>CM055060.1:33625805-33880594 GCA_029204045.2 Tillandsia leiboldiana
ACCCCAATAAATCCGAAAAACCCAAAAATCCAATTCCTCTTTAAAAACCAAAATAAAATACAATTAACAAAAACCAAACTCCAAAACCCAAAAATCTGAATTTTTGCTTACCTCGTCGCCGCACGTTCGCACGCCCACGAGCTTCACTCGGCCACCAACGGGGAGTCCAAGATCAAAATCACCTCTTTTCCTTTCTTCTTCTCCATCTTCTTCTTCCTTTTCCTCTCTTTTCCTTTCCTTTCTTTCTTTCTTCCTTTTCTTTCTTTCTCTGCTGCAGAGGGAGGGGTTGGAGCCTTTATAAAGCCAAAGGCTTTAATTAAATTAATTAATTAATTAACTAATTTCTAAAATCCAATTCCAAACTCACTTTTTGCCTTCGGGCTCTCCGCCGCTGCCCGGAACCTCCCGAACTCCGCTGTAATCGAAAATACACGCGCTCACAGCTTTTTCCTCCTTCAAAAGCTCATCCGTTGAGGCGGGGTGCTCAAATCAAATACCGGCTCCAAAATTGCCAGTTCCGACTCACTTTTGCCTCCGGGTCCTCCGCGTCAGTCCGGAACTTCTCGAACCTCGCTGTAAATCGAAAGTACACGTGTCCACAGCTTTTTCTCTTCAAAAAGCTCATCCGTTGAGTCGGGGTGCTCAAATCAATTACCGGCTCCAAAATTGCCAGTTCCGACTCACTTTTTGCCTCCGGATCCTCCGCATCAGTCCGGAACCTCCCGAACCTCGCTGTAAATCGAAAGTACACGTGTCCACAGCTTTTTCTCTTCAAAAAGCTCATCCGTTGAGTCAGGGTGCTCAAATCAATTACCGGCTCCAAAATTGCCAGTTCCGACTCACTTTTTGCCTCCGGATCCTCCGCGTCAGTCCGGAACCTCCCGAACCTCGCTGTAATCTGAAAGTACCACCTGTTCCAAGTGTTCCTAAATTTCCAGCACTCCACGGTGAAGTCGGAAATTTTCAAATCTCATCCTCAATCGGCATACAAAGCCCGGAAAAACCCCGAATCGAGCTGGAGCTTCCGCGTTGATCCGAATCAACCCGGCATCAACTGTAAACTCAAATGCAACATGCCCAAGGCAACTCTCTGCTCCAAGCCATCTGTGTGGTCGGCGCGCTATCCAAAGACCCGGTACTCTACATTCTCCCCTCCTTCAAAAGGTTTCGTCCTCGAAACCAAAACACACCCCCTACCACAAGAAACCTACATCAGGAACATTATCAACTCCAACTCTCTCTCAATTGAAAAGCAACCGAGAATAGCGAAAAGTCCAAAATTTCCAAAGGACCGATGCCTTCGCCCCGATCAAACAAGAACAGGTTCCGGCATCGCTTCCATTTCTGGAGTAGTCCTTCGAAATTTTCGCCCCGTTCGCCAGTTTCGGCGTCAAGACGAGAAAACCAGGAGAGGGAGATGTTGAAGCTGTCCCTGCTGTGGCCGCAACCCAAAACCACTATCCAACAACTCAACCATGTAGGGGTGCACTCTAATCTCATCCACTAGGAAAGGAAGTCATACCAAGTACCACATAATCCGCTAACCTGGCGCCCACCAAACGAGCAGCCCAAACTCATCCTCTCGATGTGGGTGATCGTCGTCCTGACTGCCTCGACATCGTGGCCTCATCTAGCTGGCGGTAAGTCGGAGGAGCTCCTTCCTCCAGAAGAGGTAGCGGGGGTGCCGTCGCAAGCGGCATCACCGAAAGTACTACCTGAGGGCATGCTGCCTGAAAATGTCCCGACTGTCCACACGAAAAGCATCGCCCCTGCCTATGGTCACACTGCTGCACTGCATGCGGCCCACCGCAAATGACACACTCAACCTGAAACTGCTGCTGGTGCCTCGGCTGAGGGGGACCTCCTGATCTCCGTCTCCTCTGAAATCCACGACCCTCAGACTGGGATGGTGGCGGCCCCGGGGGTCCCGATCTACTAGACTATCCAAAATCAGGCGGCACTGGATGTCTCTCCCCGGAGCTGGTCCCTGGCGCTCGCTCCATCTCTGACATAACCACAAATCCTCGGTCAACCCACCGAGCATGCTCAATTGCCGCATCCAGAGTCGGCGCTCTACGCGAATGCACAAGGGAATAAATATCCGGATGCAACCCTCTCTCAAAAAGCTCAACCCTCTGGGCCTCATCCCGGGCAACCTGAGGCACACAGCTCAATAACCGCTGAAACTCATTAACGTACTCATGAAGTGGTCGATCCCCCTGCTGTAATCGTCGAAGATCCCCTTCTAGTTTCTGCTTTGCACTGTCAGGAAAATAGGCTCTGAGTAGCAAAGCACGAAACTCCGCCCATGTCAATAACTGTACTCCCGGTGGTCCCACTGGACGAACTCGACGCCACCAAGTCTCGGCGTCCTTCTCCAAAAAGTGCGACCCCAAATGTACCTGATGTTCTTCCTTGATGAAGAGGTTCTCAAACAATTTCTCCATGGCCGCAATCCAGTTCTCAACCTCCCACGGCTCAGAACTCTGACCTGCGAACCGCGGGGGGTGAAACTTGCTGATAAAGGATAGTCGATCCATGAGCTCCCTCTGCTCTGTCTCCGTCAACGGAGGAATCTGTGACGAGGCCGAGGATGTCATATCCGGAGGTACTGATGGTGGTGCTGCAGGGGGTGCCCTCTGCTCCAGCATGCGCATCATGCGCTCCATATTTTCCTCCTGGCGCCTGGCCGCCACCTCCTGGCGCCGCAACGCGTCAGACATCTGGGCCTCCTGAGCCCGTAGCTCCTGTACCTCGCTCTGCCCGGCCTGCTCGGCCTCCTCACCCAAGGTCGAACGCCCAATCGTCGCTACACGACGTCTCGGCGGCATCGCAGGTAACTGAAACAAAAACGAATGTCAGGACATAACAACCATACGACCCAATCCAGCGAGAGTCTAAAATTTGTTATCCTTCCTAAAGTATTATGTTGTCTGCAGCCAACATAATCACTTTGAGAGAATAACATATCAAATCACTCATCCCAACCCGAGGGAGAGGTAAAAACTCAATCTGGACTCTCGCTAAAAGTCACGACTCTCACGTAGTCATCCTAATGTCCAACCACAAGCCTAGGGTTTCTAAGTCCTCAATGACCTACATCCTAGGCTCTGATACCACTCTAATCTGTCACGCCCCGGGGTCGAAACTGCGACCCGGGCTCGCTGACAGATCCGCCATCTGTACGGAAACTGCCGTACAGACGAAGCGTCTAACCTGCAAAGACAGAACTACAGCTACACAGATACCAGAGCGGATAAAAAGCTGTACTATAAAATTTCACAACTGCAAAGTTGCAACAACACATAGCCTATCTCCCAAAATCAGATGATACAAAAAGAAGTCCACCTATACAACATCTACAAATCCAAATGGGAGATAGCTAAGCAGGAAATATAACCAACTCCCACAATCCGGGATGGTACATCTACATCTCTCTAAAGTAACAATGCTGGTAGGGAACTATCACGCGACTCCCTGTCCTCGGTCCGTCCAGTCAAGCTCGGCAGGAACCGAAGAAAGCCTCAGCAACCTGTCACCGACAGAGGGTGTGAGAACTACATCCTACAGTAGTTCTCAGTGGGTACCGTCTCCAAGAACCACGGTCTGCCCACTAAGTCTACCAGAGGCATAAGATAACAGAAAAGACTGTGATAATGTAAATAAGCTGGAAAATAATCTACAGCTATCATGCCTCTATCTACTATGCTCAAAAGGAAGAGACTATGGATGATGGTATGCAGCCACTCACTGCTGACAATATGTCACAAGTACTATGCCCAAGACGCTCTACTATGACACATGCTATGCCAACACTCTCTCAGTGTAACCCATATCTCATCGACTGCCCCACAGGGTCCAGCCAAGTCAAGCCTGCGCCCCCTGGTGTATCAACCAGGGTGTCCAATCGGACAAACTCGATATCTCACACAGTGACCCCATGGTAGCTCGGCCAGGGGTATCAAGCGACCTCTAGTATATGAACTAGGCGCATCATCGCAGCCTCGTCAGGCTCGGTACCATCATCGCAGCCTCATCAGGCTCGGAATCATCAACGCACCCGGGGTGTAGCTCGAGGGGTGCTACCCCACCGAACTCAAGTATCTCATCAGTAACACTGTCTCACAAGTGGCTACTGTAGGCTATAGTCCTCGATCAAACAGATCGGTATCTCGATGCTCAAAGCACAACTCAGTCGGAGAACCCTCCACGACTCAATCTCACAACACTGACCCACTCAACGAAAGTACCACACAGCTGGGACCACCGTCTCTCCCAACGGCTCCCACAAGAACACCCCACTCAACTCAACACACAAACTCACGGCCGGAGATGCTCCACAGCCAGATCTACGAAGGGTCCGAAACCCCAGGAGACTAACACCTACGTCCCCAAGAAAGAGAACAGCCCTTAGAACCCAGATCACTCGAATCCGCTCGGGTGGATAAGTTTATAAGAAACCATGTCATTTATTTCAGAAAACCATTCAATCTTAGAGAAATCCATCTTTTTAATGATTTTTAGTCTTTTTAGGAAAACCCTTTGAAATCAAGTTTTATGCCCAAGCCTCGAAGAGCTAATGCCCTCGTCCTATCAAACAAGAACAGACTCAGGCGACCTTGCGAGGCTTGGAAGAAACATTGGCTGACTAAAATCATGTGTTCGTCCAAAAAGGTTCTGGGTTCAAGGTCCTGCTAACACAAGTGCACCACGATCACAACACGGTGGTGACGAGAAGAACAGCGGAAAGTAAAACCCCGGGACCACCGTCTATCTGAAACGGTTCCCCACACACTAACACTGGCCTAACCCAGCCACCAGACCCCACTCGCCCCCCCCCCGGCCCGAGTGCAACACCCGTCCCACAACACTCTGACCACTCAGCCCACTATGCGGGCGAGGAACACTATGTCCAGAAGGATATGCACTGTGTGGGATGTCTAAAACATAAAAGAACCTAGCCCAGATTAAGGTTCTCTATTGGTCTGGTCAAACACATGCACAAATGACGGGGGTGCTAGTTAAGTTCCAGGAAAACACTTAAACTAGCATGCAATCCTATCACAATAGAATTAGAAGGAAGTCCATAGACTTGGAGAGAAAACCAACCCACCTCGGCACGCCCCCAATTGCTTTTCGACACTTGCAATTGGGCAAAGCGGGATTACCTGGCCTCCAAGGGGTCCGCACGCAAATCGGGGCACGCGGTGTCCAACCACAAGACCGCTCTCTCAGCGGAAGTCCCGAAACAAACCCGCGGCTCCACGCGGCGAAGAAACACACAACCAGCTTCGACGGAAGCTAAAAGCAACACTGCAAGCTGCCAGGAGCGAAGAAATCGCAAAATCAATCAAACGGTCAAAACCGAGCATCCGACGGCGAAAAATAGCCTCCGTCGGCGAAAACAGCCTCCGTCAGCGAAAACCAGCACCCGAAGGCAAAAAACAGACTCTGACGGCGAAAACAGCACGCGGCGGCGAAAACCAGCCTCCGTCGGCGAAAAACAGCACACGGCGGCGAAAAACTGCTCCGTCGGCGAAAAACTGCGCCCGACGGCGAAAAACGGCACGCGGCGGCGAAAAACTGCTCCGTCGGCGAAAAACTGCGCCCGACGGCGAAAAACAGCACGCGGCGACGAAAAAACTGCTCCGTCGGCGAAAAACTGCGCCCGACGGCGAAAAACAGCACGCGGCGGCGAAAAACTGCTCCGTCGGCGAAAAACTGCGCCCGAAACCGCTTGCGAAACTGCTCGCAAAAACAGCGAGAAACGGCTTGCGAAAGACAGCGAAAACCTGCGCGAAAGCCCGCGCGAAAACTGCTCGCAACCTGCTCGCGAAAACTGCTCAAAATCTGCTTGACGGCGAAAAAGCAGCAGCCGACGGCGAAAACAGCGGCCGACGGCGACCAACGGGCTCCGACGGCGAAAACACGGCGCCGGCACGCAAACCGAGGAGTCGCCCGCCATCCGGGAGCACGCCGAGCGGCGAAAACCCAGCCGCGCGACGAGGGAGGCCCGCCGCACGGCGCCAAACCACGCAGCACCGCGCAGCGACCTGCTGCGCGGTGTCGGAGCGCGCCGCGCAGCGCCCTGCGGCGCTGCCCGCGGTGCCCAGCGGCGCTGCGCGCAACCCGCTGCGCTACGCCTGCGCGCGGCCCTGCCGTGCGCGGCCATGCCGCGAGCGCCTGCGCGCGGCCAGGCAGTGCCGCGCGCACCTGCACGCGGCCAGGCAGTTCCGCGCGCACCTGCGCGCGGCCCTGCCGCGCGCGCCTGCTCGCGGCCAGGCAGTGCCGCGCGCACCTGCGCGCGGCCCTGCCGCGCGCGCCTGGGCGCGGCCATGCAGGCCCTGCCGCGCGCGCAGGGCCGCGCGCGCCTGCGCGCGGCCATGCAGGCCCTGCCGCGCGCGCCTGCGCGCGGCCCGGCAGCGCCGCGTGCAGCACTTTGCTGCACGCGGCGCCGCGCCCAGCGGCACGTCGCCGCAGGGTGCTGCCAACAGCAGCACCCTGGCGCCGCGCGTGCGCCGTTGCGCGCGCGCACGGCCGCCGACGACGAAAAAATCTAATAAAAACCCCAATAAATCCGAAAAATCCCAAAAATCCAATTTCCTCTTTAAAAACCAAAATAAAATACAATTAACAAAAACCAAACTCCAAAACCCAAAAATCTGAATTTTTGCTTACCTCGTCGCCGCACGTCGCACGCCCACGAGCTTCACTCGGCCACCAACGGGGAGTCCAAGATCAAAATCACCTCTTTTCCTTTCTTCTTCTCCATCTTCTTGTTCCTTTTCCTCTCTTTTCCTTTCCTTTCTTTCTTTCTTCCTTTTCTTTCTTTCTCTGCTGCAGAGGGAGGGGTTGGAGCCTTTATAAAGCCAAAGGCTTTAATTAAATTAATTAATTAATTAACTAATTTCTAAAATCCAACTCCAACTCACTTTTTGCCTTCGGGCTCTCCGCCGCTGCCCGGAACCTCCCGAACTCCGCTGTAAATCGAAAATACACGCGCTCACAGCTTTTTCTCTTCAAAAAGTTCATCCGTTGAGGCGGGGTGCTCAAATCAAATACCGGCTCCAAAATTGCCTGTTCCGACTCACTTTTTGCCTCCGGGTCCTCCTCGTCAGTCCGGAACTTCCCGAACCTCGCTGTAAATCGAAAGTACACGTGTCCACAGCTTTTTCTCTTCAAAAAGCTCATCCGTTGAGTCGGGGTGCTCAAATCAATTACCGGCTCCAAAATTGCCAGTTCCGACTCACTTTTTGCCTCCGGATCCTCCGCGTCAGTCCGGAACCTCCCGAACCTCGCTGTAAATCGAAAGTACACGTGTCCACAGCTTTTTCTCTTCAAAAAGCTCATCCGTTGAGTCGGGGTGCTCAAATCAATTACCGGCTCCAAAATTGCCAGTTCCGACTCACTTTTTGCCTTCGGATCCTCCGCGTCAGTCCGGAACCTCCCGAACCTCGCTGTAATCTGAAAGTACACCTGTTCCAAGTGTTCCTGAATTTCCGGCACTCCACGGTGAAGTCGGAAATTTCCAAATCTCATCCTCAATCGGCATACAAAGCCCGGAAAAACCCCGAATCGAGCTGGAGCTTCCGCGTTGATCCGAATCAACCCGGCATCAACTGTAAACTCAAATGCAACATGCCCAAGGCAACTCTCTGCTCCAAGCCATCTGTGTGGTCGGCGCGCTATCCAAAGACCCGGTACTCTACAGCTAGGGCATCGCGCGGAGGAGAGTCACGGACGGCACCCATGCGGACCCGCAACCGCGCGGCTACCGCACGAACGGCACCCATGCAGACCCGCAACCGCGCGGGCACCGGATGGGCGCCGCGCGGCCGCCGCGCTGACCCGCAACCGCGCAGGCACCGCGCGGGCGCCGCGCGGGCGGCACCCGCGCGGACCCGCAATCGTGCGGGCGGCACCCGCGCGGACCCGCAACCGTGCGGGCACTGCGCGGGCGCCGCGCGGCTGCCGCGCGGGCGGCACCCGCGCGGACCCGCAACCGCGCGGGCGCCGTGCGGGGCCGCACCCGCGCGGGCACCGCGCGGCCGCCGCACGGGCAACACCCGCGCGAGGCACCGCGCCGCGTGGGCGTCGCCGCGGGGACACGCCGCGCGGTTCCGAACCCCGCGGGGCTCCGGCGGACGACGACGGCGGCGCGGGATTCCCGTTTTCGTCAACCCGGACGGTGTTGGACTTTTCCGTCGAAAAGAGTAAATTGGGTCTTTTGTTTTCGGATGTTAGTACACGTTTTTGACTATAGTTATCCTTGTGGACTTTTCTTTAGGTCCAAGTGCGCAGCGGGGGTGCGCGAAGGATTCAGGTGTTCCGATTTCTCTTCAAATAGGTGGGTACGGTTGCGATAAGTGCAACAAGTGCAGTAAGTGCATCTATCGTCATTAAAGTGCTCTTAATTTATCTAACAAAGTAGATGGACAGTTTAACCTTTCGCATAATTGTATTTCATCTAACAATTGAAGCGGCTACGGTCGTGGTGCTCACTACACGCCGATCTCGGCAAATCCGTTTCGGATGCTGCACGTACACAGGCGGATTGGCCTCCGCATGGGTGTACTTTTCCGGAGAAGTGGTCTCTTTTGACCCGTGTACCTCACAAAGGGGTGGGTGCCGTGAGGACCTCTTCGCGCCCGCTGAAAATAGCACACCAGCACCGTGAAGAGGTTAAAAGCATCAAAGAGGTGTTTGCGCACGAGGGGAGACTTTAGTCTCCCCTACAGGGACTCTGGGGTTGGTGCCTAACTTAATTGATAAATCTGGGGTTGGGGCCCAGCTTAATTATGTGCAGGGTTTTAGCGAAAGGTTCCGGTGTTTTCGGTTTGCTCCTTATTCCTTATTGTTATTAGACATCTACTTTGTTTGTCACTGACATTACCCACTCCGTGACAGGTGTTACGAGGTGCGTTAGCCGAGAGGGCGGTGAGACTGCGTCGCGAGGACCGTAGTCAGATACTTGGGTTTATTATCTCATTTCCCTTATGCTTCTTTTAGTTAATTTGCTTGTGGATCGTATTAGCCGTGGACATGTAATACATAGCGCTGTGGATGAGGTGTACTTTTATGCTTTGATGTTTTTAGTGATGTTTTTGTATGCGGCACGTTTTCATGACGAACCAAATGATTTCGAAAACGTTTTCTCAAAACGAAGTGCCGTGTGGGCACGGGTCTTGCAACCGTTGGTTTTATCCTTTCTAAACACTGATGCCGCTTTAATATTCCGCTTGAAAATAAAACAACAAGGTGTCGAGTGGACACCAGTCTTTTTAAACATTAGTTAAACTACTGTACTCTGTTTGACGATGTATGTCTATTGTATGGTTGATGGTTGAGGTATGTTGTTGTAAATGAGACGCCGTGGATATACAAAGGAGACTCTGTCCGTGGGCAGAGAGAATTTGTGTATGTGGCGGTCTGGCACGCACCGGGGATGAGGTTTAAGTTACCTTGTTAGGAAGAAAAAAAAATAATACACGCAATTTTCCGCTTTGATAGACTCAAAAACCCCCGGGGGCGTGACATCCGGTCTCCGATGATAACGACGATTCCGTTCCCGTTCTTTGGCGTGCACAACGAGGGAGAAGACAAGATTCTCTTTCTCTCTCTCAAGGTGGAAGAAACTAGGTTTTCTTGTTTCTAATCTCTAATAAGTAATGTCAAACCGATCACCGGTTCCCATAATATTTATAAGAGAGATAGTAACAATAATAACCGTTTTTAACAAACCGAATTCTTTTATAACAACCACTTTTTTTTATAACAAATTCCACCTTTTTGTAACAACCAATTCTTTTGTAACAAATTTTCTCGATTTGCGTGCCAAGATCTCCAAAAAATCCCTCCTACATCGGCACGGATTTTAAAGCACCAATAATATTTAATGGGTATTTAAAAATCCTTTTCCACCCATTAACTTTGAAAAATCATTACGTGAGATCCGTTCGTCGGATTTTCGAGCCGATCGCACCGCCGGTCTCTGTTTAACGAGCTCTACAACATGAAAACCCAAAACCGATGCAATCAATAAAAGCAAGAAATGCGCAAAACCGCACAGGCACCGTGAGCGACTCGAAGGAAAAACCGTGGGTATTACATCACTCCCTCCTTTAAAGAAGTTTCGTCCCCAAAACTTAACTCAAATCCCTCGGGAATAGCTCCGGATAATACTCTCATATAACCCAAAAGTCTGAATGTGACGGTGAAGACCACTGACCTAAGCCACTGAAGTCGAATCAACTTCGCGACCATCCATTTCTATACTGGGACAGCGGTGACGTACATCGCGAAAAACGTGGTTTAACATGCATAGCAGAAGGCTCGGTATCTTGGTTTTCGCAATGTAACTGCCTCCTCTCACAATCAAACACCGCATGATCTCAAGCCAACCAATCCATGCCAAGTACCATGCCAAACGCTCTGATCGGAACAAACAAATCACCTGGGTAACCTCAATCGCTCAACCAAATCCGGCCATATGTACGAAGGTATCCAATTCCATAAGTGGCCTCGAGGTCCAAATTGATAACTCACAAGAAGAAGTCTCTCCGAACAACCATGAACACGGGCGAAGGTATGCGAAGAGGAGAATGTGATGCTCCGGTATCTAATGATATCCCGTCAAAAGGTCGGAGGGCGTCCTACCTGCACTGTGGAAGACCTCCCATAGTCCTGAAGCTGATGTGAAGAAGTAGATACTACTGACGATACTGTCTCCTGGTTCAATATGCAATCAGGCCGAACGTGTCCCTAGTTTTCACAACTGAACAATGATCCTACCTCTGAAGTCCTACTGTAATCATGTGTACGCCATCACCAATAGTACAAGATCGTTTCCTTTTCTTATTCCAGTTTATCGATGAGTCCAAAATCTCTTGTGGTAAAGGAGGGTACTTGGGCGGTCGGTCACCCCCTAACTGTCCGTCTCCGACTGTGGCTGATGTACCTGTGGCTGTGGTACCCTCTCCTCCCGTCGAGGGGTCTGAGGGCATCCTGCCAGTCCTGAGGATGGCCTCCCATGGCCCTGACGCTGCGGTGGTGATGTCGATGCTGCTGAAGACGAAACGTCCTAACCCAATGAGCATCCTGATATGAAATACCCCTATTTCCCACACTTGAAACAGTGATCTTGCTGTTGTGAACAGGCCGTCACTGGATATGCTCCTCCACAAAAGATATGAAGTCTCTCTCTCGTCCTTTATCCCGAAGTCGATGGGCCCCTGGCCCCCTGCTATGTCCCTGGGTACTTGGGTGGTCGGCCACCACCGGGTTGTACTTGAGACCGTTTCTTATCCTTACTTCAGTCCCCTCCATCACTCCGAGCACGAGTCATGACCGCTCCTCGCTCAACCAATGTGACACGGTCGACCACCTACTGAAAAGTGTACAAATCTGAACCAGCCTGAAGATGTCTCCTCTCAATCCATCGATAAAAATCGAACCTTGTGAGACTCATCCTGGATACCCATAATTTACCAATCTCACGAATTTCCTTTTGGCATACTATTGCTAAGCGGTTACCCTGTTTGATATTCTTCGGATCCGTCCTCAAGCTGCTGTCTGACGCTGTCCGAGAAGAATGACCCAAATAACATCTCTTTGCATGTAGCCCATAAAGGAAGGGTGATGCCACTAAAAGAAGTAGGTCGCACTATCTTCCACAAGAAAAATGATCCGCCGAATGAATCCGCTCGTGCACCTCGACCATCAAATCCTCGAAAAGCTTCTCTATGGTCTTCACCCATTTCTTCACCACCCACGAGTCTGTGGTCTCTCTCTCAAAAATGGGTGGTTCAAACTTCCGGAGCTCTCTCAAACTTGCCCTCACTCTTGCCCGCTCTGTGTGCAACACCGGACCCCCCTCCAGTAACGGTGGCGGATAAAGTAGGCGTAGGAGTGATGACGGCCCCACCCGCGAAATCCCTAACAGTAGCTCCCGGCATCGGCCCCTGAGCTGCTGGTAAGGGAACATCCGAAGGCGCTGTCGTCGAAACCGCTGAAGCCCCTACCGTAGTAACTTGAGTACGTGTATCGTCGTTACCACCTACTCTCGGCGCATGTGCCTCAGGTAAAACCGGGTCGGGAGTAGAAAACTGGGTAGCAGGAGCCGATGTCACCATATGGCGTGCTATCTGCTGTACTAACTCGATGAGCACCGACAACTGCCCTGACTAATCCTGGACCCATCGCCGAAGCAGTCGGTCCGGTGCGGCCAACGATGCCTCGGCGGCAGTCGGACTCACTTCATCCCCTCCTCCGCTATCTACCGACGACGTAGGACAACCCTACTCTGTACACCTCACCAACGGGGCCAGCAATCAAAATGATCGACACTAAAAACCGTGCATACAATCAACAAAACCGTGCGAAAGCCGATAAGGTGACTAACACAAAAACCGACAAGGGAACTCTGAAACCCACTCTCTTAAGTGACTGGGGACTTTGGTTATTACATTGGTTAATCCGTATGTCACACCCCGGGGTCGAAACTGCGACCCGGGCTCGCCAACAGATCCGCCACCTATGCCAAACCCGCATAGGCGAAGCGTCCTACCTGCAAGAAAAGTACTACAGCTAGACAGATATCGGAGCTATAAATAAAAATCTGCTGTAAACCAAAATCAATCACTGTACAACTGGAAATAATACAACAATGTCCATCTCCCAAAAGTGATAATCATACAATATCCTCATATACAAAACTCAGAGCTCAACAAGGAGGTATCTCCAATAAATACATCAGTGTACAGGCTCTCAATACATATCATATCCTCACTACATCAGTCTCTCAAAAGAGGAAAATAAAACAACTAATCTACTGAAGCTCTCCTCTGAAGGGACGACGGGTAGGGATCTAGCATGCGACTCCCTCGCCTCGATCAACAACCGCAGAATCGGTAACATCCACTAAGACTCTGCAAAACAAAGGAGAGAAAAGAAGGGGAGGGGGAAATTCCCCAACGGGTGTAAGAACTACACCTAAAAAGGGAGTCCTCAGTTGGTACCGCCACCAGGTGTAGAATACCGGGGTATCGGATGGCGCACTGACCTCGTGAGATGGCGTGGTGTGGATAAATTGCCTCGGGCATGTTCCTTGTGTGTTTACAGATGATGTCGGGTTGATTCGGATCTACGCGGAAGCCCCAGCTTGATTCGGGGTTTTTCCGGGCGTTGTGCGCCGATTGAGGACTGATTTTTGGGAAGCCCCGACTCAACCGTGGTGTACAGAAAATTTGGGAACACTGGGAACATGTATATTTTGAGATTACAGAGAAGTTCGGGAGGTTCCGGACTGACGCGGAGGATCCGAAAGCGAAAAGTGAGTCGGGACTGGCAATTTTGGAGCCAGTTTTTGGATTGAACACCTCGACTCAACGGTTGAGCTTTTTGAGGAGAAAAAGTTGTGGGCATGTGTATTTTCAGATTACAGCGGGGTTCGGGAGGTTTCGGACCGGTGCGGAGGCCCCGAAAGAAAAAAATGACTTGGAGTTGGCTAATAAATTGATTATTTAATTAATTTATTTAATTAGTGAAATTAGTCTGTGAGGAAAGAATTAAAGAAGTGAGAGAGGGAATGGAATTATGGTGTAGTTGGGATATTTTCTTTGGTGGAGCATTTATTATAGCCAACCACCACCGCACACTTTAATTAAGCCCCTCTTAATTAATTGTTGCCATGTCATCACCTTCTTCAAAAGTTGAAACAGAGGAAACAAGGTTGGAACAGAGGAAAGGAAGAAGGTGGGAGAGGGAGAAGATGTAGTTGAAAGAGAAGAAGAAAAACATGGAAATGACAGGAGTTTTATGAGGACTTGCGTCTACAAGCCTTGTGGAGCCGAGTGGAGCCCCCGTCGAGCCTCTAGCGAGGTTTGTGACTTTTGCAGTTTTTTGAAGAAGCTTTGTTTATGGGTTTTTAGTTTAATTTTTGGCTGGTTTTAGGGTGTTCTTGTTTGTTGCTTGGACTTGCTGTCCATTGGAGGAGCAACAAGCGGAACCGCGGGCACAGCAGGGATTGCTGCAACAGCGCGCGCAGCGCTGCGGGCGCGCGGGCGCCGCGCTGGGGGGCGCGCACTGGCAGGCGCGCGGCAGCCCAAGCGGGCGCGCGTGCATGCGGGCGCGCGGCAGGCCCCTTGGGCGCGCGGCAGCCCAAGCGGGCGCGCGCATGCGGGCGCGCGGCAGCCTAGCGGGCGCGCGGCAGCCAAGCGGGCGCGCGTGCATGCGGGCGCGCGGCAGGCCTATTGAGCGCGCGGCTAGCCCAAGCGGCCGCGCGGCTGGGCCAAGCGCCGCGCGGCAGACCCGGGCACCGCGCGTCATACGCCTGGGCAGCGTGCAGCGCGCGGGCGCCGCGCGGGCAGGAGCAGCAGCGCACGGTTGCCGCGGCTGCTGCGTGCGGTCGTCGAGCTAGCGGGGGGCCGTTTCCGGTGGGCTGTGTGCGCGTGCGCCGTGGCTGTTGTTGCCCGGGTGTCGCGAGGGCATTTTTTGGACCGTTTTGATGGAGTTTCTTGGTTTTTCTTCTTCTTCTCTCTCAGGACCGTCGAGAGGTGCGGATTTCGGCGAGGTGCCGAGCGAAGCCGGATCGAGGGCGCGACTCGCGCATTTTACCAGAGTTGGATGGTTATGTGTGCTGTGAGTTTGGGTGTGCTGAAGGTTGTTTTTATGTGCATTAGAGCTTGTAGATAATGGATTGTGGATTTTTTTTTGGTAAACTGTATTATGAGAGCATAATATTGGAGGGTGCTGTGGGAATGTGTGTGTGTGTGTTGTGGACTCAAGTGAATTGTGTAAGTGGATTTATGGGCGTGTACAGAGGCAACTTGAGTATCTGAACATGTGTTTATTTTGTGGAGGACTTATTTTGGGCTGATGTTTAATGTTAATGCTTCGGTGGATTAAGGTGTTTAATGTTAATGCTTCGGTGGATTAAGGTGTTTAATGTTAATGCTTCGGTGGATTAAGGTGTACTAGAGCCTTGGTTGTGCTGGGAGCTTATGAGAGGTGTTATGAAAATTAATTGTGCTGAGACTTCGATGTGGGCAGTTAATTGTAGCATGCAGATTTTATGCTGGAGGTGTGTAATTGTGTATGTGAACACTAATTATTAGTGAACAAGTGGAGCTTATGTGTGCTGTTGGTGACACTTATTGGAAGCAGATGATGCTGGAACCTTGGTTTGCAATGCGGGTTGGCCGTGGAGTGAGCCAGTAAGGGCGTGGTTTTCTGTAGAGGACTCAAGAATTTAGTCGGACTTCCGAGGATTTTTCCGGGTACGCGGCAGTGTGCACGTGCGCGGCGCATTTTTTCGAAGTTTTATCAGTTCGAGGTTTCGGCACTTCACCGACTTCAGCGTTGCCTGCGGAAAGCAATCCAGGTGGGTTGGAATTTCTCGGAAATGTATAGAATGCCCTTAAAAGCTATTGAATGCAATTTGATTATAATTATCATGCTATTTTCACAGTTTTAATCTGATAGTTGCCTGGAATTTTCTGTAAAATTCGTGGGAACCCCAGATCATTTTTAGTAGACTCTTGATACTATATGAGACTAGACTGCATGTGCTTTTGGCATTTATTTTGCACCCTGATCGTTCAAAAAATCGAGAAAAATCCGTTTTAAGGAAAAAGCAGCTTTCTTTAAATGTGGTTTTAAATCAGGAATTCGCCAGGGTTATGGCTTTGGTTCAGGGTGATCCTGACCTCGTGCCTGGGGGCCGAGGGGTCTCTTTTCGAGCCTTGGGATGAGTTTTAGTGTCATTTGAGCTTAGGGCTTCTGATGAGATTATTCTAGATCATGAGTCATGTACCTCTGATTTGATAGTGGAGGTGGTTTTTCCCACTTAGTTATGAAAGTTTTGGGGTTCTGGCAGATCGAGTCGTAGAGGGTTCTCCGACAAATTATGTGAGGAATTGGGCATTTCCTGTTGAGTCGCGGAGTCTTATTCCGACTGAGTTGTGCTTCGAGCACCGAGTGCCGATCTGTTTGATCATGGACCATAGCCTGCATAGGCCGCTTTTTGAGACAGATGAGATGCTTGATACTCGTTGGGGTCGCTCCCCTCGGGTCACGCTCCGGATGCGTAGATGTGTGGATACCCTGGCCGAGTTACCAAATGATTGCATGCCCTGGCCGAGTTACCAGGTAGTTACATGCCCTGGCCGAGTTACCAGATGGTTGCATGCCCTGGCCGAGTTACCAGATGGTTGCATGCCCTAGCCGAGTTACCAGGTAGTTACTTGCCCCTGGCCGAGTTACCAGGTGGTTGCATGCCCTGGCCGAGTTACCAGGTGGTTGCATGCCCTGGCCGAGTTACCAGATGGTTGCATGCCCTGGCCGAGTTACCAGATGGTTGCATGCCCTGGCCGAGTTACCACGTAGTTACTTGCCCCTGGCAGAGTTACCAGGTGGTTACATGCCCCTGGCCGAGTTACCAGGTGGTTGCATGCCCCTGGCCGAGTTACCAGGTGGACTCTTGAGTGAGATTGAGACAGCCGGTTTAGAACGCCCCACGTAAATCCCGTCCTCTTGTGGATACGTAGTAGTGGGCAGGTGCGTTCCTAGACGACAGGCGCAGGCTGGACTGCGCCAGTTTTGGCAGTCATCGAGATTGGGAGATATGAGCGGGTGGTCACATATCATGTTATTGATTGAGTTATTTTAGCTGTAGTTTTCTTCCAGCTTATTTATCTATCTATCTATCTGCATATCTATCTGTTGGCCTCCTGTAGACTTAGTGGGCATACCGTGGATATTGGGACGGTACCCACTGAGATCTGCCTTCTGTAGTAGATCTCACACCCGCTGCGATGACAGGTTGAGGCAGCTGTTCCGGCTTGGTTCGTGCGGGGACAGCATATCAGGTGAAGACGCAACCGATTAGTTCCTTACCAGCATTGAGAGTCAAAGGTAGATGTACCCTATTAGTTTATGTTCCACTTTTGTGCTGAGAGGGTGAGGCCGGTATTTCATATTTCTTTTGAGAGACTTGTATTAAGGATATTATTAGTAGAACTTTATTGATTTTCAGTTGTTCTGTGTTTTTGTAAGCTACTAGTTCTATTTACAGCTCTGATACATATGTAGCTTTAGATCTTTTGCAGGGTAGACGCTTCGTCTGTACGGCAGTTTCCGTACAGATGGCGGATCTGTTGGCGAGTCAGGGTCGCAGTTCGACCCCGGGGCGTGACAGATTAGGGTGGTATCAGAGCCTAGGAATATAGGTTGTTGAGGACTTAGGGACCCTAGGCTATTGGTTGGACAGTAGGATGACTGTCGAGAGAGATGTGACTTTAGCGAGAGTCCTGATTGAGTTGTACCTCCCCCTGAGAATTAGGGCGAGTGATCTTACATGTTATTCTCTAAAGGTGATTATGTTGGCTGCAGACAACATAATACCTTAGAAGGGTTAACATGTTTTAGACTTTCGCTTGATTTGGTCGGGAGAGTTTTGGTCCTAATGGTTGTTCTGTTGCAGTGATTTGATGCTTCCGAGACGCCGTGCAGCGGTGAGGGAGTGTTTGACCTAGGATGAGGGGCTCGTATAGCGGGAAGCTAAATGGATAGAGCCGAGAGAGGCATGAGAGATTCAGGCCCAAGCAGTCCTGGTATTTGAGGCGATGCGGCGCCAGGAAGAGAGCATGGAGCGTGTGATGCACTTGCTTGGACCGAGAGCATCTCCCGGAGTATCGCCAGTAGTACCTCCGGCCGCGACATTGTCGGTTTCGACCCTGATCGCACCACTGATGGTGCAAAAGCAGCGAGAGGTTGCTGATCGGTTGTGTACCGCATCCAGTTCCATCCCCTGCAGATTTCGGGACCGAGTTTGGAGCCGTGGGAGGCCGAGAACTGGATCGTTGCTATGGAAGAGTTGTTCGAGGATTTGTTCATCCCGGATAAGCATCAGGGCGCTTGGTTATGCACTTTTGGATAAGGACGCCAAGAGAGTTGGTGGCGTCGAGTTCGTCTTGTTGGACCTACGGGAGCGCGGTTGATGTTCTGGGGTGAGTTTCTGCGACGGTTGAGCAGTGTACCCCTTGTCGCCCAGGATGAGGCTTAGAGGTTGGTTATGTTTGAGAGGGGACTGCATCGAGATACCTATCTCTTTGTGCATTCTCGGCGAGTGCCGACTTTGGATGTAGTGAGTGTGCATGCTCGATGGATTGACCGAGGATCGGTAATCACGTCCAGGAGGGACGAAGAGCGAGGGACCAGCTCTAGAAAGAGGTGTCCAGCATCGTCGGATTTGGGGTAGTCGAGTGGGTTGAGGTTGTCATGATTCCAGTCCCAGGATGTTGAGGTTCATCCAACTTACCGGCAGGCTGATAGAGCCGTGATGCCGAGGCAATTTGAGCGAAGGCCACCAGCATCAATTTGTTGAGTTTGTGCAGCCGGCTGGAGAGCGCCAGGATAGTGGAACACATTTTATCGTGTGGTTTCCTTGGGTCGTCGAAGTTAGAGCTTGTTGATGCCACACCGTGATATACGGTGGTGATGCCACGCCGTTGGTACACGGCAGTGATGCCACGTTGTGAGTACACAACAGTGAGGTTACTATGATGGTTCGAGAACAAACAGAATTGGTCTGCGTTCTGGTGGATGTCTTTGGGAGTCTGAGAGCGTTATGGAACCTTATATCCGAGGGTTGTGCCCTGATAATATTCAGGAACCAGTTAGGGCATTATGAGCTTTAGCGAGGTCAAGTGGATTGACCAATGCCCTGTCGCCCTTATGATTGGATAATTGGGTTACGCCAGCTATGTGTGGACGGGTTGGTGGTCGTACCCGTTGTGGATGTTTGGATTATTTTCCGAGGCGCCATAGAGCCTGAGGAGCACTTGGAGAGAGTGTTGTCACTTCTGAGAGAGAAGAAGTTTAATGCCAAGTTTAGAGAGCATGCTTTTAACTTCGAAAGGTTCTGTGGATTAGGCCATATGATTTCAGCTGCAAAAGGGACAGAGAACCCAACGAAGAGTAATACCCTACGGGTTGAGCCTAACCCACGTTTCTGGCAGAGGTCCAAAGTTTTTGGAGTAAGTAGTGCTAGTGTAGCTTTGAAGAGTTAAAGCTGAGGTTGATGCCAGCGTCAATGTTTATGTTTGCCAGTGATTGGAAGAGAAGTGAATTATTCTTAGACCCTCGAACCTGAAGTACTTGGATACTCAGGAAGAGTTTGGTTTGAGGAAACGTCAGCGGATAGAGTTTTCAAGATGTATGATTGATATCACAGTGTTATCTCGGCGAGGACATTATGGTCATGGACGCCTTGTTTAGGCGAGTAGGGCAACTTTGGAAATGAGATGGTCGATCTGTGAGTGCCACTTTGGAAACTTGGAATTGAGAGTTAAAAATTTGGGGTATGTCCCTGATGTTGAATTTCTTTTCCCGTAAAGGGAGGTAAGAGTGCATTGTGGAGTTTTGAGCTTTTATTGCGAAGGAGCAACGGAGAGGTTGCCAATTGGGGGCTTAGAGTTTGGATTTGAAGATCTTGATTTGTGGAAGCCTCTATCCGCGGGGATTTGTAGATCTAAGTTTACGTGGGAGTTTGATCCGCGAATATTTATCTGGCTAGAAGAACTGTTTTTGATCCCTTGTACGTTTTGGATATCACTTCTTTAGAGTTGGACGGGGAATTGAGCTATCGGGATCGACCGATGTAATTCCTGCTGGTGAGATAGAAGAATTTGGCAGTCGGGTTATACCTTTTGTGTGGGTTCTGTGGAGCCACCATGAAGAGTGAGAACGACCACCTGAGAGCCTGAGGGCGAGTTGAGGATCTCCTATTTCCCTTGGATTGAGACACCCTACTGAGTAATGGATTTATTTTGGGTTTCGAGGACGAAACCTTTTTAAGGAGGGGAGAGTGTAGAATACCGGGGTATCGAATGGCGCACCGACCTCGTGAGATGGCGTGGTGTGGATAAATTGCCTCGGGCATGTTGCTTGTGTGTTTACAGATGATGTCGGGTTGATTCGGATCTACGCGGAAGCCCCAACTTGATTCGGAGTTTTTTCGGGCATTGTGCGCCGATTGAGGACTGATTTTTGGGAAGCCCCGACTCAATCGTGGTGTACAGAAAATTTGGGAACACTGGGAACATGTATATTTTCAGATTACAGCGAAGTTCGGGAGGTTCCGGACTGACGCGGAGGATCCGAAAGCGAAAAGTGAGTCAGGACTCGCAATTTTGGAGCCGGTTTTTGGATTGAACACCCCGACTCAACGGTTGAGCTTTTTGAGGAGAAAACGTTGTGGGCATGTGTATTTTCAAATTACAGCGGGGTTCGGGAGGTTTCGGACCGGTGCGGAGGCCCCGAAGGCAAAAAGTGACTTGGAGTTGGCTAATAAATTGATTATTTAATTAATTTATTTAATTAGTGAAATTAGTCTGTGAGGAAAGAATTAGAGATGTGAGAGAGGGAATGGAATTATGGTGTAGTTGGGATATTTTCTTTGGTGGAGCATTTATTATAGCCAACCACCACCGCACACTTTAATTAAGCCCCTCTTAATTAATTGTTGCCATGTCATCACCTTCTTCAAAAGTTGAAACAGAGGAAACAAGGTTGGAACAGAGGAAAGGAAGAAGGTGGGAGAGGGAGAAGATGTAGTTGAAAGAGAAGAAGAAAAACATGGAAATGAGAGGAGTTTCATGAGGACTTGCGTCTAGAAGCCTTGTGGAGCCGAGTGTAGCGCCCGTCGAGCCTCGAGCGAGGTTTGTGACTTTTGCAGTTTTTTGAAGAAGCTTTGTTTATGGGTTTTTAGTTTAATTTTTGGCTGGTTTTAGGGTGTTCTTGTTTGTTGCTTGGACTTGCTGTCCATTGGAGGAGCAACAAGCGGAACCGCGGGCACAGCAGGGATTGCTGCAACAGCGCGCGCAGCGCTGCGGGCGCGCGGGCGCCGCGCTGGGGGGCGCGCACTGGCAGGCGGGCGGTAGCCCAAGCGGGCGCGCGTGCATGCGGGCGCGCGGCAGGCCCTGTTGGGCGCGCGGCAGGCCTATTGAGCACGCGGCTAGCCCAAGCGGCCGCGCGGCTGGCCCAAGCGCCGCGCGGCAGACCCGGGCACCGCGCGGCATACGCCTGGGCAGCGCGCAGCGCGCGGGCGCCGCGCGGGCAGCAGCAGCAGCACGCGGTTGCCACGGCTGCTGCGTGCGGTCGTCGAGCTAGCGGGGGGGGGGGGGGGCGTTTCCGGTGGGCTGTGCGCGCGCGCCGTGGCTGTTGTTGCCCGGGTGTCGCGAGGGCATTTTGTGGACCGTTTTGACGGAGTTTCTTGGTTTTTCTTCTTCTTCTCTCTCAGGACCGTCGAGAGGTGCGGATTTCGGCGAGGTGCCGAGCGAAGCCGGATCGAGGGCGCGACTCGCGCATTTTACCAGAGTTGGATGGTTATTTGTGCTGTGAGTTTGGGTGTGTTGAAGGTTGTTTTTATGTGCATTAGAGCTTGTAGATAATGGATTGTGGATTTTTTTTTGGTAAACTGTATTATGAGAGCATAATATTGGAGGGTGATGTGGGAATGTGTGTGTGTGTGTGTTGTGGACTCAATTGAATTGTGTAAGTGGATTTATGGGCGTGTAAAGAGGCAACTTGAGTATCTGAACATGTGTTTATTTTGTGGACTTATTTTGGGCTGATGTTTAATGTTAATGCTTCGGTGGATTAAGGTGTTTAATGTTAATGCTTCGGTGGATTAAGGTGTTTAATGTTAATGCTTTGGTGGATTAAGGTGTACTAGAGCCTTGGTTGTGCTGGGAGCTTATGAGAGGTGTTATGAGAATTAATTGTGCTGAGACTTCGATGTGGGCAGTTAATTGTAGCATGCAGATTTTATGCTGGAGGTGTGTAATTGTGTATGTGAACACTAATTATTAGTGAACAAGTGGAGCTTATGTGTGCTGTTGGTGACACTTATTGGAAGCAGATGATGCTGGAACCTTGGTTTGCAATGCGGGTTGGCCGTGGAGTGAGCCAGTAAGGGCGTGGTTTTCTGTAGAGGACTCGAGAATTTAGTCGGACTTCCGAGGATTTTTCCGGGTACGCGGCAGTGTGCACGCGTGCGGCGCATTTTTTCGAAGTTTTATCAGTTCGAGGTTTCGGCACTTCACCGACTTCAGCGTTGCCTGCGGAAAGCGATCCAGGTGGGTTGGAATTTCTCCGAAATGTATAGAATGCCCTTAAAAGCTATTGAATGCAATTTGATTATAATTATCATGCTATTTTCACAGTTTTAATCTGATAGTTGCCTGGAATTTTCTGTAAAATTCGTGGGAACCCCAGATCATTTTTAGTAGACTCTTGATACTATATGACACTAGACTGCATGTGCTTTTGGCATTTATTTTGCACCCTGATCGTTCAAAAAATCGATAAAAATCCGTTTTAAGGAAAAAGCAGCTTTCTTTAAATGTGGTTTTAAATCAGGAATTCGCCAGGGTTATGGCTTTGGTTCAGGGTGATCCTGACCTCGTGCCTGGGGGCCGAGGGGTCTCTTTTCGAGCCTTGGGATGAGTTTTAGTGTCATTTGAGATTAGGGCTTCTGATGAGATTATTCTAGATCATGAGTCATGTACCTCTGATTTGATAGTGGAGGTGGTTTTTCCCACTTAGTTATGAGAGTTTTGGGGTTCTGGCAGATTGAGTCTGTAAGACCTGGCTTTTCCGTGACCCTTTCCGTTAGCCCTTTTCTTACAACTGCCCGACTGTGGGACAATTTTTGGTGTTTTTCCGGAAAGTCCGTCGGGGCTCGCGGACATTTTTAGGCGGAAGGGCTCGCGAAACGGAGAACGGGGACGCGATCGGTTTCAGATTCCGACCCCCGGTTCACCCAGAATAAAATTTTGAAGTTCGGACCCCTTTAAGGCGCCCCGGGATCCGTGCGAACGATCGGCACGTTGCTCGTGGTAATTCTAGCCGCCGGATCTGTTCCTAATATTTCTCTTTTATTCCTTTGAGAACCTAGGGTTTTAGGTTTTCCCTCTTAGGTTCCTTCGTTCGGCGGCTAGGGTTTTTTAGGAGACACTACGAGAGGAAAAAGAGAAAACGGGACCAAACCTTTTTCGCTCTTGTTACGACCGACGGCGGGGCTTTCGGGAGAAGGACGGAGGTTTCTTGCTCGTGGGATCAACCGGGCAACGATAGGACGATCTTCTTCTTCTCTTTTTCCGGCGGATCGAAGGTGAGTTTTTCCTTTAGGTTTTAGTTCGGCGTTTCGGGGTGGAGTTTTCGCGGGGAGGGCCGCCGCCGCCGGGCCGGCCGCGGGCGGGGCGCCGCGCGGCAGGGACGTCGCGTGGGCACCACCCGCCGGCGGGCACCACGCGGGCACATGCCGCGCGGGCCGCCTGCGGATGGGGCACCGCGCGGCAGGCGCGCCGCGCGGGCACCGCCCGCAGGCGAGCACTGCGCGGCGCTTGGCCGCGCGGGGCCGCCCGCAGGTGGGACGCCCGCGCGGGCTAGGGCCGCGCGGGGTCGCCCCCGCACCGCGGGCAACGCACCCGCGAGGCGCTTGGCCGCGCGGGGCCGCCCGCAGGTGGGGCGCCCGCGCGGGCTGGTGCCGCGCGGGGTCGCCCCCGCACCGCAGGCAACGCACCCGCGCGGCGCTTGGCCGCGCGGGGCCGCCCGCAGGAAGGGCGCCCGCGCGGGCTGGTGCCGCGCGGGGTCGCCCCCGCACCGCGGGCAACGCACCCGCGCGGCACTTGGCCGCGCAGGGCCGCCCGCAGGAAGGGCGCCCGCGCGGGCTGGTGCCGCGCGGGGTCGCCCCGCACCGCGGGCAGCGCACCCGCGCGGCGCTTGGCCGCGCGGGGCCGCCCGCAGGTGGGGCGCCCGCGCGGGCTAGTGCCGCGCGGGGTCGCCCCGCACCGCGGGCAGCGCACCCGCGCGGCGCTTGGCCGCGCGGGGCCGCCCGCAGGTGGGGCGCCCGCGCGGGCTAGGGCCGCGCGGGGTCGCCCCCGCACCGCGGGCAGCGCACCCGCGCGGCGCTTGGCCGCGCCGGGCCGCCCGCAAGTGGGGCGCCCGCGCGGGCTAGGGCCGCGCGGGGTCGCCCCCGCACCGCGGGGCCGCCCGCAGGAGGGGCGCCTGCGCGGGCTGGTGCCGCGCGGGGCTGTGCCCAGGCGGAGTGTGCGCCGCACGGGCCGGTGCCGTGCGGGGAACTCCGCCGCACGTTGTTGGGAGTCGGTGTGAGTTTCGGATCCTTAGTCTTGACTTGCCCATGTTCCTTCAGGAGTGCAGGACATTGTTGGCGACTGACGCACGATCACGGACGTGCCGAACACCGGACGACACACACAAGGTGGGTACTTTCGCCAAGGTTAATTGGGTAAGGGCGGACATGAGCAAAGGTGTTTTCTCGTAAGTTAATTCTCATGAGCAAAGGTGTTTTCTCTTTAAGTGATTCTTCGTGAGCAAAGGTGTTTCCTCGTAAGTTAATTCTCATGAGCAGAGGTGTTTTCTCTTTAAGTTATTCTTCGTGAGCAAAGGTGTTTTCTCGTAAGTTAATTCTCATGAGCAAAGGTGTTTTCTCTTTAAGTTATTCTTCGTGAGCAAAGGTGTTTTCTCGTAAGTTAATTCTCATGAGCAAAGGTGTTTTCTCTTTAAGTTATTCTTCGTGAGCAAAGGTGTTTCCTCGTAAGTTAATTCTCATGAGCAGAGGTGTTTTCTCTTTAAGTTATTCTTCGTGAGCAAAGGTGTTTTCCCTTCCAGTTATCCTTATGAGCAATGCTGACCCCGATTTTTACTTCATTCGATTTATCATCTGAGGCTCAAGTTTTGCTACACGCACACCAGCGGTTTGGCCACCGCAAGGGTGTGCTTTTCCGGAAAAGTGGTACGTTGACCCGTGTACCCCACGCGATGGTGGCGTTAGGAATGGGGGCCCTCATGGGTGGAGGGTGTGAGCGGTGACGCCGAGGCTGGTGCTCGGCGGCCGAGGCAGGTGCTCGGCAGAGGGGGCACCGGGGTAGGGGCCCGGTGCGGTGTTCGGGGAGGGTGCCCGGTTTACGTTTGGTGCAGGTTGTGATCGTTGTTGGCGGTGTATGAGGGGTGACGGTTGCTCTGGTTACAGTGGTTTGCTTTATTTTAACTTTCTTTGCTCATTATGTTTATTCTAGTCACTGACTTCCCACTCCGTGACAGGTTCGTCCAGGGGCGTGTGCTAGGGCACCGGTGAGGCCGCGAGGGTGCTGTTCTGACTTTGAGTGACTTCAGATACAGTGACTCTTCTTTCCCTTTGCTTTTATTACTCATGCTAGCTAGTTGTGGATTGCGACACCCCCGTGGGGTCGAAGTGGATGTTGCCTTTTCCCTTTTTGAATAAACGAATGATTGATACATTCTTTCTTACTTGGCCATTTCAAACAATGAAAAGCAAAGAAAACCGTTTGCGAAAACTACTTTTAAAACGTGGGTGTCGTGTGGGCACCGAATTTTACAACCCTGTGGATTTATGTGGCTTTCAAACGGTCTTTCCTAAAATGATGGCATCGTGTGGATGCCGCTTTCAAAACCTTGTGATTATTTATCCTTTCAAAACATCGGCCTCTATGTTCTAGGTGAATATTAGAATATCATGTGAGTGGTTTGGTTGTATGTGAACGAGACCCCAACTGATGTGGTTAGAGATTGTATGTGCTACGCCTTGTGAGACATTTTGTATTTGAGACGCTGTGCATATACAAAGGAGACTCTGCCCGTTTGCAGAGTGAATTTGTGTATGCGGCGGGTCTGGACACGCACCGGGGAGCGTTGGTTTACAAAAAAAAATTTATGGCTGAATTAGGAGCCTCGGTGGCTCCTCTTCCGCGCGATTCGAACCCCCGGGGCGTGACACCAATCATAATACGAGATACCAATTAAATAAAATTCCCCCAACTCGGACACCACCTTCGAGAAGTCCAACTATGAAGGATCAAATTAAAATTAAGAGAACCAAACAATTGCAGCAGAAACAGAAGCTGCTGGTGTCTTCCAGACCGTGTGGAGTTCTACCCTCACCAACAGCAAAGCAGGATAGCAATCAAACATTAAGCATTATCAGAAGCAAGTGGAAGCTAAGAAACCCCCAACAATAGACACCTGACTTTTCCTTCAAGAAGCCAACACTGGATGGTGGATGGTAGAAATAAGAAGTCCAAACGAAATGCCAAGCTTTGTTCTAATCTTTTTATCCGAAATGAAGTTGTTATTATTTTCCAGACCGAGTGATTCCGCACTCCCTCTCAGCAAAGCAGGAAGCATTCAAGCATCAACAAGAAACAAGAGAAAGCTAAGGTTGTTAGCCACACAACTAGAATTAGTTGTTAATGCTCACCCCTGGTGCACAAAGGACCGTCGATGCCACGCCATATACATCGGATATTGAGAAGAATCCCCGAAATGAAGAGGCGAAGATCACCTTAGAGCAATGGACCAGAGGTTGATAGTATTACGAATTCTTATAGCAGCAGTAGCACTCCGGGATAGGCTATTAGAAAAGATACGTCTGTTGCGTTCGTTTCATATTTCCCAACAGGTAGCAGCAAACAAGAGATCAAAATTCCCTTTGTTTTGTCCCTTCAAGGTCATCCTTGCTCCCCTCCATCTGCTCGCTAAGTCCCCCGAGTAATTTAGTAACCTGTGGCAAGTGAGAGGCCAGAGTTGGAGAGTCTCCTCCCAAAGCGACCTCGCAAAGATGCAATAGAAGAAGAGGTGATCCAGATTTTCGTCGCTTGCACTGCAGCACATGCATATTGAAGGTCCAAGCCAACCTCTTTTAGTAAGTAGCTCCGCCGTGAGTAGCCTGTATCTAGCTGCAATCCACAAGAAAATTTTTATCTTTAGCGGAATCCTAATACCCCACAGGTTTCGAATCTTGTTGTCGTTCACCCCGTCAAAGGAAATGAAATTGTAGGCTTCCTTGGCTGAGAAAAGCCCATTAATGCTCCATCTCCAGGAAATCGAGTCTTGACAGTTAGAGAAAAGGAACCTGTTGGTCACAGCCTGTAGGATTAAAAGTTCACGCCGAGCCTCCGGACAGAGGTTGATGCCAAAGCCCAAGTTGGACAGGGACCCGAATCTACGGATCCAATTAAAAACCGAGAGATGCTTAAGGGTAGCCGCAGCATAAAGGGTTGGGAGACGATTTCGCAGAAGCAAGTCCCCACTCCAACGTGCATTCCAGAAGCTCGTCGACTTGCCATTTCCGATTGCAACGGAAGTGGAGGAAATGAAGATAGGAGCAGTAGAAAGCATACCCTTCCAAATCGGACAGCAACCCGTCGATACCGCCACTGCAGATAGGGGTGGCCTATGGAAGTAGTGTTTCCGAGATAGCAAGCGCACCCAGGGGAGCGTCTTAGAAGAGTGGAAAGACCATAAACCTTTCAAAAGGAGAGCGGAATTGGAGTTGCGGAGATTTCGAATGCCATGGCCCCCGCTAGTGATCGGTCGACATAAATGCTCCCATCTAACCCAACAATGAAAGCCGCTGTTTAGATTCTTTCCCTTCCAGAAGAAGTTACGGCGGACCTTGTCAACCGATTTAACTACCCAACTAGGGAGTTGGAAAGCAGCACAAAAGAAGGACGGAATGGAGGAGAGTACCAAATTTAGAAGCACTAAACGCCCCCCCTAGATAGCAATAGACCCTTCCACCCCGCCAGACGCTTATCCAGTTTCTCGATGATAGGTAGATAATCAGATTTGCGCAATGTCTTAGGAGATAATGGTAATCCCAAGTATTTAATAGGAAATCCCTGAGTAGAGCAGCCGAAAAGGGATGCAAGTGCTTCGGTGTTTGAGCTCGGCAGATTAATCGAAGAGATAGAGCTTTTGCCAAAGTTGATTTTAAGACCAGAAACCTCCGTAAATGAATCCAAGATGAGTTTGATGACCCTCGCCGATCTGTCAGAGCCGTCGAAAAAGATAAGGAGGTCGTCGGCAAATTGGAGAGTGTGGACTCTTACGTCCCCAATGCCCACCGAAGGGAGAAAGCCAGAATTTGAAGCTGCCTGAAGCATTCTGAAAAGCACATCGATGCAAAGAAGGAAGAGGAGAGGCGACAGAGGGTCGCCCTGACGAAGTCCGCGTTTGCAAGGGAAGGAGTTGCCCGGATTGCCGTTAAGCAAAACCGCCGTGCTGGAAGAACGTAGAAGGTCCATAATCCAACCAATCCACTTAGTGCCAAATCCCCTGGCGATAAGCAGATCCTGCAGAAAATTCCAATCGACGTGGCCGAATGCCCTCTCAAAGTCAATCTTGAGAATCGCAGCTTGATTGTTGGTTGAATGAAGGTGATGAGTTAGAATATGGGCACAGAAGAAGTTGTCGAGGAGGGATCTTCCTTTAATAAAAGCCGTCTGAAAAGGGTTGATAAGCTTGTCCAAGAGGCGCTGGAGTCTAACAGCGAAAGCTTTTGAGATAATCTTGACCAGGCTTTTCTCGAGGCAGATAGGCCTAAAGTCGCTAGCGGAGAGAGCCTCGCTTTTCTTTGGAATGAGACAAAGCCAGCTGTCGTTGATCTCGCGGAGATCGAGGCCGCCGTTGTGGAAATTGGAGAAGAGCTCCATAATGTCCGCTTTGAGGACGAGCCAAAAGCGGTGGAAGAACAACATCGAAAAGCCGTCGGGCCCCGGGGCTTTGTCCGGTGCACAAGAGAAGATAACACTTCTAACCTCATCCTCCTCAAAAGGATCCTAAAGGCTCAGAAAGTCAACCTCCGAATCAACAGGGGGATACAACGAATCAAAAAGGAGTGTAGACCGTCTTTCTGCTGTCGCCCCGAGTTGGTTCACGAAAAAGGCGAGCAAGAGGGCAGCAATAGTGTCCTGAGAGATCCGAATGGAAGCACCATCGGCAAGTTGAGAGATGTAATTTTTGTTCCTCCGACAGCTAGCTTTAAGGTGAAAGAATTTGGTATTAGCATCTCCAACCCTAAGCCATTGCACCCTTGATCTCTGCCTCCATTTGATTTCCTCCTGCAGGCACAATTCTTCATATCTCATTTTAAGTAAGGGTCTAAGTGTGCATTCCAAGTCGGTAAGGGGTCTAGCCTCTTCAGCTAAGTCGAGCCACTCAAGCCACCTGAGGCAAAGATCTTCCTGGAGAGAGATGGTAGACTTTAGCCCCATGCTCCAAGAGCGGAGTGCAGACTGAACGCTCCTGAACTTCGACGAAATTCTGCTAACAGAGCCGGCCCCACTAGGTCTGTCGTTCCACGCCTTAGAGATCACCTCAGAGATCGTCGGGTAACAAAGCCAGAAGGACTCGAACCTAAACAGGTTTGGAGAAGGCACAAAAGAGAACGCCGTTAACAATAAGGGGGTATGATCAGACCTGGGCCGAGGTAAGGCACGGAGGGAAGAGCGCGGGAAGGAGAGATGCCAATCTTTAGACACGAGTACATGGTCGAGACGTTCGAGAGTGGGGAGGCGTCTGCCGTTTGACCACGTGAAAGACTTGTTCATAATGGGAAGGTCGATGAGACCGATGTCAGACACCACGGTCCTGAAGTTGAGGATGTCGTTCAAATTTGAGGGGGGACCATTCTTATCCCGAAGAGAAAGGAGGACATTAAAGTCTCCTAAAGTAGTCTATAGCCCCGCCGACAGAGAGCCAATAACACGAAGTTCTTGAAAGAAAGCCGGTTTTAAAGCCGCCGAGTTGGGTCCATAGAAATTGGAGACAGTGAATAGCAATCCGTCCACCCTTCTCCTCAAGACGAGATTAACCGAAAAGGCCCCTGTCCAGTCGTGCACGCAATCGAAAAGGGTGGGGTTCCAAGCAGTCAGAAGACCACCCCTCGTCCCAACAGCGTCAAGGGTGCGAAAATCACGGAGGTGAAAGCCGCAGAAAGTAAGAAACTTAGAAGAGGAAGTGCAAGAGAGCTTGGTCTCTTGCAAACAAACCACACTGCATTTAGCCTTCTTAATGAAGGACTTGACCGAGGCGCATTTGCCTGGGTTATTAAGACCCCGAATATTCCACGACAAGAATCTATAGAGTCTGTTTCTAGCCATGAAAACGATCATAACACCGACCACCGGAAGAAGACACGAAGGGCCCACCTCAGGCCATAAAACCCTCCCGTTCCAAGCCTCCGCCACCCAAATCAGGACCCGGCACTGAGGAGGAAGGAGTGACCGAAGAGATAATAGCACAGGCTTTCTTGATCTGTTGCACTTCCACCAACGAAAGAGGGTTGTGAAGATCCGATCTGAGAGAGGGTGCAGTCCCGGTATTCGGGATTCCGGGCGACACTGTCGAAATAGGGACAGATGACGGGCTGCCGCCCGCAAGAGCCGGCGGGGCGGGGGCAGGTGCCGGTGAAGAAGCGGGTCCATCCGAATCCGAGAGTGAAGAGACCGAGCGCTCGATCTTCGAAGAGAAGCGCACCATTTTCAGTTTTTTGCACATGAGGTCTTGGGCCCGAAGGATAGAAGATTTTCTTGTCCCGCGATGTTTGTCCGCCAACCGGGGGCTTCGCCTATGGTGCAAAAGCTTTCCGGTTGTAAGAAGATCCAGACAAGGGGTCAAAAGCAAACCCTTCCTGCGATCATCAACTTTCCCTGGAGAGCCATCCAACAATACGCCCGCATCTTTAGAGGCTGGAATCCCCCGGTCCGCGCACTCCGGCTGTTGAGCGCCAAGAGGCGGTGGACAATAGACCTCCCCTGAAGGAGATCCAGTCGACACGCTCAAGGACGGATGAGGGGAAGACGAGGACGGGCCAGCCAAGGTCTGGAGGCGAGGGAAAGCACGAAATATTATATTAATCTTTCAAAAAAACTAAGTTAATGAAAGGACAACTTGCAAAACTCCAATTAAGTAAAAGTTGAACTTAAGTAGGCCATGGATGTAAAGACAAGCTCCAAAAGGAGCAGTTTAGAAAAATGGACTTATAAAATTCAAGAGATAATTAGATTGAATTTCTTAAATTGTAACAAGTGTCAAAGGTACTTACCTTAAGTTTATGTATGTCAAGATGAACTCTAAGCTTCGAAGGTGGTTATCTTAAGTTTATGTATGTAAAGATGAACTCCAAAGGCTCAAGTTAGAAAGCTAAACTGAATGTCATATTGTTTCACATGTTGGCATCCATTTAATTAGCATCATGAAAAATAAAAAATGGACAAATTGATGTCAAGCTAGAATTTCAATTAATATGATATTGTTCCACATTTTAACACGTATTTGATTAACAGGTTAAAAATAATGGCTTCCAAAAATGAAAGCATAAGTTGGAAAACTATAGCTATGTTTTTGTTTTGTTATATCCTATATATAGTAAGTTAGTGTTGGACTTTCATTCTCTTTACGACTATTGGACTTTCTTGTTTTATAACCTACCATCTCTTTGTGTTTCATATTGTGTGAAAGGAAAAAATTAGAGGAGTAAATACCTTTTTAGAGTTTTAGTTCTCAATAAAGGTTTACTTCTCAATTAGTGTTTGCTTCGTTGTGATTTGCATGTTGCTTCCTTTTTTTCCAGTTTTAGAGCATATATGTGATGATGCTTACTTCAGTTTATGTATGTGGGGCTAAACTTCAAATTTTGAAGGTACTTAACCTTAAGTTTATGTTTGTGGAGATGAACTCGAAAGGTTCAAGTTAGAAAACTGAAGTGAATACCATACTGTTTCCTATCGTTATCAATTTTGAAATATATAACTTTGATTGAGTTGGGTTTCCAAATTGTTTCATCATAAATGATAATTCCTATACTTCTCTACATGTCATCTTTGAAATATATGCCTTTGATTGAGTTGGATTTTCGACATTGTTAACTTCAATTTCCTAAATTGTGGCAAGCTCGAAAGATTTTTACCTTGGGTTTCCTAAGTTGTGGGTTGAAGTTAACATGAAGTTAACTACAGGTATTAGTCTCGACAGGTATATTAATCTTTCAAAAAAGCAAGTTAATGAAAGAACAACTTGCAAAACGCCGATTAATTGAAAGTTGGAGTTGAGTAGGGCATGGATGTAAAGATAAACTCCAAAAGTTGCAATTTAGAAAAATGGATTTACAAAATCCAAGAGATGGTGAGGTTAAATTTCTTAAATTGTAACAAGTTTCAAAGGTATTTACCTTAAAAGATGAACTTCAAGTTTCGAAGGTGGTTATCTTAAGTTTATGTATGTGAAGATGAACTCCAAAGGCTCAAATTAGAAAGCTAAACTGAATATCATATTGTTTCACATGTTGGCATCTATTTAATTAGCATGATGAAAAATCAGAAATGGACAAATTGATGTCAAATTAGCATTTCAAGTTAATATCATATTGTTCCACATTTTAACATGTATTTGATTAACAAGTTAAAAATAATAGCTTCTAAAAATGAAAGTATAAGTTGGAAAACTATAGTTATGCTTTTGTTTTGTTATATCCTATATATACTAAGTTATTGTTGGGCTTTCATTCTCTTTACGACTATTGGACTTCTTGTTTTTATAACCTACCGTCTCTTTGTGTTTCATATTGTAGGAAAGGAAAAATTTTGAGGAGTAAATACCTTTGTAGAGTCTTAGTTCTCAACAAAGGGTTACTTCTCAATTAGTTTTTGCTTCAATGTGATTTGCATGTTGCTTCTTTTTTTCCCAGTTTTAGAGCATATATGTGATGATACTTCAGTTTATGTATGTGAGGCTAAACTCGAAACTTTAAAGTTACTTAACCTTAGGTTTATGTATGTACAGATGAATTCGAAAGGTTCAAGTTAGAAAACTGAAGTGAATACCATATTGTTTCTGATGGTCATCAATTTTGAAATATATATATATGACTTTGATTGAGTTGGGTTTTCAAATTTTCTCATCATAAATGATAATCCCTATACTTCTATACATGTTATCTTTGGAATATGTGCCTTTGATTGAATTGGGGTTCCGATATTCTTAACTTAAATTTTCTAAGTTGTGGCAAACTCGAAAGATTGTTACCTTGGGTTTCCTAAGTGCTGGCTTGAAGATAGCATGAAGTTAACTACAAGTATTAGCCTACCATCTCTTTGTGTTTTATATTGTAGGAAAGGAAAAATTTTGAGGAGTAAATACCTTTTTAGAGTCTTAGTTCTCAACAAAGGGTTACTTCTCAATTAGTTCTTGCTTCAGTGTGATTTGCATGTTGCTTCCTTTTTTCCCAGTTTTAGAGCATATATGTGATGATACTTACTTCAGTTTATGTATGTGAGGCTAAACTTGAAACTTTGAAGTTACTTAACCTTAGGTTTATGTATGTACAGATGAATTCGAAAGGTTCAAGTTAGAAAACTGAAGTGAATACCATATTGTTTCTGATGGTCATCAATTTTGAAATATATGACTTTGATTGAGTTGGGTTTTCAAATTTTCTCATCATAAATGATAATTCCTATACTTCTATACATGTTATCTTTGAAATATGTGCCTTTGATTGAGTTGGGATTTCGATATTCTTAACTTAAATTTTCTAAGTTGTGGCAAACTCGAAAGATTGTTACCTTGGGTTTCCTAAGTGCTGGCTTGAAGTTAGCATGAAGTTAACTACAAGTATTAGCCTCGAGAGGTATATTAATCTTTCAAAAAAGCAAGTTAATGAAGGGACAAACTCTGATTAATTAAAAGTTGAATTTGAGTAGACCATGGATGTAAAGACAAAGTCCAAAAAGTGTAGAAGATGAGCACGAAAAAATATATTGCCTAAAATTTTAGGCAATATATGGGACAATTGAGAGGGAGTAAAATATGGAGGGAATAGGGCAATTAACTGCTAACTGTGCAATAAATCGATTTGCATTCATACCTCGATCTACAATCAATTGAAACGCTCCATACCTACAAATCTGTGATTCACATGATAGCATATTTGACCATACTATGTATTATGTATACCCAATTCTTCAATTTCTAGAAATCTATAATTCAAATGATAGCACATTTGACCACATTATATGTTATGTTTATCTAGACCTTGAATTCACTGTTCTTCCCTTCCATTGAATTAAGAATTTATGTACAACTCGCATTTTGCCTTTCTTCTTACGTGTATGCGTAGCGATATTGCAAAAGTATATTGTTCGCATGTTGGGGAAGGCATAGTGGAGGTAAACATAATATTATGGTCAAATGTGCTATCGAAAAGCGGAAGCAACTAGAAGCAAAAGAACAACCGGCAAGTGTAGAAATAACCTTCGTTAACATGAAAATAACATTTCCTTAATGTTCTATACCGGTAACAAGTTGATAAACTTCTTCGGAGGGAATGGAATAAATAGTTCTTCAACAAGACACTTAAGAGATAGGTTGTAGTAAAATGCTGTCTATTATGTAGCTTCGGATATCATGCCGCATTCTTGAACAAGAAACTTAAGAGACAAGTTGTAGTAAGATGCTATCTTTTGCGTAGGTTGACGTTCATTAGATTTTCATATCTTTGGGCAATGATGATGGTGCAGGAAAAACTAACTTTCAAAGACCTCTTCGAGCAATCAGTTAGGGATAATCGGCGAATCTATTGGAGCTTATTTGCTCAGAAAGTACTTTGGAATAATCTATACGTTTCTACATTTACTAAATCTCGAAAGATTGCTTTCACAGTGTATCATACTGTCCTTTCTTTCCCTAAACTGCCGAAATCATTTCCTCTTTTGTTTCTCTATTTCCTACTGTTGTATCCAATTTCTGTACTCATTATTTTCATACTCGTGATACATACTAGATGTGGCTTTTGATGACTTGCTCTTTAATAGAAAATAGCTAATCTATACAAAATGATTGATTACGTAGGAAATTACTTATGCTTCTAGGCTCACATAATTATCTTCATATATTTCTGAGCCCTCCCCCTCCGCCCCCCCTTCCCCCCACGCCCACAAAAAAACAAAAACAAAAAAGTGACTCCTTACCTGTCATTATGTTGAGTAGTGCTTGCTTTCTACTATGTTCCAAATGCTATCTTATACATTGCTTCAATTGGCACTAGAATTATGTCACTTCAGTTTTTTGGTGTCCATGCTTTGCACTATGTGTATTGTTGCCCTCCTAATTATGGTGTAAGCTAATAATAGGATGCAATTAAATACTTGCAAATAAATTCCGTTGTCTTTCCTTTCATTCTTTCCTAGCAGATTTACTGTTCGCGATAGTAAGTCCTCGCTTTAATATTGGGTGCAGCAAATGTGGATTGCATTCACTTCAATTGTCTGCTGTTGTTTACTGTATTTTCTTCAAAATATTCTCTTTATTGTTCATTGTCATGTATAAGCTATACTTTCCTTTCTTTTCACTTTTATCTAATCTTTCGATGGAATACTTTCCTCTATTGTGTACCCTCAATTGATGCAATCGCACATGTTCCAATTGTCCGTGCTATTACCTAACTGTTGCTTCTACCTTACTGCAGGAAAAGACGAAACCAAGACGCCAAACTATTGGATTATAGTGATTGGAGGTTAGTGCAGTACAAATTACTCAGTACTTAACTACTACGCTCCACATAGGGTACGCTTTTTTCAACTGCTTACTTTCTCTTCCCTAATTTCATGTGCTTGAAACTTACAATTCTCTGTGTACACGTGTATAATTTTTAAACAAAAAATCCTATAATTAGAATTGTTTATTCCACATTTTTATACAACATTTTTCTATATTTAATCTGTGCTCGTTTGTTTGATTGCTTATGTTTTGTTTGTTATTACCCCGTTCTTTTAATTACAATTGTAGATATGTGCATGTCGTCCAAATTTTTTATTTCTATAGTTCCTTATTAGGGAGGGTTGGATTACATTATAAAATCATTAAAGATTTCTGTATTTAGTTTTTACTGGACTTGATATATATTGTATGTGTCACGCCCCGAGTTTAAAAACCAGCGTCTAAATTTTTTTTTTTTTTTTTTGAAATCAGAGTTTAAAACCAGCCAGGGCGCAACAGACCGCCACATATATAGAAGAGTCCCAATCCCACTGGGGATTGAGCCCTTTTCTATATATGCACGGCTCACTTGGCATACAACCAGAGTACTAACTACGTACATCTACTAAGCAAGATTAAATTACAATATCAATAACTTCTCAATTACATTGCATTACATTTGATACAACAAACAATTAAATACTTGATCTTATCGGCTGTCCAGGGTCAAGCTCTATCTCGTGATCTCACCAACTCGTCCCGACATCTCAACACCCGCTCGACCTGAAAAACAGTCACCCGAGGGTGTGAGACACACCGGAGTGTATCCCAGTGGGCACGACGAGCCGAGAAATAGCAGATCGTACCTACTGGTATACAATGCTAGAGGATAGTAATAGATCAGGGGTTAGGGTAAAGCAGATATATAACTGGTGCTGTAAAGAAAGCAAAACTCATAATCTGGGTACAAGCATAGGAGATAATTTTAGCAGAATTTAAAACATGTATCAGGATAAACAACACATCAAGGAGTTAGGACAATCAGCAAGATAACAATGGAACTAGAATCAGAGGCATCACATAGAATCATATAAAGGTAGATAACTAGAAGCCAGATCAAAGAATCAAAGAATCATGTTAAAGAAACTTAACAACACATGCATCAAATAGATGAAAACGCAAAGACCCAATCACAAGCTACCATATTGGCCTTCACAAGACCTCAGGCAAGGCTGCCCTCTTGGCACCACCTGGTTGACATTCCCCAAACTAGGGTCACAGGTTGCCTCAGCTAACCACTTTACCGGTAAAGAACATCGCTACGGGTAGCAAATCCGCTGATATTCGTGAAGTACAACGGTGCGGGCGAATCATATGCAAATGCTCAAGCTCACGGTCCACTGACCGGGTAATCGGCAACAAGCCGGGAAATCCCCACTGGGATGAAATGACAAGATCAACTGAATCTCAACACTCATGCAGGAATAATCAGCAAATAATCAACTGTATCTCAACTCATATGCAAGATCAAAGGCAAATCTCAACTCAACATAAGATCAACAGCAAATCTCAACTCAATCAGGCAGACCAACCAAACATACAAAACTGAACGCATATTTTTGAGAAAACTATTTTGAAAAGTCCAAACCCCGAAGAGCGTTGCCCTCGTCCTATCAAACAAGAACAGACTCAGGCGACACTACGAAGTTTGGGTTTTCCAAACCTCGCAGAGCAATTGCCTTTGTCCTATCAAACAAGAACAGACTCCGGCGACCCTACGAAGTTCAGTAAAACATTGGTTGATTAAAATTATGTGTTCAGCAGTGTAATATTTAATCATCAGGAAAGCAAGCTCAGAATCTAATAACCAATCAGGCATGGCAATATCCAGAATAATGATATGAATACTGGAAGCACTATGATTAATCATGTAAAGTAGCAGATAACTGATAAAAGTCATAACTCAGGCATGAAGCAGTATAATCTGAATCAAAAGGAAGGCAGGCTCAAAGTAATCAAGTTAAACTACCAAAAACAGGGGTCCAAACAGTATCGCACCCCAGAGGGCCGAACTGATAAAACCCGGACCGAAGATAACCCACCTGATTTAACGCAGGCGGCCAAACTGAACCAACTGTACGCTCAGCACTCCAGATGCTACCGAATAACCCTGAATGTGAATTAAGGTTCAGGAATCAACTTACTAACCAGTATATGATGTGACTTTTGCATCTAGACCCTTAGGGTTTTCAAATTCTCTCTTTTAGTGCCAATTTGGGCACTGATTTTACCCGTTCTCTCAACTGGAGATTCATTTGAACATTCCGTCACTTCCAGCAGGTGACTTACATCTTGCTGAACACCGTGCTCACCAATTTGTGGCAGTACGGATCCCGAGGCAAACTTTGGCCCATAAATTATGCTCTAACTTAGCCTAAATGCCATTTAGTTTCTTCGAGACTTCAAACAGAAATTTTAACGCGAGCATCGCGTCCGGTGACCCCAAATTAGCCTACGGCACACTGTCGCGGCTTCGCAAACAGCCCGGGACATGGTTTTGGGCCAACATTTAATTAAAAGGTTGGTTTCACTACAACTTTTAATCTAAACCTCTTTTAATTAAACTTTATATATAAAAGTGTCTCTAAATAGTACAAGGATCACAGGGCTCACCCTAGTTGCAGCCCAGATCTGCTGAATCAAGAAGATCCATCATCTTGCAACCATACAAGTTCATCTTGCTCCAACTTTCATTCCACACAGAATCCCTTTGATCTGAAGTGAGCACCAAGCTCAGGGGAATATTGGAAACAAGTTTTCTATTTGCAGTACTGTCAAATTCCAATCCAATTTTCTTTGAAGCATTTTTACAAACAGGTGGCATGCGTCTCTCATACACACACACACATGCAAAAATCCGAATTGGGTTCTCTGCACAGAGGGTATCTGGGGCAATATGTTTCGAAGCAAAATGTTCTACTGAGTTCAGGGATCATTTCTCACCAACCTGGAGCAAGCCAAACCTTCTCGGGTTGGCCGGAGCTCGGGAAGAAGATGAGCTCCAACCTTGAAAATCGTGACTAAGCAACCAATGGTTCTGGGTCAAATTTTCTTGCACCAACAGGTGTAATTCACCTCACTGAAGCTTTCCCTGCCTGTGCCCGACCGTCGGGGTGCGGCGGCGGCGGCGGGGCAAAGCTCCGGTTTGGAGCTTCAGGAGCTCTAATGGCGGATTTCTACAGAGGCAGTCTGGATCCCTCCAACTTGGATGGAAGTAGTCTACGAAACCACAGGAAACTTCCTGACCACCTCACCCCGGCCGGAGATGGCCGGAGCGCCGGCGGCCGCAAAAATCCTTGGTTTCGGGTTCAACCATGGCACCATGGTTTTCATGGTGCATGGGGTCCATGCAACAGCATGGTTGAACTTCCCTTGGTCGCGTGAGCATCCCTGGGCATGTGGCCGGCGGCGGAGGGGCTCGCCGGCACCGGAGCAACAAGCTCGGGCGAGTGCAACAAAAAAACCGAACTAGGGCATAAAACTGCCATTAATTGGTTCAACCATACTCCACCAAATTTGGTAGAGTTGGTCCTCTCCTCCTACAGTCCAAGCACCCAAACTTTTAGCCCTGTTGGTCCACTGGTTGCAAAGTTGTTTCAAAGTGGAGGAATTCTAGGGTTCCGGCCATCCCTCGCCCCCCGCCGGCCATGCGCTGTGCATGGGGGCTCGGGGCTCTTCAGGGAGGATGCTAAGGACCTAAGGAGTCCATTGCTAATGGTCCGGGGTGCTAGAAACCGTTGGTTAAGGATCCTCACCTTAGCCGAGCTCGGGGAAGAAGGAGGAAGCCGGATCTCGGTCCCACTTGCACGCGCGGCCACGGCAACTTCCAGCAGGGTCCTTCAAGCACTAGAGACTCCTCAGACACCTCCCAATCCAACCTTGAAGAGATCCAGTCCAACTTCACACCTCGTCGGAGAAAGAAAGAAAGAGGAAGGTGGCTGCGGCGGCACTCGGCGGCGGCCGGGGTCGGGTTCACCAGAGGTTGGTTGCGGCCTCACAGTGGAGCTCTCAGAAGAAGGTTGGGCTATCCCTATGGCTTTGGTTGATCTCTGCTTCAAGAACTCAAGAGAAGCTCCATTATAGATTTCTCAACCCCAACTCCGGTGACCCGAGCGGCCGGGGGTTTCAGCAGCCGAGGGGCCGCGTCGGTTATGGTCTGAAGATGCTGGTGGAGCTTCAGTTACCGAAGAGGAAGAGGCAGGGATTCGGGATTACTCCAACACGTGTGTGCATGTGTTAGTTGCACATTTGCACAAAACCCCTTCAACTAACAGTATTTGGACATAAGTCCTTAACAAAAGTTGGTCCTTTTACTGTTAAGTCCCTCATCTACATGCTGCACATTTTTCGGAGCAGAAAATTACGGGTTTTTCTGCAAAATACTGCACTTTTCACGCATTTCGAGGTAATCCGATCGCCGTTTTGCGAAACAGACTTCGCCACGACGTCCGGCTCGTCGAGACCTGTCAGGTAGCGCATTTGCTTGGTTCGTTCGACGCCCGGATTAAAAGTTGTTCCATAAAGTTCGACTCAATATAGCGCGTGGCACGCACTTCGATGCACCCGGATCGCCAAACGCGAAATCCGTCAGCGCCATCGCGCTCAGAACGTCAAAATTAGCTAGGACTCATTACTAATACTCCTATGTTAAAATTCTAGATAGTGGTTCGACCATTCATGATCACAAGGGGTTAAAAATTCAAAGGTTACTATTCACTTAAGTCGCGGGGCCCACTTTTTGATTTCTAATTTCTGGAAGATCCGACCGTCGGATCGAAAATATATGAATATGAAACTTCTATGTTTCGACGAGACGATCGCAATGGTGATCTCGGATTTTCCAGATCAGACCCCGATCAAAAGTCGATATTTCTGGGCCCACTATTGGCCCACTATCTCTCCACTTTTGCCAAAATTGATAATTTAAACATTTAAAAGCAAATAGAGGTTTTTAAATTCTGGATTACTACAGTATGTCGTTGAAACAAGTTTTATAAATTAGTTCTCGGACTCATTGCTTACCAATTTGTACATTTTCACTGATAAATCACTGCTATAATTATGTGATCATTTAAAAAATCTAACTTCTTTTGCAACTATACTTTCTATAGTTACTTATGAGAGAATTTGGATTATACGAAGTGTTCCTTAATTTGATATGTACAGTAGATAGTGGGCATAAATTTTACATATTAGATCCTAGACGTTAATAGTTTTTACTCTTCAATGATAATTTCTCCATCTAGATATATGACCACGTGGAGAATTAAAGCCTTTTTTAAGGTACACTTTCCATCTACTTGAATATGTCATGTGGTCTTAATTGGTTCATAGTTTGAAGCACACCAATCTTTCGACTTAAAACTTAATTATTCTGTATCCTTATTTTTTATTTGTTATTGCCGCGTTCTTTTAATTACAATTCTAGATATGTGCATGTCGTCCAAATTGTCTATTTCTATAGTTTCTTATTACTGAAGGTTGGATTACATTATAAATTTATTAAAGATTTCTGTATTTACTTTTTACTGGGCTTGGTATATATTGTATATTGTGGAAACAAGTTTTATAAATCAGTTCTCGGATTCGTTGCTTACCAATTTGTACATTTTCACTGATAAATCACTGCTATAATTATGTGATCATTTGAAAAATCTAATTTCTTTTCGAATTATATTTTCTATACTTACTTATGAGGGGATTTGGATTATATTATAATTTGATATGTACTATAGCTGATGGACATAAATTTTGCACATTGAATCTTAGACCTTAATAGTTTTTATTCTTCAATGATAATTTCTCCATCTAGATATATGACCACGTGAAGAGTTAAAGCCTTTTTTTACGTACACTGCCCATCTACTTGAATGTGTGATGTGGTCTTAATTAGTTCATAGTTTGAAACATGCCGCTCTTACGACTTAAAAATTAATTATTCCGTATGCATCTATGTCAACTTTGTTTTAGAAAAATCGTTTCCGTATATAGTTATAGCTCAGGAAATATACACTTTCTCCGCCCACTTCTAATTTTAACATAAAGGATTTTATCTGTATAAATTACACTCATGTTTGGGTATCTTTATTTGTTTTCTTCCTTCTTTGTTCCAAGATCTAAATATGTTCTTCCATGTTTGCTTACTTCTTTTCCTTCTCCAGTTTTTTTGGCCCCCCTAGACAGTATCCTTCTGATGGCCATTATTCAACTCTCTTATCTTAAATTACTACAAGAAATAAGTGAGAAGCTAGGGGTTCAAACTCCTCAATGTGAGGTGACTTTGGTCGGCGAGGGGTGGTTCCTTGCATGCATAGAATTTACAGTTGTACATGTTGGCTCGGGTGTTGAAACCCAGCGCTGCTGGGGTGGCCCGTCTCCTAATATGCAAGAGGCAAAGGAGGAAGCCGGTTGTCTCGCTGTGCAAAAACTAAAGTCTAAATTCGGATTGGAGATTAAGGATGTCAATTATGAGGACTATATATTGTATAGGAATATGTACCGTGAGGTGACTATTCAGTATGCTAATCTCTTGGGCGACTTCAATAACCTAAAAAGTAAATATAATACGTTAGAAAACTGTTATGCCTGTACTGTTGCACAGAATGCGGAATTGTTAGTTGAACAAGCAAAAATGCGGTCTAGAATTGATGAGTACCATGCGACCGTCAACTATCTTCGTCGGGGTTGTTCTGTTTCTTCAGCAAATCCATCTGAAGATAGCTCTGGTTCTTAGGTCTAAATTGAATGTCTCTTTAAGTCATGTTTCATTTCTGTCTCATTTCAAGTTACTTTCTAAGTTTTATGTAAATTTGTAATCTACCTATGGTGTTTCTTTCCTTCCTTCTTTGAAGTTACTTTTAGATTTTCTGAAAATTTGTAATCCACCTACTGAAATTGCGTGGACTTTAAGCTTGACTATTCAATATGTCTCTATTCCAACAATTTTTAGAAAATTCATTTCTGTATATAGCCAGAAATCACGAAATGTACACATGTTTTGCACGCTTCTAATCTTGAAAAGAAAAAAAAAATGCTACGTGTAAATTACTCATATATTTGGGCATCATTACTTATTTCTTTCCTCCGTCATTTGTTTGTCAAGTGTAAATATAATCTTCCATATTTCCTTCCTATGTTTCTTTGCCAAATTTTCCCTTTCCATCGAACATGCCTCCGATGATTGTTGTTAAACTGTGTTATCCTAAATATTAATTACAATTACACCCTCTTTAATATTTCGTAATATTGTCATCATTTACAATGCCTTTTATGACGCATGGGCTTCCCTTTGTTTTCCAGTTACCGTTATTTCGTACTCTCGACTGTTACCATCTATTGTTTATAGACACATTTGCACGTAATTTTACAGGTTTATATTTGACATCCTATGTTTGCTTACCGCATATTTGGTACAAAATAAAATGGATATTCCAACACTTACTCGTGAGCGTAGGAAACGACGCAGCCGCATTCTTAGCGAGCGCAGAAATAAAGGGATGGTACATTCTCCGAGATATATTTACCAACTAGATAGAAACAGAGTAATAGATAATCCTGGAGTACCGGCAGATATTCGAACAATTTGTCGAGAGAATAGAAAACGGCGTAAGATTATTCTTAATCAGCGAAGAAATAAATACACAATTTCTCCTCCGGAATATATACATGATTCAAGCAGAAACACAAATATAACGAATTACGAAGTACAACCAACTTCGTTGCAAACTACGTGTTGTACTCCCGATCAATCATATGTTGGATTACCACATTATAAGTGTCAATTCTGTGGAGCTTTACTGTGGTACAGTGAAAGAATTTATAAATCTAAAATGGAATGTACACCAAGATTCTCTTTGTGTTGCCAAGAAGGTCGAGTTAACTTACCACTGCTACATGGAGCGCCAGCTATTCTAGCTGCTTTGTTGGATTACCAAGCTGGAAAAGAAGCTAAGAAATTCCGTGACAATATTAGAGCATACAACTCTATGTTCGCATTTACGTCGATGGGTGCAAAAATAGATATAGAGATTAATAAGAGAACAGGACCATATATTTTTAGGATTAATGGTCAGAATTATCATATAATGGGTTCTCTTCTTCCAATAGACGGTCATCGGCCTAAATTTGCTCAGCTTTATATTTATGATACTGAAAATGAAATTGATAATAGATTAGAGGCGCTTGGGGTGAATACTAATGATGGCACTATTAGTAGAAATATTGTCGTAGAGTTGTTACGTATGTTTGATATGGAAAATGAAGTGGTTAAAGCATTTAGGATGGCGAGAGATCGTTTTGTACAAGATGACTTCTTACCGATGAAATTGTGTTTAATTGGTACACGTAGGGAAAATTCCGATCAATATAATGCTCCTACCAGTTCTGAGATTGTTGGTTTAATAGTAGGTGATTTGGGTAGTTCGGATCGGCAGCGTGATATTATTGTCGAACATAAAGCTGAAGGGTTAAAACGCATAAGTGATTTACACCCTTCTTTTATGGCAATGCAATACCCCATCTTATTTCCATATGGTGATGATGGTTTTAGACTTGGCATACAATGTAAAGAGACACGACGTAAGAAAACAAATTCTAGGCAATATATTACAATGCGCGAATTTTATGCTTACAGAATTCAAAACAGAGTAGGTGAAGGAAGCACATTGATACGAGGTGGTAAGCTTTTTCAGCAATATATTGTTGATGCTTTTTCGTGTGTTGAAGAAGAAAGGCTTCAATATATTAGAAAAAACTAATCTAATTTACGATCCGAATTATATAAAGGTATAAGAGACGCTGTGGTTGAAGGAGATGTAAATGGAGATGTTATTGGTAAGAGAATTATATTACCGTCAAGTTTTACAGCTGGTCCTCGCTATATGATTCAAAATTACCAAGATGCTATTGCTATATGCAGACACTGTGGACCTCCTGATTTATTTGTTACATTTACCTGTAATGCACAGTGGCCTGAAATTCGAGATGCTCTGAAATTTATTCCTGGGCAAAGAGCTGAGGATAGGCCCGATATTGTGAGCAGATTATTTAAGATAAAATTAGAGGCTTTGATAACTGATATCAAAAAAGGTATTTTTTCGGTCAATCAGTTGCAGGTATGTAATTGTTAAATATAATCTATAATTAACAGTTACTAGCTCCTCCTCAAATGTAACACATACTTACCGAATAATTATTTTGTCCAATTTTGTTTTATATGTCTTCATCCTTCTCCGGTTGTTCTGCAATCTATCTCCAGAATTATATATAGTGGAATTCCAAAAAAGAGGCCTCCCTCATGTTCACATTCTGATATGGTTACATGCGGATTGTAAATATTTTACAAATACGGAAATAAATTCGATCATTTCTACAGAAATACCTGATAAGGTTTGTGATCCAGATGGGTATGCAAGTGTTGAGAAATTTATGATCCACGGACCATATGGAACAAGTAAACCAGGAGCACCGTGTATGATCAAAGGGCGATGTTCGAAACATTTTCCAAAAGAATATAAGAGTGAAACAGTAATAACTCCCGATGGCTTTCCCATCTACAGGAGAAGAGATAATGTCACGCCCCGGGATGGAAACTGCCACCCGGGCTCGCCAACAGATCCGCCATCTGTACGGAAACTGCCGTACAGACGAAGCGTCTAACCTGCAGGAAGAATCAACTACAGTATACAGATATCAGAGAGCTGAAAGTAGACTACTAAAACTGAAGTCCAAACACTGTACAACTGAAAATAATACAATATCCATCTCCCCAAATACTATCATATACAAAGTCCTCTGATACAAAACTCAAAAGGGAGGTATCTCCAATGAATACATCAGTGTACAGACTCTCGATACAAGAATATCCTCACTACAACAGTCTCTCAAACTGCAAAATAAAGTACAACTCTAAACCTCACAACAAAGGTCTCTCAACAGAGGAAAAAGAAGAAAACTAATCTACTGAAGCTCTCCTCTGAAGGGGTACCGCTACACTCCAATGACGGGTGGGGAACTAGCTCGCGACTCCCTCGCCTCGGTCAGAAGGATCAGCAACTGGAGCAACAGGAACAGGAGGAGAAGTTCCTGGGGAAAAAGACACCACGACGGGTGTGAGAACTACTTCCCACAGTAGTTCTCAGTGGGTACTGTCAACAAGCCCAACGGTCTGCCCACTAAGTCTACTAGAGGCAAAAGATAACAGGCAAAGAAATCTGAAAGAAAAGCTGGAAACTACTCTACAGCTACCATGCCTCTACCTAGACACTCAAAAGTGGAACAGATGAAAGTAAAAGAGACCACTCGCACCCAAGGTGCTCAATCGACCCAAACGAACTGACTACCTCAAAGGTCCAGTCAAGCCTGCGCCCGTCGACTAGGAACGCTCCTGCCCACTACCACACATCCACATGAGGACGGGATTTACGTGGGGCGTCCTGTCCTACTAACTCATCCCTCGCGCAAAATTGCCTCAACAGGCCCATCGTTGCCTCAACTGCGGAAAACTGCCTCAACAGGCCAACCATCGTATCCACAGCGGCATCTCAGGACGCGACTCCAACTGAGTAGAACGGCGCGGCATAGAGTATCAAACATTGGCATATGCAGGCTAGTCAAAATCCACACTCACTCTCAGAACGGTAAGGCTCAAGATCCCCAAATACCTCGCACAACAGTCGGAGCACTCTCGATGACTCAGCTGCTCGGCTAACTCGAAACACGAGACACTAGCCTCTCAAACGGCTCGCAGCACAAGGCTCACTGGCTGGAGATACTCCACAGCCAGGAACGACCCACAACTCAGGGTAACAAAACAGGTCGGACAACACTCAACGACCTGGGACCACCGTCAACCCCAACAGTTCCCAACAAGACGGACCGGAAGATACTCGACGGCCCGGGACTGCCGTCTGCGCAATGGCTCCCTCCACGACGGCACAACAGGGAAACAAGACCTCCCGGGACTACCGTTTACCCAAACGACTCCCGGCACAGATAAGCAACCCAGTACAACTACCAGACTCCACTCTGCTCCCAGGCAAGAGTGTAAAAGCATCCCACACTAAAAGCAAGTCCCGACCTCTCGGCCCACTACCCGGGCGAGAAAACACTATGTCCAGGGATAAAGGAACAGTGTGGATGTCTAAGCATAAATAACCCTAGCCCAAGTGAGGGTTTTCTACTAGTCTGGTTACACATACAACATATGACGGGGGTGCTAGGTCAAGTTCCAAGATAACTACTTTAACAGATAATAAAGGGATAGCCATTCCAACAATCTAGCATGCTACACAAGGAAATAAACTATCATGCATAGTCCTACATCAATAGAATTAATGTACATTCCATAAAACTTGGAGATAAGGCCACCCACCTCGATTTGCCACCAATTGCTCGTAAACACTTGCAATTGGCCTCCACGCGATCCGCACGCAAAACGATGTCCGCTGCCAGAGTCCGCACGCAAAACGGAGCACGGTGCCGGAATCCGCACGCCAAACGGAGTCCGCACGCAAAACAATGTCCGCTGTCGGAGTCCGCATGCAAAACGGTGCACGGTGCCAGGATCCGCACGCAAAACGGAGTCCGCACGCAGAACGGTGCACGATGCCGGAGTCCGCACGCAAAACGGTGCACGGTGCCAGGATCCGCACGCAAAACGGAGTCCGCACGCAAAACGGTGCACGGTGCCAGGATCCGCACGCAAAACGGAATTCGCACGCAAAACGGTGCACGGTGCCGGAGTCCGCACGCAAAACGGTGCACGGTGCCAGGATCCGCACGCAAAACGAAATCCGCACTCAAAACGGTGCACGGTGCCGGAGTCCGCACGCAAAACGGTGCACGGTGCCAGGATCTGCACGCAAAACAGAATCCGCACGCAAAACGGTGCACGGTGCCGGAGTCCGCACGCAAAACGGTGCACGGTGCCAGGATCCGCACGCAAAACGAAATCCGCACGCAAAACGGTGCACGGTGCCGGCGTCCGCACGCAAAACGGTGCACGGTGCCAAACACAGAAAGGAGCAAGAGGGTCAGTTACAGTCTAAAAGATCGCCCCAAAACTGTACAAAAATACAGTAAAACCAACACACGGGACCTACCCGACTGCGCCGCCGTCGCCGCAACACCCCCATCAGAAGCCTCGCGCGCTCCACGAGGCCCGCGACGCGAAACGCCATCTCCTACAACCTCCTCCCTCACTCTCCCTGCCGCTCGGTTGGAGAAGAAAACGAAGAAGGAAAAGAGGTGGCTTGCGGGGAGGAAGAAGGAGAAGAAGAAGAGAAAGGGAGAGAGAGGGGTCCACGGTGCACCGGTCCACGGTGCACCGGCCGGTCCACCGCACCCACACGGGTGCACCAGGTCCAGGCAAAGCGGCGCGCGGCCACGTGGCCGTATCCCAGCAGGCCACGCGGGCGCGCAGCTCACGCGCCACACGGGCGCGTGACACCCTGCCGCCCACAGGCGCGGGACACGCGCCCGTGACACGGGCGCGCGCCCCTGCGCCCGCGCGGGCGCCAACGGGGGTCCGCCACGTGGCGGCCCCCCACGTGGCCCGCGCAGGAGGCGCGCCTCCCCCCTGACGCGCTGCTGCCCGTCCCATCACGCGGCCGCCTCGAACCGCGCGCCTTGACCCGCGCGCCGCGTTCGCCTCGGGATCCGTGCCACGCGCACACCTCGATAAACGTGTCGTTTTGCCTCGAAAAACGCGCACTTCATCCGGGCTCCAAATCCAACAAATAAATAGTCCATTCTTAGCGATTTCGCGCGCTGAATCCAAAAACGATGTCCAATTCTCCAAATTCTCACCCGAAAATTTGCCGAATGCCCACTCGATCCGATTTTCGCGCCGGGTCCATTTTTAAAGTCCGATTTGCCCAATTCCAACTCTAAAAATTACCGAAGGCGACCGGAGAGGTAAACTTTTATCCGGACTTCACCCGGAGTCTAATTTTGACATCTGAATCGCGCGAAATCACTTCTAAACACCCGACGGGTCCTCCAACTTCCCACGGGGTCTCAATTTAAGCCCGAAGTCCACCACTTGTGTCCAAATTGCGCGCAACCCACGCAGGCCTCCAGTGATGCAAGCAAATCCCAATTTGCATCACAAATCCATTTCTGGGCCCCCAACACGCGCACCAACACCCCCAACGGCGACCGAAAGCTGCCCAACAACCAGCAACCCTACGCAGGGGATTCCGGGACCTCACAGATAATGGGAGATATGTTTTAAAAGCTGGTATTCAACTTGATAATAGATTTGTCGTCCCACATAATCTACGATTGGTTGTTAAATATCAAGCTCATGTTAACGTTGGATGGTGTAATAAATCAAGGCTCATCAAATATTTATTCAAGTATGTCAATAAAGGTCCGGATAGAGCTGTTGTTGTTGTAGAAAATAATTTGAACTATACGGATTCAACTTCTACACCACAATCTACATATATTGATGAAGTCAAACAATACTTAGATTGTCGCTATTTATCAGCATATGAAGCTATTTGGCGATTATTTGAATTTGACATTCACTTTAGACAACCATCGGTTGAGCGTTTGACTGTTCACCTACCCATGATGAACAATGTCGCATATCATGGTTCACAAAATTTAGTTAATGTTTTGAGCCGCCCTAATATCGAGAAGTCAATGTTGACTGAATGGATGCATACTAATGCCGAATGTCACGATGCTCGCCAACTCACATACACTGAATTTCCTACAAAATGGGTGTGGCATAAAAAAGATAAATTTTGGTCTAGACGAAAACAAGGATATCGTATTGGCAGAATAGTTTATATACATCCAAATGCAGGCAAATTATATTTCTTAAGAATTCTTTTAAATATAGTAAGGGGTCCAAGAAATTATGTAGGAATTAGAACTGTGGATGGTATTGTACACGACACATTTCGTTCCGCATGTAATGCTCTTGGTTTACTGGGTGATGATAAAGAATGGAGAGAAGCGTTAGAAGAAGCATCACATTGGTCCTCTTCCGCTGGGCTTCGTCAATTATTTACAACCATAGTAATTTTTTGTGAGCTTACAGATCCTCTGAAATTATGGAATAAATACTGGCAATTAATGTCTGATGATATTTCATACAAATTGAGACACACTCTTGGGGTTCGAAATCTCAAAATACCTGAAATTGAACTTCAAAATCATGTTTTGCTTGACCTCGAGGTTCTTTTCAACAAAAATTCTGCCTCGCTGTCTGATTATAAACTCCCGAATCCTGGCAGGCTAATTTTTGATGACTTGGATAATAGGTTAGTAAGGGAAGAATTGGATTACAATACAGCTGAGCTGATACAGGATCATACCGAATTATTTGATGGGTTAAACGATGAACAACGAATAATATATAATGCTATCTTGGTTTCTGTATATCAAAATATTGAAGATATTATATTTGTTTATGGACATGGTGGAACAGGAAAAACATACTTTTGGAAGACCATTATTTCAAGATTACGTTCAGAAGGAAAAATAGTTCTAGCTGTTGCTTCCTCGGGTATAGCATCCCTTTTATTACCCGGGGGCCGAACAGCTCATTCCAGATTTAAAATACCTATACAAATTAATGATTGTTCTATTTGTGAAATTAAGAAAGGTACGCAACTCGCGGCTTTAATTTTCCATGCCAGCTTAATTATTTGGGATGAAGCACCAATGAATCATCGAAATTGTTTTGAGGCTTTAGATAAATCATTAAAGGATATTATGGGGATTAGTGATTCAACAAGTACTAAAAATCTTTTTGGAGGAAAAACTATTCTTTTGGGAGGAGATTTTAGACAAATACTTCCAGTTATTCTTGGTGGCAGTAAACAAGATATTTTGAATGCATCAGTGACTAGATCTTATATATGGAGAAAATGTAAAGTTTTTCGGCTTGCGATAAATATGAGATTGCTACAAGGTTCAACAGATAGTACCTCTAATAGAGCTTTCAGAGAATTCAGCCAATGGATACTTGATATCGGTGATGGGAAAATAAATGGCATACAGTTAGAAAATGATGAAGAACCAACATGGATCAAAATTCCTGATGACTTACTGGTCAAATTCCACAACAATGGATTGCAGGTCATCGTTCGTGAAATATACGATAATATTGAGTACAAATACAATGATCCTACATATCTACGGAACAGAGCGATTGTTACACCTATGAACGAAAGTGTTGATGAAATTAATACTTATATTCTTTCTTTGCTACAAACAGAAGAACGTTTATATTTAAGTTCGGATTCAATATGCAGTTCATCTAAAAATTCTGAAGAAAGCAACATACTTTACCCGGTAGATTTCTTGAATAGTTTGAAATTTAATGGAGTACCAAATCACGAATTGAAGTTAAAAGTAGGGAGCCCTGTAATGTTGCTTCGCAATATTAATCAAAGTTCTGGGCTTTGCAACGGCACGCGATTGCTTATAACTCAACTAGCTCCTAGAATTATTGAAGCACAAATTTTTACTGGTATCCATATTGGCGATAAGGTTTATATTCCTCGCATCGTGATAAATGTTACTGAATCAAAATGGCCATTCATATTGAAAAGAAGGCAATTCCCATTGCGCTTATGTTACGCAATGACGATTAATAAAAGCCAAGGGCAAACATTAGAAAAAGTTGGGCTCTATTTGTCGCAACCTGTATTCTCGCATGGCCAGCTTTATGTTGCGATATCACGAGTAACATCCAAAAAAGGGTTACGAATCCTTATAGAAAATAAAGATGGCCAACCTGAAGGATATACAAGGAATATTGTTTATCAAGAAATACTTGATGATTTAAAATAATATTCTCAGGTTTGTAATACATTCTTATATATTTCTTTCTTTTCCCATGGGAATTAATATTCTTTTCTTTACATTTTCTTTCGCAAGTAAAAAAAAAAAAACTGTAATTTCTTCTTGGTTATACTAATTAGTATTGTATTTATTCTCTTCCTCGAATACAACCCTATAGGTACAATGAAGACTTTACTTTTATCACAACTATCACCGCAATGTCAAGAATGTGAAATCAAAGTTCGCATTTGCCGAATATGGGAATCAATGGCTCCTTTTTTAAAGGGAGATATATTTAGCTTGGATTGCTTATTAATAGACGAAGAGGTTTGTATATCCCTTCTGTTTTCGAAGTCCTCTTTTGTGTATTTGTTTTAAATTTGGTTAACAGTACCTCTTTATGTCTACCATGGTATGGTTTAGGCATTTTCGATGCAAGCAACAGTACACAAACAAGATGCAGCAGCATTTAGATCTAAAATAACTGAAGGCAATCTATATGTAATAGAAAAATTCACTGTTATTCCAAGTAAGAAAAGATTTATTGCTGTAAACCGTAATTACATGATTCAAATAACCAAGCGAACACAAATAAGTGAAATAGAAGGAAGTTTGAATGAAATACCACTGTACAGTTTCAATTTCTCAATTTTTTACGAAGTTACGCACAAGCGATACAATGACGTTGTCCTCACAGGTAATACTCTTTCCGAATAGAAGTTGATTTGGTTCAATTACATACGGTCCTTTTATTCATGTTTACACGATATTCTGTAGATATTTTCGGGAAAATTACAAGCATTCATGATATCACACATAAATACATTGGGGAGACCTTAACTCCAATCAGGAATTTAGAGATCGAAGATTCCGAGTAAGCAATCCCTAACTTTAACTAATGGTAAAATTATATTAGTACAATTGGGTTACAAATCTATATTAAATTATTTTTCTTACTTTCCAGACAAAATATTTTGTCTGTTGCACTGTGGGATAAATTCGCCGTTTCCTTTGATGAAACGCGATTTACAACCAACGACCCTAATAAACCAGTTATAATAATTCTGGCTGGTATGACTGTCCGAACATTTCGAGGTCAGTACAATAAATATAATAGCAAGTTGTTTTTACTTCAATATAACAAATGTATATTCCTGATGATTATGTAACAATTTGTACGATTTTAATACAGAAAAGCTATACTTATCAACATGTTCAGCATCCAAAATATACTTCGACCTACAAATTCCAGAAATAGTTGAATTTCTTAATAGGTTTGGCTATTAATCCTACGTTATTCTTAATTTTGTCCCACATACCGTTATCTTCTTATTGATTACTAACATTTAATGTGCACATTACTGCACATAGCCTGCAAACAACGGATCATTCAATTCGCCGGATTGGTTGTGAAGAGGATAGCCCAATTCCTCCTCAAGAAGAAATGCATTTAAATAGGAGAACTATTGATGAATTGCTGAATTCTACCATTCCTGATACTAAAAGACCGTTTTCATAACAATAAATTTCCCTTCTACATATACCTACAATTCATATTATTTCTAATACCCAACTTCTTCCTTCAAATGTTAGAATACGAAGTTTACATGTGAGTGCAAGATTTTGGATATCGACACCTCATATGGCTGGTGGTACAAAGCGTGCAACAACTGCAAGGCTGCAGTCAAAATATATGACGATACATTTCACTGTCCACGTTGTGGCGATGATAAGCACCCGCCAATTCCGTGGTAAAACCTTCAATTTGTTCATATTTTTGAAATATTTAAAATTACCACCTAATACTTAATGATTTACAATGTGATATGATTTTACTATATGTATTCGAAAATAGGTACAAATTAAACACCACTGTTAGCGATGAAACTGGCATAGCTAATTTTACAATATTCGGGAAATCAGCTCAAGATTTGGTTCGCATCCCAGCGCAAAATTTAGCAATCACGGCTAATTCGGATAACTTTACTCTTCCTCCTGCCATAAAAACCATCATCAACCAAGTGCACATTTTTCAAGTAACAGTTGACACACAGAAATTTACCACAAATGTTCCATCTTTTAAAGTCGTCAAAATTTTCACGTCAAAGAAAGAGAGAGGAAAAACCGTAGGTGGCAACATTCTATTGTTAAAATGTGAAGATCAAAGTTGCTCAATTCCCTCTGAAGAACAACTGTCCACCGAGTTATTCAAAGATACATCTCCACTCATAGGAAGTTCTTCTTGGTAATATAATTTTACGAACTTTCTGCTTTTATATTTCAAATATTACTTATTTACTCTAAATTATACTTATCGTCTGATTATTCCGCCACAGCTTTACACACTCATCTGGAAAATCATGTCAAGCCACTCCTTGAAAAAAGCGCCGTTCTAAGTAATATTTCCTATTTTAGCTTCTTTCAATTGACCTCTTCCATATTTGGGTATAAAACTACTAATATTTAATTATGGTATGTGCAGTTCTAAACATGCTGATGAAGCTGATGGAGTCAACAAATGAGAAACAATATATAATTTCTCTCCTTCCTATTAATAACTAATTAGACTACTTATTTTACTAATTAGTATATAACCGACAGTAATAGTATATATATATATATATATATATATATATATATATATATATATATATATATATATATATATATATATATATATATATATATATATATATATATATATATATATATATATATATATATATATATATATATATACAATGACAAACTCCGGATACTCCGGAAACTATTCACGGATCTCGATGTACTGATCGATGTCTATATTTAGAAATATTATAAATCTGTGAAATAAAGAAAATATCGACAAGAAGGGATGGTCATCATGGGAATCTACCATTCCCCCGCATATGCCTTCTGGTTTATTACTTTCTCTCTCTGTACTTTCCTAATCTGTGGATTGAAGTACGCAAATGTTATAAATTTCTATTCTTGACTGCTGGTAACAAAACTTTTGTTTCTTTATCTTAAATTGTTCAATTTACATTTCTTGTGGGTCTGAATATTCCCTCTGATAACGTTTTCCTTTACATATTTTTAACGACAATCTGGCAATTAGCATAATATTTAGATTAGCATAATGTTTTACTTGAACTGCTCAAATTTCTTCTTTACATTCTGTAATGCACGAAACATAGGAAATGTGAAGATGCGATATTCTGGGCACTACTTCTTTTGTAATTTGCAGTCTTACGAATAACATATATATATATATATATATATTATTCCTAACAGCAGAACATAGGAAATGTAAGGATTCGATATCCTAAACACTGCTTCTTCGTAAATTTGTAGTCTTACGAAGACTTCCATTATTTTTTTGATGTTTTTTGCTTCTTTTTTTTTATAAAACAATCACGATAAAAAAGAGAAGAACAAAAAACTCATATTGATATTAAGTTTCCTGGCACGTATTTTTAACGACAATCTGACAATTAGCATAATATTTAGATTAGCATAATGTTGTAGTTGAAGTGCTCAAATTTCTTCTTTACATTCTGTAATGCACCAAACATAGGAAATGTGAAAATGCGATATTCCGGGCACTACTTTTGTAATTTGTAGTCTTACGAATAATATATATATATATATATATATATATATATATATATATATATATATATATTATTCCTAATAGCAGAACATAAGAAATGTGAGGATTCGATATCCTAAACTGTCACGCCCCGGGGTCGAAACTGCGACCCGGGCTCGCCAACAGATCCGCCACCTATGCCAAACCTGCATAGGCGAAGCGTCCTACCTGCAAGAAAAGTGCTACAGCTAAACAGATATCAGAGCTAAAATATAAAACTGCTGTAAAGATAAAATCATCCACCGTACAACCGGAAAATAATACAACAATGTCCACCTCCCAAAAATGATAATCGTACAAAATCCTCAGATACAGAACTCATAGCTCAACAGGGAGGTATCTCCAATAAATACAACAGTGTACAGGCTCTCAATACATATAATCCTCACTACAACAGTCTCTCAAAAGAGGAAATAAAACAACTAATCTACTGAAGCTCTCCTCTGAAGGGGTACCGCTACTCTCCAAACATGGGTAGGGATCTAGCTCGCGACTCCCTCGCCTCAATCAACAACCGCAGAATCAGCAACACCCGCAAAGACTCTGCAAAACAAAGGAAAGGAAGGAAAAAGAAGGGGGAAAACCCCCAAAGGGTGTGAGAACTACACCAAAAAGGGAGTTCTCAGTGGGTACCACCGCCAGGACCGACGGTCTGCCCACCAAGTCCTCAAGAGACAAAAACTAACCAAAGCCGTAAAGACTGATATAAAGAAGCTGGAGCCTCTCAACAGCTAACATGCCTCTAACTAAATGCCCAAACGGGGAGAACCAAAGGATGGTATACAACTACTAGCACATGAAGTGCACAATCGACCCAATCGATAGACCAGTAATCACTGGCACTGCCTGCTATGCCTGCTATGCCTGCCATGCCTGCCATGCCTGCTATGCCTGCCATGCCTGCCTATGCCTGCCATGCCTGCTACGCCTGCCTATGCCTGCCATGCCTGCCTATGCCTACCATGCCTGCTTATGCCTGCCATGCCTGCTATGCCTGCTATGCCTGCCTATGCCTGCCTATGCCTGCTGTGCCTGCTATGCCTGCCTATGCCTGCTATGCCTGCCTATGCCTGCCATGCCTGCCATGCCTGCTATGCCTGCCTATGCCTGCCTATGCCTGCCTATGCCTGCCGTGCCTGCTATGCCTGCCTATGCCTGCTGTGCCTGCTGTGTCTGCTAAATCGGGTATGCGGGCCAACGCATAACACCGATAGGGAAAATGAGTCTCGAGGACTCAAAGGTGTATGCCAAATCGGGTATGCCAGCCTACGCATAACACCGACAGGGGATAGGAGTCTCAAGGACTCAAAGGTGTATGCCAAATCGGGTATGCCAGCCTATGCATAACACCGACAGGGGATAGGAGTCTCAAGGACTCAAAGTGTGTATGTGCCTGCCAAATCGGGTATGCGGGCCAACGCATAACACCGATAGGGGATAGGAGTCTCAAGGACTCAAAGGTCTGAGTAACAAGTATCATAGTAGAATAAATCAGCAGGACTGGATCGTGACACTAATCTAAGTGGGAAAGCCCAACCACTAAAGAAAGCCTCGGTCCTCAATCAGATGCACCAATAAATATCCGGTCAACCGCCCAATGTCCGCGGTCTCCGCAAAACCCTGCCAACCACAATCCAGCACAACCCGTCCCTGACATCAATGTCCTGACTACACTACCCCAGACCTCTGCTCGCACCCGAGCAACATAGACCGCCTGACTAACAAAGGAGGAGAAAGGGAAAAGCATGGTTTCTCCTAAGTCAAGTTCCAATAAGTAGTGTAGCAGTAAAAGATGGCCTAACTACATGTCCATACAAGCATGCTTTTGTCCTCAGAAACGATAAAAGTGGGTGAAGCATATATTAGCAAAGCATGCTAAAGTATTCCTACTATGGTATACCAATCTTACCCAAGTAGGCCATTCCTTGCTTAACTCTCGCTTATATCGGTTGCACATCAAATATGCCTGCTATCAGTCATAGAGGGGTGACATCCCTACAGGTGTACTTACATTCACCCTAATGTAAGAACTTTAAACAGTTACCAAATTAAGCCTACCCACCTGAAGTGTTCAATCCAAGGCAAACCTGGGGTCGGTGAAGAGCGTGGCCACTTGCTCGCACAATCCGCTAAACCCGTATCCACGGTACATGTCGCTCCACCTCGGCTCCTTGCAGTGTTCCAAAAACACTCGCGAACCCTCCTGGATGCAACAAAAGATCCAAAGTTACACTTTATGCTAAAATATCCAAGTATACACCAACCGCTGAAACCAGCCCTGAAGATGTGCAATTTTCACCTGCAGAACGGACTCTGAAAAATCCACCAAAAATACGAACGCGATCGTCGCGTCGAGCCCTTCGAAACGAGTACCTACACGCCAAAATCCGAGTCCCGGAGGCCAAGTTACCAATTCCACAACGCGGTGAGCGCAAAAGTCCACAATATACACATCTGTATCGCATTGCACAGGAGAACGGGAAAAGTATACCTTCGGGCAATTCTCGGAAAATACGGTGATAATCCTCGCGTCGAGTAGATGCAAAAACTGTAAAGGCACGCCTCAATCCGAGTCTCGTACACCAAGTTGCACGTGAAACGGTGCACGCCGCTGGAGTCCGCACGCAAAACGGAGCACGGTGCCGGAATCCGCAAGCAAAACGGAGTCCGCATGCAAAACGGAGCACGGTGCCAGAATCCGCACGCAAAATGGAGTCTCCACGCAAAACGGAGCACGGTGCCGGAATCCGTACGTAAAACGGAGTCCGCACGCAAAACGGAGTCCGCACGCAAAACGGAGCATGCCGTCGGGTTCCGCACACAAAACGGTGCAGTAAAACACGGTCCCTAACACAGATAAGAGCAAGGGGTCAAACCAAAGTCCAAAAGAACGCCCCAAAACTGTGCCAAAAATACCGTAAAAATGAAGTGCGGAACCCACCTCGACTGCGCCGCGTCGCCCAACCGCTCCAGTGGAACACTTCGCACGCTCCGCGAGGTCCACAACGCACCGCCGCACCCCACATAAATCCCCTCCTCACTCCCTCTCTCGCTCGGTTGGAGAAGAAAGAAAAGAAAATGGAGGAATGGTGTGCGGGGAAGAAAGAAGAAGAAGAGAAGAAAGGGGAGGAGGGAGGGCTCCCGTGGACCGGGTCCACGGTGCACCGCCCCAAAGACCCGCAGCCCCGGTGGTCCACCGCACAGGGGCGCGTGCGCCAGGCGCAGGCGCGCGCCCCCTGTGCCACGCGGCACGCGCCACACGGGTGCATGACATCGCGCCACACCCGACCGGGACACCGAGCGGGCGCGTGTCCCCCGCGTCCGCGCGAGCGCGAATGGGGGCACGCCACGTGGCGGCCCCCCGCGTCACCCGCGCAGTCAGGCGCGTTTTCCCAACGCGCCTGTCTGCGCTCCCCCCTCGCGCAGTACAACCGAGCGCACCTCGGGATTCGTGCACGCCTCGAAAAACGCGCGCGTCAACCGGGCTCCGAAAAAAGCAAGTAAATAGTCCATTCTCAACGATTTCGCGCGCTGAATCCAAATACGGTGTTCGATTCTCCAAATTCTTATCCGAAAATTTGCCGAAAGTCCCCGGAAAGCCCACTTGATCCGATTTTCACGCTGAGTCCATTTCTAAAGCCCGATTTACCAAATTCCAACTCTAAAGATTCCCGAAGGCATCCGGAGAGGTGATCCTTTATCCAAACTTCCCCCCGAGTCCAATTTAATATCCATTGCGCGCGAAATCACTTCTAAGCATTCGACGGGGCCATCTGACTATTCTCGTGATCCATTTAACACACCGAGTCCATCAAAAGTGTCCAATTGGTGTACAAACGCCACCGACACGCCACATAGGCCTCCAGAAGCTGTTGGTCAGCCAATAATCACCTCGTGGGGATCCAGGTCCTCACATCACTACTTCTTCGTTAATTTGTAGTCTTACGAAGACTTCCATTATTTTTTTGATGTTTCTTGCTTTCTTTTTTTTTATAAAACAATCACGATAAAAAAGAGCAGAACAAAGACGTCCTATTCCTGTGTTCTTCTTCGTAGGTTCGTACTAATTTTTATGCACCTCTATTCCGTTTCTGATGTATTCAAATCAACGAGGCGAACAAAGTAAGACTCAACTCCCGATTTGTACTCATTTTTATGCACCTCTATTCCATTTCTCACACTATGTTGTGTCATTGCAGCTTCCGCAGCCCAGACTTATCTACACGTGATTAGGAGGATCGACGGAAAGCGATGCAACTTGGTAATGAATAGAGTAAGAAGTTTGGTCTGTTCATCATAGCTTCTCTTCTCTCAAATGTTGTGTTTGCTGGCCCTCTCATTGAGCGTTCCCTTCATTTCGACCTAAGGTAATCATCTTGCTCGAAGTTTGGTCTGTTTATGACGACTTCTCTTCTCTCAAATGTTGTCTTTGCTGGCCCCTTGATTGAGTTTTCCCTTGATTTGGACCCAAGGTAATCATCTCGCTCGCCTTTGAAAATAATTGCACTTATTAATACACCACCACGACTATAAATTTTTGATTTCTAAGAAATCGAAGTACTTTTACATGCTGCTAGAGGCTAAAGATGACAAATTACAACTCTTTGCACCTTTGAAAATAGTTGCACTTATTAATTTGTCGCTTCCAATGCCTTAACCTTTAATGTGTGTTCCTACATGTTCAGCAATTAACTGCCTAGGTGAAGTTCTTCCTAAATGTCGAATTAATCACATGAAGTACTTTGTAAACTTTTAGTTTATTCGTAATCTCTCCAAATTGGTTTTTGTAAATGCAGGACAGTAGCAGCAGCAGCCATATGAAAGGTAACAAATTCAATGCTATATTGTTAATTGGAGGGGTTCTCTAATCATGGTTAATGAAAGGACTAATATTTGACTCTTATTGTAGTTAAACTTTACAAAGTGCAGTTTTTTTAATAGTTTCCTCTTGCTGTGACACCCCCGAAATTTGGATTAGTCCTATATATAAATGATATGATAGGACTAAATCTCTCAACCCGGCTATAGCATTTTGGATGGTAGCAAGATCCAAGAGGTTATGAGAGTTAAGCGTGCTAGAGCTAGAGTAGTTCTAGGATGGGTGACCCCCTGGGAAGTGGGGCGTCACAGTTGGTATCAGAGACATTTACCAGCCGGAAATGTGAGATGAGTCTCGGCTGAGCCAGGGTTATTTAGCGGGTAGAGCGAGGCTCCCCGGCTAATGACCGTTGTGGGTGGAGTGCAGCTCCCCACAAGGTCGGCTAAGGCTAGCGAGACGAGTCTCACATCGCCTGGTGCTTGTGAGTGTGCTTGAGCCTGACGTGGACGTCAGGGCTTAAAGGGGGGGAGAATGTGACACCCCCGGAATTTGGATTAGTCCTATATATAAATGATATGATAGGACTAAATCTCTCAACCCGGCTATAGCATTTTGGATGGTAGCAAGATCCAAGAGGTTATGAGAGTTAAGCGTGCTAGAGCTAGAGTAGTTCTAGGATGGGTGACCCCCTGGGAAGTGGGGCGTCACACTTGCGTTCTCCTCTATTTTCTATATGAAAAGTATAGCCTCAAATAAGTCAATTGCCTCGAGGTAACTAATTTACCAAAGTTTGCTTGCAACATATTTGAGTGATGAGTAATAATCTAAGCACATCTCAATTCATGGCTTAAGATGATGGCTTTCGGAGGCAACAACCGAGCACATGTCTTCTTTAAACAGCATGGGTGGACGGATGGTGGCAAAATAGAGGCAAAGTATACATCAAAAGCTGTTGAGCTGTATAGGCAGATACTAGCAAAGGAAGTTGCTAAAAGCTCTCCGGATGACAATGGTTTGCCGTCATCGCCTGTCGCAACACCTCAGGTCTCAAATTCTGCCAATGGCCTCCCTGAGCTTAAGCTTCCAGATGCTTCAAAAGAAAATATGAATGAGAAGCTTGAACCTGAGGTTGTTCGTTCGCCTAGAGCCCCCATTCATCCTACAATCAAGAAGCCCATTGGTGCAAAGAAGACAGGAGGGAAGGCAGGCGGACTTGGTGTACGGAAGCTTACTACAAAGATTGATTCTCTCTTAATTGCTATATATTATTAACTAAGTGATGCTCATTGCAACCATATTATTATCATCATTAGGAATGGTGTTTCTGTAACCGCATTTCTCTATCATATGGTTCTAATCATGATATTCAGTTGGGAGAATTTATAGATTTTACCTGAACCATAAAGCATCTTAAAATTGCTATCTAAACTTGAGAAACTTTGATTTTGCTACCCAAATTGCTCTCTGAACTTGAAAATCTTTGATTTCGCTATCCAAATTGCTCTTTGAACTTGAAAATCTTTGATTTTGCTACCGATTACTTCTAATTTCAGAAAATTTAGTCATGTTTTATTAGAAGTGAAAAAAGTTGATGAATATTTTGTGAAGTAACAAAATATTTTGGTAGGTTATAGAATATTTTAAAAAAAAGTTAAAATGGTTGTTCAGTTCTTACTTAGGGGTAACTAAATTAAATATACTATAAGGTTAGGTAGTAAAATCACAATTTCATATGTTCAAGTTTGTATGGAAATACTCCATATATTATGAACCAGCCATAATGTCTATGTTTTAACATATGTTGTTTGATCTATAAGGAAGCTGTTAATCATGTCTTCTCTTTTTTTGGGTGTACTAAATGAACAACATTTTCTTTGTACTTGTGCAGTCAACAACTGTGCCCTTATAATCTGGCTGGATGTCTGTTTGATAAGATTTTTTTAACATGTTTAAGGAATGTATTAACCTTGGCTGACATCACTTGTAGCGGAATGAAAGCCTCTATGACCAGAAGCCTGAAGAACCAGCCCCTGCTTTAACATCCTTGGCTACTTCCACTACCTCAACTGGCCTGTCCTTCCCTTCCCGATTTGAGTATGTGGAGCCGTCGGCCAAGACTAGCTCTAGAGGAACTGAAGTGATTGGCCATGTCGCACCACCAAAATCTTCAAACTTCTTTCAAGAGTTTGGGATGGATGGTGGTTTTCAGAAGAAAACAAGCTCAGCTTCATCTAAAGTACAGGTAACATCTTATTGGCTCATATAGGCATATTTTAATTTGATGAAATTTGATGTAAATCCACTTCAACTTTGAGAATTATTGGAAGATTGACACTTCCCTGTGATGCCTAATCGAGGCCCGTATATTCTTTCAGTCCTTGGATGCTGCTATATTTTTGTTCTCTCGTGTTTCAGAAATCCCCAGGGAAAGTCTTGTTCTTCCTGTAATCTCCACCAATGACAGGCTTACTCTGGGATGCGAATTATGGGTACTATTCCTTCTTTACCACTAATTCATTTCTCCTAATAATTTGTACCATATCCTAATTTGCCTCATTCAAGAATTAAGCAATTTCTCAAGTGATGATGATATCTCCATGCAAGCAATTCTCAAATAACTAAAGAACCAGATTAGGTTATCTGTTGTCCTCTTTATCTATTCAACTTGCTGCAGTCAATTAGTATTAACTGCATTTTATAGTCATAGTATCTTACAAAAGCTACTCATTTATATGCATGGAGCCTTAAGAACTCCAGTAGTCACTTTTGTGCAAAAAGAAGAAACCTGATTTCTTCATTAGTTTTGATTTTCGTTTTTTGGTTCTTTTACCTATATTTTCTAGCAGCACAACCAATTGGCATATCTGCTTGTTAATGATCCATGTATCACTTTGTGGGATGTCCAATCCATCAGGATTAATTTGTATGACAAACTTAAATGGTTCACTTTTATTATATGCAAGGAACATAGGAAGGTGCAGCATCAATTTATAGATATGCTTATCCTGTCCTAAATAAAAACTGTGAGTGCAGCCCTCTGTTCCAACAGAAGTTGCTGCCACGCAACACAAAGATTATATCACAAAATGATGATAATTATGCAACTTCTTCTAAAGAAGTTTTATCTCGAATAGATCAAAGGATCATATGAGGCACCTTTTTGTTCCTACAGTGTGTTTGGCTCATGAATTGCAGAATTGTCCTAAAGAACTAGATTTTCTGGAACCTGTTTTCTACAACTCACTAGGATTATTACCCTATCAAATAATCTAAAATATTCTATTCGTTATATATATATATATATATATTATGATGCATTGTTGTATGATCATACAAGTTGGAAACGCTTAATTCTTATCTTGATCATCATTTTTTTATATTTTGAATTTTTTTTCAGGACGGGACAATAATACGCGCCCAAAATGAAATTTCACACCCAACAAATGGACGTACTGATCCAATAAATAAGGTATACTTCTTTTGCATAGCTTGCCTTATTCTCTCTATCAAAATTTCTTTCGTTGTCTGTCTTTACTGTTTGGCAGGAATTATATGTTATGATATATTTACTTCATATCCGAAGTAGTTGATTATTTCCGAAAAAGAAGAGAAATCAATTACATCCTTATCCTTATTCTTGGATAAGCATGTTGATGTTCTTCCTGCACATCTTTAGGCAATTCTACTATGTTATCAAAGGAAAGAATAGTGAATCTTTGTTAATTGTCTTTCACTGAGAAAGGCAACACACTTTTCTTTTTAATTTATTTATTTCTTCCTTTTTTCTCTACCTCCATTTCTTTGACAAATAACTCCATCAATTACAAACTCATATTTGAAAAACTTATGATAAACTCCTTTTGCATGAGACTTCGGGACATTCAACATAGTGTTTGCCCCATTGAATTCCTTTGCCTCTTGATTTTACTTGGCGTTTAGGTTTTTTGGAACAAATACTATTCTTTTTTGAACTCTCTTTTGGTTCAACTATTTAAATAAGATTCATATTTTACTGTATTTGAGCTCAAAATATTGAGCATAGGCACAGCAGCATGGCTGCTTCATTGGGTTTTAAGTTTCATGGGTTAAAATCTGGGGATCACTTCTTAACTTGTATGGCTCTTTGGACGACATGATCTGGTTGATTTTTATCAGTTGCATGAATCTCTCTCTGTTTCTTCTATATTTCTAACCACTGTCTTTTAACTGTCGAAAAATTATCTTGCGTTCTCTATTACACAAGATTGGCTAATTAAACAATTAACTGTTATCTCCAAATATGTTGAAGTTTAATCCTTATATTTGCAAAATTACTTTAGATGAAATGACTGAAATCAATTTGAACTTAGTTTGCAGGGTGCTTCTCTACCTGTTGCTGCTAACAGAATAGAAAGACGAGGAGGAGAAGAAGAAGATGATGATGGAATTGAAGAAATGATCAAAAAACTTCCAAGTGAGTTACTATCCCCTTGGTTCGATGCGTTTCTGTTGCTGCTACTACTGCTACCAAAACTACAGCAACTGCTGCTGGTTACTTACACTGCAACTACTGGTGCTTCCAACTGCTGATGCTGCTTCTTCTCCCAACTACTGTTGATTCTGATGCTACTGAACTGTCCCTGCTTGAAGAATACAAAAGAAATATGTTGCCCAACCTACATATGATCCTAAAAAATTTCATTTAATCCTAAAATATATTGCCCAACCTCTATTTACTATAGTTTCCAAATGTAAAGTGGATTACATTGTGAAGAATTATTTTGTTAAATCATTACTTTGTGTAAGGGATTATTTTATATTAATGATTATTTTTGTCCTTTCATTATTTATTTGTAAGTTCGTAAGTTTGTAAGTTCCCAGATGTAAAATGAATGTTACAATAGTCCCAAAATGTAAAGTGGATTCAATTGTGAAGAATTATTTTGTGGAAAGATTACATTGTATGAGGGATTAGTTTGTATGAATGATTACTATTATGCTTTGACTATCTATTTGTAAGTTTAGTTCCTGGCTATGATGATCATTTCTGCTTAGCTTACTTATGTTTCTTTGTGTTCACCTTGCTTTTGTCCTATACCTATGTTGGTGAACTGTATGGAGGTTAGGTAATAATTACCGAAAAGTATGAAATAAAAAATAATATTTGTTGAAAAAATTATATCCGCGGCGCAGCGCGGGTACTTCACTAGTATATATAAATACACAGCATCAAAATTCAATTTTGAATTCATAGGTCGATTACAAACTGGGTTATAATTATGAATTACCATATATGCTACATTAATTCACACGTAATTAAGCCCCTCAAAATCAAATTTTTTATTTAGAAGGACACATCAAAATCCAATTTTTGAATTCATGGTTCACTGTAAAATTAGGTTATAATTATAAATTAGCACGCACTACCTTAATATACACGTAATTAAACCACAAAATCAAATTCATAGGTCAATAAAAAATTGGGTTATAATTATAAATTGTCATATATGCTATATTAATTCATACACAATTATGCTCCTCAAAATCAAAATTTTCTATTTAGGAGGACACATCAAAATCAATTTTTGGATTCATGATTTGATGTAAAATTAGGTTATAATTATAAATTAGCATATACTATCTTAATATACGCATAATTAAACCACAAAATCAAAATTTTGATACTTGTATGCTACATTAATTCACACACAATTAAGTTTGTCAAAATCAAATTTTTTATTTAGTAGGACGTATCAAAATCCAATTTTTGGATCCATGGGTTTATAGTTAGATTACAATTAAAACACTACTTTTTTTCTAATTATTTGTTTGTTATTTATTAATCATACCTATTGGGAACGGTTGCGGTCACCAGGGATGCGGTCGAGGAGAGACCAATCAACGCGCGCCACGTAGTTGATTAGGGCGGAGAACTGGAGGCCTAGAATGGATGGAAAAGATCCTTTTTGCCGCTGCCGCAGCAACGTAGGAGAGTGGTGGGTATCTTCCCTCTAACCCCCATGTATATGTATATGTATGTGTGCCACTGCAGTGCCCCTTCTTCCCCATTCCCTTTCTCCAAGTCCACCAACACCTCTGCCTACGCCTCGTGCCCGTCCCTCCTCGCCTCCCTATTTCTCACCTTCGTTGTCTTTGCTGCATCCACGGGGCTCTTCCTTGTTGTCTTCGATCCGGAAACCGGGGATCGCATCAAAGCCCCGATTCGATCAATTTCCCTGTCACTCACCTCTATCGTCTCCATCGCATTCGCGAGGTTCCCCCTTGTTGTCTCCGTCTAAAAATCGAGAATCACATCGAGTCCCCGATTCAATCGACGCGAGTGCGGAGCCACCGAAGCCGAAGAGTGGTCGAGGAGGGGATGCGAATGGGAAGGAATGGATTAGGAGGCGACTGTGGAGAATATAGGGGGTTGGAAGTTAAAACCTGAGAGAGAGAGAGAGAGGAGGGGGGGCGGGGGGGGGGGGGGGGGGGGGGGGAGACGGGGGATGCGAAGATGGTAAGAGAAGGCGGGGGAACACGAAATGTCCGAGAGAAAAAAAGATAGGGTAGACGAACCCTACTTTATTGAGAATTTTTTTTTCCAAAAATAGCAAAAATTATTGAAAAAAAATAAGCGTTTGGTTCGGGGATAAAAAAAATTTAGTTATACCGGGGATAAGTATAAGTTATGGTATTAGCAGGAACTAGTGTAAATTTCTATTTGGTTGGGTTTAAGAGTTATACCGGGTATAAAGAAAATTGTGTTTGGTAAGTTAAAGAGGAATAAGAAGAATAAAGAGGACTAAAATTTTAATTTATGATTAAAATTTTACTGATATGATTTTAAATATTTAATTTAAAATATTTATTAAAAAAATTATTAAAATTTATATTTTACTTATATATACAAAAAATTATTAAAAAAATTTATCATATAATTTATTAAAATTATATGATAAATTTATTAAAAATTAAAGTTAAAAATTTTAAAAGCTATAAAATTTAAAATTTAAAATTTAAAAATTTATAAATGTTAAAAATTTTAATTTTAATTATTTTAAATAATTAGTTAATTATCTAAATACTTAAATAATTAGTTAATAAAATAATTACATTAATTAAAATATTAGATTAATTAAAGAGTTAAAATAATAATTAAAATTATATTAATTTAATTAAACTTATTCTCAAATGGGAACGAGTCTTGTTCCAGAAAAAGGCTGGAATAGTAATTCCAGTCTTATACCAGTTTATTCCAGAAAGACGAAAACAACTGTTCCAATCTGACCTTAATTGCGTTTGGGTATAACTAGGGGGATAAGCCCTTATCCCCTAGTTCTCGTTACCAAAGGGGCCTTAAGATATATATAGATATAGATAGATAGATAGATTCAACCTAGAGGAGGTGAAGCCTAAAATTAGATTAACGAAATAAGAAGCTGAGACTTGTCACTTGGCCATTTCAGGCATAGGAGTTCAGGCGAAGCTACGTACGCGACGGTCTACGGGGAGCCCGACGAAACAGACTCGCACCTGTAAATAGGCGCACGCGCGATGGGTTTCTTCTTGTCGGCGTATTCGCTAGTTTCTTTCTTCCTCGGCCCCGACTCTCCCCCTTAACAAGTTACAATTCCATTCTACATTTTTCCCCGACCTTGCGCCAGTTCGGACGGCGCGCGTGACCATGAGCTACTTGGAACGTCTTTCCCCGTCCTCCGCTGCCGCTGCTTCCTGTTCTTCAGGAGACTCTCGTAAGAGGGGGAGACCCGATTCCGCACGCAGAAACCCTCGCAAGAGGGATTCCCCCTTTTCTGACTTCGGAAGGTTTTCGTCCTTCTTCTTCTTCTTGATCTTAATTTTTCCTTGTCGGCGTCATCGTGGCTTCTCCTATTAATTTCACCTTCTTTGATTCCAGTTACATGGCAGAGAAGAGCAGGAAGCTGAGGAATCAGTTCGAGACGGACGCCTCCACCTCATCTGCAGATGGGAGGGGGATCTTCCGTGGTATCTCCATCTTTGTCGACGGATTTACCATCCCCTCCAGTCAGGTCTGCTTAAACTTCCTTATTCTCATCATTATCCTCTCCGCCTGTTTAGTCTTTCCACTTCTTAAAACATTGGTTACAGCTGTGAAATTCATCTAATAAATTTAACAAAATAATCAATTCAATTAACTAAAATAAGGTATTGGTATAGTTTAGGTACCTATGTTTAAAAGGGCGAATGGCATCATCGAACTTGGAGAAATTTTTTTAGCCAGGTTATTGAACTTTAATTTGTTTCTGTTGGTTATTATCAACCAATTGATAATGAAAAATCACATAGATTTTACATACTTTTTTCGTTGTGGAATTATGTTGCAATTATCAGGATCTTTTCTCGTCTTGTTTTACGAACTTCTCGATTCGTCTTAATATTGTCTCAGTTTTTGGCGCGTTTTTCTTCTTCAGAGTTGTTCTTCCTTGTCGCAAATTGGCTACCAAAGTCGATCGCAACACACCGAGTTGTTCTTTCTCGTCGCTAATCGGCTATCGGAGTCGATCACAGCACGCTGCCCAAATCTCGAGGGTTTTTGATGGTGCCCTAGAGTGAACCAAAGAGAAAATTTCTGTAGAGTGATTATTCTAATATTTATTTGTCTTTTTCATGGACAATCTCTTATATAATTTATTTTTTAGATTTATTCCTTATCCCATGCGGACTAGGAATATTTTATCCTTATCCTATGTGGACTAGGAATATTTTAGATAAATCCCAATGTGGACGAATCCTAACATCTCCCACTCGTACACATTTGGTACTAATTGATATTTTCTTATCCCAAATATATTCTCTCATCTCGTTCTACTGGAAAATAGTTGGTGCGATCAATAACGAGAACAAACAAAAGTGAGGAGTGCTATATTAAGTCACCATCTACCTAGCATAACACTACTACTCGACGTCTCGTCTATATCCCAAATCACTGAACTACACTAGACCATAGCATTTCTGATCGCTATCATCGAGCAAGCTAGATCTTTCTCATCAATGCATTTGTACTCATGATTATATTGACAACAAATATCAACATAGTCGCCGGAGCTGTAAGTCACAAATCACAAGTGTGTTGTCAAATGAATTTTTCTCAGATTCCTCAGGCCAATCGATTTCAACTTGACTGCTTTCCTAGACTTGTTCTGCTGGACTAGATGAATCATGGCCCTTGGATATCATGCTAAAGTAGCATCACCAAATATCCACTTTATGACATGGTTCTAAGTTCCAAAGGGTAGGCAAAGCTCACACAGTGATGAAATAGGGATCAATTTTGTCACTCTTTAAAATAGTGATCGATCTTGCACATACGGTATGGACATATGCTATGGTGGAGCTACCTTTAAGGACATGTCATGCTCAAAACACTATACAAATGTCGGTTCTGTTGCTACTCAAGACAACAAACCTCAAGACAGTTACCCACATGGTGCCCTCTTTACATTCGACTTCATACATGCCATGTAGAGTCATGTATCATCTCTACTGTTGACTTCATAAATGTCACGCCCCGGAGTCGAAACTGCTATCCGGGCTCGCCAACAGATCCGCCACCAATACGGAAAACCCCGCATAGGCGAATCGTCAAACCTGCAAAACGATAGAACTACAGCTAAACAGATATCAGAGCTGGAAGGTAAACTGTAGAAATAGTAAAATCCAAACCACTGTACCACTGGAATAAAATACAAAATCCATCTCCCAAAAGTGATCATCATACATCAACCTCTGATACAACGTCTAAGAGTCCAAAAAGGGAGGTAAACTAAAATAATAATAATACATCAGTGTACAGGCTCACAGTACAAGTCATATCCTCACATTACAATAGTCTCTTACAAATAAAGACAACTCTCAAAAGAGTAGAATATACAAATCCAACTGACTGTACTAAAATCCTCCAAGAACAGGGGGTACAGCTACTCTCTAAGGACAGGTAGGGATCTAGCTCGTGACTCCCTCGCCAGGATCAGAAGAAGCAGCAACCGCAGAGGTAGGAACTGGTGAAGATGCCCCTGCAACACTGTCACAGACAGAGGGTGTGAGAGCTACACCAACACGTAGTTCTTAGTGGGTACTGTCTCCAAGAACAACGGTCTGCCCACTAAGTCTACTAGAGGCATAAGATAACGGTGCAGTAAAAACTGAATAAAAAAAGCTGGAGATACTCTACAGCTACCATGCCTCTATCTAAATGCTCAATAGGTGATACAGATGAAAAGATATGCAACCACTCGAACACGAGGTGCTCAATCGACCCAATCGAACTGACTGCCACATAGGGTCCAGTCAAGCCTGCGCCCACCTACTGCCATTACATCTACGGAGGACTGGACTTACGTAGGGCGTCCGTGACTGCCTAAAAAAGGCCCAGCCAGAGGGACTGCATCTGTGACTGCCTAAAAAAGGCCCAACTAGAGGGACAGCATCGACAAGTCGCGATAGCAAAGTAATAGGCATAGCTCCGGAGCGGCACTCGAGGGGCGCGGCCCCACCGAGGAAAGTATCAGCGCATCTCTGTCGAGCTCAATATGGCTCATGCAGGCTATGGTCAAAATCCACGCTCACTCTCAGAACGGAAGAACTCAAGATCCTCAAACATCTCGCATGATGGTCGGAGTACTCACAACGACTCAGCTAATAAGCCCTCACGAATCACGAGACACTAGCGAACTCAACCAACTCGCTGTACTAACCCACTAGCCGGAGGTACACAACAGACGGGACCACCACTAACCCAAACGGCTCCCAAAGCGAGACACCCAAATCGCCACACTATACTCACGGGCTGGAGATACTCCACAGCCGGGATCGACCCACAACTTAAGGCTAACAAACTGGTCGGACAACACTCCACGACCCGGGACCACCGTCAACCCAAACGGTTCCCAACAACACTAGCACTGGTCCAAACACAGCTACCAAACTCCACTCAGCCCCCATGCACGAGTGCAACACACGTCCCTCAATAACCCGACCACTCGGCTCACTACCCGGGCGATGAAACTCTATGCCCGGAAAAAGATGCAAGTGAGGGGATGTCTAAAACATAAAAGAACCTAGCCCAAGTGAAGGTTCTCTACTAGTCTGGTTTTAGACATGCAACATATGACGGGGTGCTAGGTCAAGTTCCACAGTTAAACATGCATCATAACCAATATATAAACCTCTAACCATAATATGCATAAAATTGAACCAACGTAACATAGACAAATCATATCATGCTTGCTTCCAATCAATGTAGTATACTCAAGTCATACATGCTCACAAGCTTAAACAATATAAATGCGGACATGCATCAATCATATTCTCCAACAAGTAAATGAACATCATCATCTAGCATGCTTTCCACTAGTATAGGATAAACATCTTTATCTTGTAACTCTCTTTCATACATAAGGGTAAATAAATCATGCAACTCTCAAATCCACATAACATGTACAATTTATCAAGTAAGCCTTAAACCCCATCATTTAAACCATTTCTCATACTTATATCTCAATCATCAAATTGTACATTAAACCATGCATGCATACTAACAAATAGAGTTAGAGAACCGTCCGCCGGTTTTGGAGACGAAAGCAACCCACCTGGAAAGTATGGATCCAATGCCCGATCAAGCTGAATTTCGGCGTGTAGAATCCTCGACTCCTCAGAAAAATAATGCCGCAGAAATTGCCCAAATCTGACTCCCGGATTGGGCGCAATCGCCGAAACAACGCCTGCTGCGTGGTAATATCCAAAATTTCAGCATGATGTAAGAAAATTCAAGAATAAAGTTTCTGCATTTAATAATTCAAAGGGAGGTTCCCAACAGTGGTAACAAAGCCCCTGGTATTATTTTGAGACGTTCTGTATATGAGCCCCTTCAAACATGGCTTATTGCTATTGATTCGATGATTCCTATAGGACGCGGTCAACGAGAATTAATTATTGGGGACAGACAGACCGGCAAAACAGCAGTAGCCACAGATACGATTCTCAATCAAAAAGGGCAAAATGTAATGTGTTTATGTAGCTATCGGTCAAAAAGCATCTTCTGTGGCTCAGGTAGTGACTACTTTCCAGGAGCGAGGGGCCATGGAATACACTATTGTCGTAGCTGAAACGGCGGATTCACCTACTACATTACAATACCTCGCTCCTTATACGGGAGCGACTTTGGCTGAATATTTTATGTACCGTGAACGACATACTTTAATAATTTATGATGATCTCTCCAAACAGGCACAAGCTTATCGCCAAATGTCTCTTCTAAAGTATCCTTGATCAAATAAACCCTCCCCAAACATAAAAAATCCATCAAAAACCCTTAATAAATAATACTCATCATGCTACCCTCATGCTGTCCAAAAACAAAAACAGGGTACAAAAATAAGACATAGAGTTCAAGAAATTTTAGAGCTCAATTTAGAAGGAATTCCTCTTAGGTGTCAACATGAAAAAATGGTCATCTACATCTTGATAACACATTCATACAAAGAAATCCCCAAAACCATGATATTCCCGTAGCTGTCCACATACAAATGCTCATTGCTCAAGAAGCAAATCAAAACTGTACTGTAACAAAATCTGCACCACAGGGTCAAGAAGATCACAGGAAATACCTGGGCAAACAAGCTCCGAATCCAATAATGAAGGTGGCAATGGATTCCTTGTCGAGAGTAGATAGAAATCGAGCTAAAGAACTCCCAAATCCGAGTTCGCATGAAAGAGAAAACTCAAAATTACTCAAGGGTGTCCAAGCACAAAATCTGTGCGTGATGGTTCCAGAAATACTAAAAATACCCCAAGAAATCTCATGATCCACGAAAAACGCTGAATATCAAAACTGTAGATTTACCTATTGCGGAGATCCCCTCCAAAAATCAGCTAAAAACTCCAAGAATTTAGCTCTGGGAGCTTCTGCACCGAAATGCGACGAGGTTGACCGAAGCTTCAACAATAGCGGAGCTCTTCAAAGTGAAGGAAGAAGATGATCAAGAAGCCCCTAGGATTACTTCTTTTGTCGATGAAGATGAAGAGGAAGTGTAGGGGATGGCTCAGTAGACGTTCCTCCAAAAATCGGCTCCAAAAAAGCTCACAAAAGGGGAAAGAAACCCAATTTATAGTCCACAAACCAACCAGGAAAAACCCCCAAGATTCGGGCGCAGGGAGCACATTCGGGCGCCCGAATGTGCTCACGGTCCACGCCCGACGACCGCCCGAATCAACCTGGGCCGTCCGATGCCGCCACGTGTCGCCAATCCGCACCAGCGCCCCGCGGTCAACCGCCACGTGGCAACCCTACCAACCGCGCGCAGACCGCACGTCCGGTCGGTCCAATGAGGGCGCGCCACGTGGCGCGCCTTACCAGCTCCGCGCCTACGTTGCACCATCTAATCGTGAGCCGACACGCGTCCAGGCCCTAAGCCGCCGCGCCGCGTGTACCGCACCTGAAGAGCCCGCCAACCCGGTGCTGCCACGTGTCCCCAGCGCACCAATGGGGAGCCGCCACGTGGCACACCCAACTACCCAACACCGCGCCTGCCCGCGTGCCTGCCCGACCTGCCCGTGCTACTCCCGTGGGCCGCGCCTACCAAGCCGGCTACGCCAGCCAACCCCAGGCCTCCACGTGTCCGCCGCGCGCCAATGGGAAGCCGCCACGTGTCCCTCCGGTCCACGGCTCCCCCCCTGCACCCAAAAACACTGCAAAACTTCCGATTGTCCGTTTTCGGGCGTCGGGACTCAGAAAAATACATCCAAATAGCCGTTTTCCAACGTTTTTCTGCCCTGAATCCAAATACGGTCTCCGTTTTGCCAAAATCCACATATAAAATTTAACGAAGGCATCTGGATAAGCAAACTTGATCCAATTTCCGCGCTGGGTTCCATCCTGAGATCCGATTTGCGCACAAACACCACCATCACACATAATAAGCCACCAGAAGCCGCTAATCATGCTGTAACCCTTCAGCGGAAATCCGGGTCATCACAATAAAATCTCATCTTAGCTCATCTAAGGTGACATTCATGATTGAAACACTTGCTTGTTCATTTAGCACAAATTGGATCACCTGGATTACTAGCTGAAGGGTTACAGCATGATTAGCGACAAGGCGATCACCCGTGTGAGAGGGCTGATCAAGGCTTGATGACATCCATTCTCATAAATTAAGGATGTTGTGCATTAATTTAAGTGATATTTGATCTCAATGTGCTTAGATCTTTTATGATACTTTGGATCCTTCGCATAAGCTATTGCTGCCTTGTTGTCACTATAGAAAACAACAACACTATTTGCATGCGTGGTTATATTCTAATTTATCATGAATCTCCTTAGCCAAACAACCCCTTGTACTTCTATTGTACTTGCAATGTACTTCGACAATATAGTCGACAAGGAGACACAAGATTGTTTCTTGGTACACCATAAAATAGCAGCACCTCCAAGTAGAAACGCATATCTCGAAGTGGATCTACATTCATCTTTATTTGCGGATCCATCTACCTCGGTGTATCCCGCCAATATAAGCTCTCCACTATGATAGTATAGAGTAAGGTTCGTGATACCTCACAGATATCTGAAAATTCTTTTAACTGCTTGCCAATGTGCCACACCAGGATCACTCTGATATCGACTAATTATACCAATAGCAAAATATTTGTCTGGTCGATTACACATCATTGCATATATCAGGCTACCAACTACACTCGCATATAAGACTTTTTCCATCCGCTTTCTCTTTTCTTCTGTTTTCGGGGTATTGTTAAAGGCTAAGATAGTGATCCTTTTCCATTGGAGTATTCATAGATTTCGAATTATGCATTCGGAATCACTCTAAAATTCTTTTGATGTAAGTCTTGAGACAAACTTAAGAATCTTCGAGATCGATCCCTATGGATCTTGACTCCCAAATCCCAATATATAATTTGCTTGTCCCATGTTCTTCATCTCAAATGTGGAGGACAACCACCTCTGTGCGGTGACAATCAACTTTTTGTCATTTTCGGCTAACAAGATATCATCCACGTATAGTGAGAAGATAAGAAATTTTTTTTCTTCCCTTTTGACATACACGCAATGGTCTTATTCAATCATCATAAAGTCTATAGAAATAATTGCTCGATGAAATCGTTGATATCATTGCCTAGACGATTGTTTCAAGTCATAGATAGAACGTTTTAAGCGGCACACTTTGCGCTCTTGTCCTTCAGCTATGAAACTCGAAGGTTAACTTGTATAAATCTCCTCGTATAGTTTCCCATTTAGGAATGTAGTCTTCACATTCATTTGGAACAATTCCAAATCTAAATATGCGACGATAGCCAGAATTAGGTGCATAGAGATAAACCTCATCACTGGGGAGAATATCTCTTCATAGTCTACTCCCTCTTTTTGGTTGTATCCTTTCGCCACTAGTCGGGTCTTATATTTGTCAATCGATCAATTCGCCTTGCGTTTTATTTAAAAAAATTCATTTATTTCCAACAGCTTTACGCCTAGGCGAAAAATCAACCAACTCACACACTTTATTCTTTGCCATAGAACTCATCTCATCCTCTATAGCAGCTAGCCATTTATCACAAACTAGTGAACTGACTTGGAGGGCACTTGGTTATGCATATAGGCAGCAGTTAACAGCTAACCATATATGAAAATGTCCTATTCTTTCTTAATCCAACACCATTTTGTTGCGGAGTGCCAGAAATAGTCAACTGTCTGCGTATCCCTTTTTTTCCTTACACAGTTCCCTGAATTTGTCTGATAAGTACTCTCATCCTCTGTCAGTACGTAGAACTTTTAGGGTTCTTTCTATTTGGTTCTCAACCTCTACTAAGAAGCGTTTGAAATAATCCAAGGCTTTTGAACGATGAGATAACATATATACTGAACTATAGCGGGAATAATCATCAATAAAAGTTAGGCAATAGGTTGCGCCATAACGTGGTCTCACATTCATATGTCTGCATATGTCAGAATGAACTAGCTCCAATGGATGAGATCAAGGATTTAAGTATCCATCAGCGCGGTCCGTATCTACCGTGCCGTATTGTACCAACAAGATACCAGCACAATATAGCTCTCATGCCAGTGGCACAGCTGAAAACCCTTTTTTATTTAAATTACTGAGTAAAATTTTCTTAATAAAGTTTAAAAGATTTGATAAAGATACATAATAAGTAATTAAAAAAATTCTGTTGCTAAAGAAAATAAACATTTCATGCCATTACGTGTCGGCACACATGTATTTTTTGTGATCGACACTCATCGGCACCACTCGGCACGCATCATGTCATATCGTGCCAGCAAGTTTTCGACAGTGCCACGACACTTAAATCCTTGGATGAGATAACCTAAGTGCCTTACCAAAAGGCTTTATGCAGGCTTTTCCTACTAAACATAGTTCACAAGGTGGTAGGCTAATTTTAGCAAGTAACCCCAACAGGCCTTCTCTAGCTAATCTTGCCATTCTTTCTTGTCCAATGTCACCCAATCTTGCATGCCATTTGATAGAATCAGATACAATATCAGAAGAGACTAATAAAGCATAATTATTATTATTAATAAAAATTCATGTCCAAATCTAAGACAAAGAAATCATTCTTTAAACAACCATAACCATAAAAGTTCTTACCCAAATAAATAGCTAATTGGGTATTCTCAAACTGAAAAGAAAAACCTAATCTGAGTAAATGCTAAATCTGATAATAGATTACATCGAACATTAGGTGCATGCAGCACATCATGTAATACCAAATAAAGACCATTGCGCAATTTAAGTTGATATACTCCAATTCCATGGACTTATTCCTCAGTGTCGTTTCCCATGGTGACATAATGGCTGCAGTAGCTACCTGATGGTAATCTATATATCCTGCTCGATCTCGCGTTACATGCTTTGTTGCTTATGTGTCTACAATCCAATTAGAGAGAGCGTGAGCAACAAAAACATGTGAACATACATAAGTAAGAGAGCTAGGATTGTGATTTACATTCTTTGGCTTAGTGCAATCACGAGCGGAGTGTCCCATATTTTCACAGTTGTAGCATTTAACTTTATTTAAGTTTTTCTTTCCCCTTACGATTCTTATTAATTTCGCCCCCATTTGGCGCAAGATTCCCAGTTTTTCTATATTTATCTCCTCTATTAGTGTGTTTACGCTTAGGTTGCTTGCCTCTACGCTTAACCACCCTAGGCAATGAGTGCATTAGTATGGTTCGCTTCTCTGTGCTCCACTTCTAACTCATGATGTCGAGCTATATCATCGAAGGTCTTAATACCCTCATTGTGACTAAGCACTAACTTGATTTGATCCCAAGATGACTCTGGTAAAGGCCTTATAATTGACTGAATTTGTTGTTCATTAGTGAGCTTGCAATCAGCTGCTCTAAGCTCTCTAATTATAGCAGACATCACTTTTAAGTGCTCTGCCATAGAGTGCTTCGGGTCTATCATGTACTGATTGAATTTGAGATTCAAGGCACAAATCCTTGTGGCTGATGTACTACCATATTTTACCTTGCGATGCTCCCACATATTTTTAGCAGTTTCATAATTTTCAAATTCCTTAATCAAGTCATCGTGCATACAGCTCAACATCGTATAGCTTGCACTTCGGTCTTTCTCAAGCTTGTCATTATAGGCTTGTAGATCACGGCGGTGTTGAGTCGTCGTGCCTTCCTCAGGCCGAACCATACTGTTGGCCATGTGGTTAAGCACTCCTTTCTCATTAAGGAGGTACTAAACTTTTTTATGCCACATGCCATAATTCGTTCCATCAACCTATCTTGATTTAGCAAATCAGTGATGGAAAAACTTTTGAGAGTCATATATCACTACCAAGGATTAAAGTGCCGCGGCACGGGGGTGTGCCGGCCGTTGCCTGGCAGGATACGGCACAGGCATGCTTGCGTGCCGACGGACACGCACAATCTCCTAGTGGCACGGTCATATTTTAGTTTTTTCTGTCCAATAAGCTTTAGAATGTTATTTTAAAAGTTTTAGAGTAGTATTTATAAATTTTGGCCATGTATTGATTTGTCTTGATTTAATGTTAATAATAGCTTACTAACTTACTAATTAATAGCTTAATATAGTAGTAGTCTTCTTTATAGGTAAAGTTAAATACAACTATAGCTCATAGAGAAAATTATTTTTTTTTAAAATTTTTATTAAAATTTGCAAGTTCCATTCGTATTGATTCGATGAAGGATCATATGATGACTAGACTAAACTAGGATGAGACCCCAAGTGTACTGATAGTTTCTTTTCATTTTCAAATTTTTATAAAATACTTATGAAAAATTAAAGAAATTTATTTTTTCTAAATTTTTTAAAAAAATTATAAAATCTGTCCATAAAAATTTAATAGTAAACTATACTATGAATAAATTAAGCAATAATAAAAATTGATTAACTTTTAAATTTTTTTTGATTTATCTTTTGTTTTTTAGAATTTTAAAAATTATAAAATATAAATCCGAGAAAATTAATTTTTTAAAAATTTTTATGAAAAATTCGCAAGTTCATCCAAGAAAATTAATTTTTCTTAAATTTAAATAATAAAACTTGTGCAATTTATTTATGAAAATTTAACACTAAACCATATGACATATACGTTAAGCAAATTTAAATATCAATTGTTTCTATTTAGTTTTCGATTTTATTAGAATTCTTATATTTCTAAATCTAATAATAAAATTTTCAAAATTAAGAATATCTTAAATCTTGCACAAAATACTAAATCCGTATAAAAAAAATAAAAATGGACAATATAATGATTAAATCAAATGAATATATTTTCAGATTTTTGTAAATTGTTAATAAAAATTTGTATAATTTCATATTTTTTTACAAAAGAAACTTTACAAGTTAAATATATTCTAAATATATGAAAAAAAAAATTTGAGTTGTAAATTTCTTGACTTATCTAATAAGTAGATCTTTGATTTTACTATTTTTTTACTTTTTCTTTTAAGATCGAAGTGATAAAAAAATAATAAGAGATTGAAAAGAAAATTTTTTTAAAAAATTATGAGACAAAAGGGAAGAAAAAAATAAAAAGAAAAAAAATAGAGGAAGAGATGTGAGAGGAAAGAAAAGAAAGCGCAGAATAAAAGAAAAGGTAGATGTGAAAAAAAGAAAATAGATGAGAGAGGGATAAAGGTCTATATAAGAAACCAAAATATACAAAATATCGAAGTAAAAAAAAAAATTAAAAACACTCTGTGCCTGTGTGGTAAGAAAATAATGATGTGATAAGAAATTTGCAAGATAATATTGTCTTGCATGGTTAGAGGGAGTAAATGTTAAGCCTCAATGCCATAGAGATTATGGGTTCAAGTCTCACACTCGACAATAGTTATCTTTTTTTTTTTTAATTATATTGAATAAAACTTGTGGGCCCGCATGCAGGTTGGGCCCAAGCATGTGGGTCCACCCTCTGTTGGCCCTTGCTCTTACTCTTAGGCCCATTGTGAGGTCTGAGCTTGTGTGTGGCCCAACCCGCCAGCGGCCTGTGTAGGCCCAGTACGAGGAGGCATCCGTGCGGGCCATCTTACGGGCGGGCCTCCGTATGGCCATTGTGCAGGCGGCCCCTGATGTGAAGCCATGGATGTGTACCTAAACTTCTAGCGACACAACGCGATGTGGGTTTTCCTTTTTTTGTTTTTTTTTTGTTTCTTGTTTTTAATGGAAATCAATGCAAAATTTATTGTCCAAAACAATAAAAAAATATTCGATATCGAAAACGGATCATAAAGCGAAAACAGGCACTACAAGGCTCTGATACCACTGTTGGTTATAATCAACCGATTGATATTGAAAAATTACATAGATCTTACATGCCTTTTTTGTTTATTGCAATTATCAAGATATTTTCTCGTCTTGTTTTACGAACTTCTCGATTCGCCTTAATGTTTTCTCAATCTTTGGCACATTTTCCTTCTTTAGAGTTGTTCTTTATCGTCGCAAATCGGCTAGCAGAGTCGATCGTAGCACACCGAGTTGTTCTTTCTCGTCACAATGGGAGATGTTAATTCTAAGATAGAGAGAATTTCTGTGGATAGATTATTCTAATATTTTTCTTCTCTTATTTGCATGGTCAATCTCTCATCTATTTATAGGCCATGGGGGAGATGTTAATTCTAATCTGGTTCTAACTAAATCCCACAAAAATAGGGACTTAAACAAAATAGAATTTATCTTTTAGAATAATTCCTTATCTCATGTGGACTAGGAATATTTTAGATAAGCCCCAATGTGGACGAATCCTAACAATTCCAATTAAGTTTCGTTTCATTCGGGTCATTACCTTTTTAAGATAGTGTAATAGTTGAATAGAGATTATTTTGAGATGATATATTAGTCTAAGTGACTAGAATTTATTGCCATTTGATGCAGCTCAAATTTGAGTTGTGATCAATTTTAAGTTATTTCTTGATCAACTTAGTCGATTTAGTTTTATTTGAATCTATTAAGTGTCTAATTAGGTCAATCCTTTTGTTTTAAACTACTTTCAGATGATTTTAGTTAATACTTTTAGGGTAATTTTTGTAACATCCTATTTGGACTCTGTTAAGGCTAATTGGGACATTAGGATGGTTTTGATCCTATTGGATCTTGTTAGGATGGTTTTGATCCTATTGGATCTTGTTTCTTTATACGAGTCCTAGTCCGGCTTATTTGATGTCAAGAAAGTCCTATATGACACAAGATAATTTGGGATAGGTTTGAAGGATTAAAAATTTTCTTTTAGGCCTGATTTGCTTCTTTGATATATAGGACAGCAGGGTTTTGGAATCACAACTATAATAAAATTTGTTGGTGAGAATTAATTTTTCTTAGGGTTGTATCCATGTTTACCCCTCTTTCCTCTCTGTGCCTTGATTGGCTGTTTCTTCTTCTCTCTTCTGTCTTGGGCATCTCTTATCCTATCTTTTTTTTCTCTAGTTTGAGTTCTCTTAAATTTGGTATCAGTATTAAGAATCGACCTAGTTGAATTTATGTTTGCATCTATTTGGTATTAAGAGCAAGTTAGGAAATCCTGGACTATGTTTTATCATCCCGAATCTTGATAGTTCTTCAGCTGAGCAGCTACTTGTGATCATGTTTCAGAGTTAGAAGATTTTGATGGTCAATTTCCACCAAAAAATCTTTTGAAGTGGTTTGACAGCATAAGATATTACTTCTATTATCATATGCGGGATGAAAGAAAGTTAAAACTGTACAACAAAATTAATTGACGAAGTGTAGAAGTGGTGGAGGCAAATATTATTGAAGAGAATGTAAAAGGGGAAAGATAAGATTAGGTCATGGGACCGCATGAGAATGAAAATGAAGGAGAAATTCTTACCAATTGAGTTCAAGCAGATGCTTCTCCAAAATTTTTATAGTTTGAAACAAGACTCCAAAAGTGTTTAAGAATATACTGAAAAATTCTTTTATTTGCTTGAATTGAATGATTTTGAAGAAGATGCGATAGAAGATGTTAATTTCTACATCAACAGGCTACTATATGGGATTCAAAATAAAATTGCCCATTTTGAGATCCCACATATAGATGCCATTTACCATTGAAGCAGAAATTGAATTAAATCGATGGAAAGTTAGAAATTGTTTCAAAATAGCGGGAAAAAAGATGGAACTACAAATTTTCGACCAAGTTCTAGAGATTGATGTAACTTTGCCTCAAGTCTGTGAAATAATTGAAGAAATTGCTGATTCCCTATCAGATAAGTTGATTGAAAAGGCACATGAAATTTCAACAAATCGATGAGATGAGGTATCTCCAATGACTTCAAATCAATAATCAGAGATCCCCAAAGTGTTCTTTTTTTTTTCCCTTCTGTATTGCCTCTACTGTTAAGCGAGAAGTTTTCAATTCCTTTATCACAACGATTGCTTGTGCTGCCCTTGCCGTGCCGACACGTGGCATGAGGTCGTGCCAAACTTGTATTGAGAAAGGATGCTTTTTTACATTTTTTTGGGTTCTTTCTGAGTTTTTTTTGAGATAAAAATGTTATATATAATGGTTCATTTGAACTTAATACACATAGTTGTAGATCTTAAGTTTACTTACTTTTTGGTGCAAATAGAAGGTCAATTGCATAATTAGTCCAATTTGTTTTAAAGTAACACAAGTTTGATGATTGCTTCCAATTTCTTTCATCATTTTTGATTTAGTGATGGTAGTGTCTTTCTATAAGTTTTTCTTCAATTATGGCTATAATTTCACCTTTGTTAGTGTACTTTTATATCATGTTAATTTTTTATTCTTGATTTATTAAGATGTCTATTATTCTATTCATGCTAAACTTTGTAAATATTAACATTTGGACTATTTTTTAAGGTATTAGAGACATTAAAACACTCTAAGAAACTATTTTTTCTTGAAAGACTAATAAAACAAACCCATGCCAAATTTTGCCAATGTATCAGTTTCGCGCCATTGGTACAAATGGCCGTGCCGACATTGGCATGGGGCCTGCTACTGTGTTGTGCCGGTGCTGATCACACAATGGCACGACGACATGCTCCGTGCCACTAGCATGCTATGCGTCACGGACGCTGGTGGAAAGCCTGCTCGTCTGCGTCGGACTCATGTTCGACGCAGATGCATGTCCATGGGGCATTGGCGCATCCCACCAAAAACATATTAAAAATAAACAATGATCCATAATGTCACGCCCCGAGACCGCTAATTTGGACAGTTCGGGCACGCCAACAGACTCGCCAATCGGGCATGACCTCTGTATACTCGAAAGGAACGGAACATCATCTCAATAAATACGAGTGTACAATGAGATACAATATCAGAGTAAAACTGGTAAACTAAAATATTCAACCATTTAAACAAAAAATTTAATGTTAAGCTGAAAGTAAAGTACAAGAGTGAACATCACGATATAGTATTAATTATATCTTTCTATCAACATATACTTAAAACAATAGTTACAATTTTCATATTTTTCCTCACAAATAGTTCACTAAAAATGCCAAAAACGGGTAAAATACCGCTAGACCCCCTAGGTCTCTAAGCTGTTGGGCTCTTGCCCCAGTCGTGTGCCTCACCGGCGGTATATGAATCTGTAAAAAGTGGAAACCAATGGGGTATGAGAACTACGAATAGTTCCCAGTGGGTTCATCCATCGAGAAATATGTTCTACACCTCTTGGTCCAATTAAAGCAATAGTAGCAAGATAATATATATGGAAAGCTGTAAATACTATGCTAGTATGCTGATATGAAATCACTACACTACTAGTCATGCTCAAAATCAAATGCTACTATGCCATGTCACACTAGGCTACTATGCCACAACCCGACCACTATGTCGCTATAAAGGTTACACCTGACCCGATCACATTTGGTCACTTTCATTTTCTCTTTACTTTTAGCCTTTCGAAAGTGTCTCGCCAATAGGCCCGTGCCCTAGGAGTCATACTCCCAATATCGAGTTTCAAATTCGAAGGTGCCATTTTCAATATATTTTTACTTTAACCTTTGGGAAGTATCTCGCCTAAAGGGGCCCATGCCTGGGGAGACGGCATCAGCTCACATCTCCCAAATTTACTAGTCCCAAATCCAAAGGTGCATTTACATTACTTTTTCCTTTTTCCTTTTTAAACCTTTCGGAAGTATCTTGCCTAAAGGGGCTCATGCCCGGGGAGTCGGCATCAGCTCAAACCTCCCAAATTTACGAGTCCCAAATCTGAAGGTGCCATTTTCATTATCTTTTACTTTTGCCTTTTACCCTAGGTTATTAACTCTAGGATAGCCAAAATGTCTCAAGGACCATCATTTAGGCTAGAGTTTTCTTGTTTATTCAAGTTTGCACATTCACCCTAAGTTCATACGCTAGGGTCGCTAGTAGTCGCCAAGGACAATATACATCGACATATCTCTCTAACCTTGGAGTTCATTAACTCTATAGGTTTTTTCTAAGTTAAATGCCACTCATTTTAACCTAAATTCTTCCCCTAGGTTTCATGCCACATATTTGACCTCTTGACCTAGGTTTTCTCCTAAGTCAATATACCATTTAATCTCATGCAAGAATAACCTACATCTAGGTTTTAAACTTTTAATACATTTATCCCTTAGGGTTAAACCCTAATTTGCACAATGATCATGTGTTCTCTACACACCTACTCTTACTAACATGCTTCTAGATTTGAAAAGCAAAGGAAAAGAGTAGAGATCACCATTTTCGGTAGAATCCCCTACCTTGATTCACTTCTTTGAAAGAAAGGTGGGTTGATCTCTCAAATTACCAAGAAATCCCCTAAAAATGGGATAATAACTCATAAGAGATAATTTTATCTCTTTTAGATCTATAAAAATCCAAAACTACTTAAACCCTAAAAACTTACCCTTGTTCTTGCTCTAAAAACATGGAGAAGAGGATCCTTTCCATCCCCAAGGTTCTCCTTTGGAAGTTTTCTTCAAGTCTCTTGCCTTCCAAGAGATCAATCCTTTCAAATCCTCCAAGCTAGGGTTCCTCTCCCAAGCTTCTAGAGAGAGAAAGAGTAAAGGGAAATGAGAAAGAGAGAGGGGTTTAAGTGTTTGGCCATGAGGGGGAGAGCTTTAAGCTCATTTAACTCCAACTAAACCCTCTATTTAACCATAGTTTACCAACTCTACACGTGCTGTCAGAGGCTTGGAGTACCGGTACACGGGCTGGGTTACCGGTACGCGGGCTAGGGTACCGGTACTCGGGTTCTGGTTTCGGTACGCCACCTCCTTAAACCTCCAACCCGAGAGCTGGATTTTCTTGTCTTCTATGGGGTATCGGTACGTGCCTTGAGGTGTCGGTACTCCATGCTACAATCTGCAGTTTTGCAGATTTCGACTTTCCAAGCTCGCTTCCCAACTCAACTTTGGTCCGAATGGCTTTTGCTTCGAACCAACACACTCTTAACTCATTTTTAATAGTATTTTAAATATGCTCGAAGTGACTTAGCCGCACTTTGCTATTTAGCGAAAGCCGGAGCACTACACATAAGGCGTGTCCCCTAAAAAAAGGAAAAAAAAAAACCAGCGGGACAAATAGGGTCTACGATGCCTATTTAAGGGAAAAAAAAATAACTCGAATGAAAATTAAGAAAAAGAAACAAAAAAAAATCATCTCCTCTTTTTTTTTTTTTTTCCATCCAAAATCTCCACTCTCCATGCTCCAATAAAATTTCTCTCTTCCTCACGCTTGAGCCTTTTGATGGTTTGAAATCTTCTAAAGTAATCTTTTTTCACCACTCTCTCACCCTTTCTCTATTTTGCATAAGGTTACATTGAAATCAGATAGAAATACATTTTTTTTTCATTTTACTTTTTTTTGGGCATAAACAATATTTGATGGTAAACTTTTAGGCTTTTTGGGAAATGCATATGGATTCATTTTAGATAATATCAATAAATCATGTATTGTAGAGAACTTCTTTTAAAATATATAAACTATCAATGAGAATCGTATTAACTTTCATTTGTATGAGAAATATAGAAATATTTTTGCAAATTTAATATTTTTTACATAATGAATATATATTGTAATATTAAAATATTATATTTTATTAGCTGTGTCCCTATAATGTTCGTGTCCTTATTCTTTTGGAGATACCGAGTTGCCATGTCCGTGTCGTGTTGTGTCCCGTGTCCATGTCATGTCCTGTGTTTGTGTCTGTGATGCCTAGTTAGCATGACAATCCTTGCTCCATCAGAGTTGTTGATTGCTCCCAATTCTTTGCATTCACAATTGGAAGACCTCCATAATTTGCATAGATTCTTCGACCCTTTATGTTCCACTGTAGCAAGTTGACCATGCTCCGGGAGTTGGATTACATAATCTGGTTACAAACTTTCAGAACTCGATCTAAGGCGTGAAAACATTGATGTTGAGGGCAAGATCTTCACAGTGGAAGTAAACTTATGCAGTTCAAATTTGATGGCGATCAATTTTTAGTTATTACTTGTTCAATTGAGCCGATTCGCTTTTATTTGAGTGTTTTAGATGTTTAATTAGTCAACCCTTTTATTTTTAAACAATTCTAAAATGATTTCAGTCCTTATTTTAGTGTAATTTTTGAATATCCTATTTCGACCCTGTTAAGGCTGATTAGCACTTGACGATGGTTTTGGATCCTATTTGATCTTGTTTCCGTAATAGGAGCCCTAATCTAGCCTATTTGGTGCCAAAAATAGTCTATTATGAGATAGCAGATGAGTGTAGAGGCATTGAAGGATTAAAAATGTTCTTTTGGGCCCAATTTGGTGCTTTCACATGTAGGCTAGAATAGGGTTTTAGAATTAAAACTATTATATAATAAAATTTGGTCAACAGGAATGATTTCTTTTTAGGGTTTTATTGGGTTATTTACAAAAGTAATCACCGTAACATATTTTATTGTAAAAATAGGCTTACAAAAAAATCATTTGTAAAAATAGGCCTTGGTAAGATGGGTGGGCTAAATGCGGTGAACCATTCACCGCTTTCTTGAAAAGCGGTGAATGGTTCACCGCATTTTAAAAATTTCGGTAGGCCCATAAAAGCGGTGAACCATTCACCGCTTTTCAAAGCGGTGAACCATTCACCGCCTTTATGTAAAAGCGGTGGATGGTTCACTGCTTTTAATACTTCTACAACAACTTAACATTTAAGGTTAAATTTTCATTAATACATATTAGCAATTTATCGTACATTTCAATTACAACATTTGACAATAAATACATCAATCACATCCAATATAACGATCACAACAACAAATATCAACAAATACATCAATTACAAAATTCACGATAAGAAATATATCAATCACAACATCAAATGCACTGAATGCCCTCAACATCAATTATAACATATCCGAATTATGAAAAAATGAATGTAATAATATCAAAATTATTTGTACAAAATATGAAATAAAAATCATAATACCAAAATGTCCTAACAAAATCAACTACTCTCCGCGCTCTTGCCACCGCCTCTACCTCTGCATCCGCGTCCGTGCCGCCGTCCCAGTGCTCGAATAGGCACATTATCCTCCATCTCAGACTGTACAGGCTTAATGCCTTGTATCTGATTAATATGCTCGATAGAGATGCCCTCGACAACTACATTCGTCCTTTGCGTGTAAACTACTGATGACCGCATCCCCTCCTGCGTCTCAAGTACAGGCTCAATAGAAATATGCTCATGGCGTCGTCGCCTCCGTTGATATGTAATATCAATCGGATGAACCTCCGATGTGAATGAAACGTCCGATGGAGGGATTGACGCAAATGAAATATCAAACTGATGTACCTCGGATATAGATAGGACATCATATGAGGGTACCGACGTCAACTGGAAAGAAACTGATGCTGACTGGAAATAAAAAATGAAGGACGTCTGATGTTGAGGGAACGTCAGAAGGATGAATCAGACCGGATGCGGATGGAAAATCGTATGCAGGCGTGGAGGCGGAGGGAACATCATCCGGATCATAAAAATATGGAGGTGGCTCTGGATGCTCTGAATGTCCTGACACTGCTAATGTGGGGAGTATCTCTAATGTTTTCTCGATGTCCCACCTTATATGTGTTGGAGCATCTATCATTTCAGATGACTCTGGAGGATCATCCATCAAATATCCAAGACTCCTAACAGTAAGGTGCATAGTATCCACCTATTTAAAAATACATATTTATATAAACGATATTTATATAAAAGACTACTATTATATAAGAAAAAAAAATGATTTTACCAAAGTTCGCTCGATATGCCCTTGCGGCAAAAAAAAGAGTGCAGGTCGCTGTACGGGACGAGAAATCCACCTTCTTGTGATATCCTAGCACCACTGCATGTATAAGGAGGTGGCTCGTGCTGAATCTGGGTCGACGAAGGGACTCTGCTCTACAATACTATCTAGACGATCAGCCTATCGTTGAATATAAGAAACATGAAATGCTGCCTAGTCCTCTCCCGATCCACCCTGCGATGTGATCCGTCCTATAGCCTCCACAGACTCTCTGGTAAATGCCGGAGTAATCCAAACTGGCGCAAAACTCGATAAGGTAGGTGTAACTCCACTATGTAAGAGCATATCAAGCAAGTTCTGACACGCCATACTGCGGAGCCCTCGGGACAAAAAGGTGGAAGACCATGCAAAATCTCCTCCGTATAAGGTAACCAAGTAATCTGCAAAGATTAATAAAATTGAATTATTGTAAATCTTAAAATGAATCTATATGTATGTGATTTAAGAAACTCTTACGTAGTTGAGACTCCTGCTGTTGATCAAGTTTGTCCCGATAAAACGTAGTCTCATATTCTATCTACAAAAAATGATAGATAAGATATTATATCACATTACCGAAAATAAATTAATACAAATTATTGTAAAAATTATCAAGCCGTATTTAAACATATAACATATCAAGAACCCAGCAGCGGACAATCCTGAAGATCTGGCGGAGCTCCAACTCTATCGGGACGACGAATATGTATGTGGTCCCACGCCCAAATCTATAAACAAAAAATAGATGATTAAAATATTGGTAAAAAAAATTAAGATTATTATATTTCTAATACGATAACTAGTGATTTTATCTGTAATAATGTACCAAATGCACAACACTCGGCCCTCTCCCTCATCGAGGCGTTCCCCAGTGCGCGATATAGATGGGCCAAAGTAGTTGCGCCCCAAGCGAGACCGCCACATAGATCGAAATCCTCAAGTAACGGTAGCCACTTGAGATGAACGCGATATCTAGTGTGGTTTGGGAACAAGCTGATCCAATCTGGAATAATATATATGCACGTGTAGCGGCTGTAACCATGGCTGGCGGAGCATCCAATGCGACATGATGAAAGTGCTGGAACAACCAATTTAGACGTATCTGACCTGCGGCGACATCATCTGGCTGTATCCCGAGAAGTCCATGACATATATATAGCTAGTCATAAGATTCTCGTCCCGTCACAGGCTCGCCGTGGCGTAAGTGGAAGGACTCCATTTTGTATCTCCATGGCTCCGTCAACGCCCCCAACAGAGCCTGATCGAGCTGAACTCGTCAGCGGCGAGAGACATAGAAAAAATCAGCATGTCGTAGGAGGTCCACCACCTCCGGATGCTCCACCGTCCATGTGTTCAGTTTACCTACCGTCCATGTGTTCAATTTACGACCATGCTCCGTAAACTGAACTGGTGCGTACCCCTATATAGTAAATATATTAGATTTAAATTTTATAAAAACATATAGTATGTAATTTATAAATATAGTGTGCATGTATAATTGAAATTACCTCGGCTCATACATAGCTCGAACGGTGACTCGCCTGGTCTGATAGAACAGAAGGATCAAGTGGCCCGGGATCCTCGCGATGGTCCATCTGCAAATAAAGTGTACAAACTATTAGACATTGATTTGAATGTTGTAAGATAACTTGGAAAATTTTAAAACTATAAGTAGGCAAATATAAGTAAACAACCTAATACACTACATCTACGACCTTTAGTTCTTCTATCTTGATTATTGGGACATGTACTCCTATAATGTCCCTGTTGTTTACAAATAGAGCATGTAGTCCTTCGCATCCCTTCTCTCTCGTCCATGGCATTTCGTATACGTGTTGATTTGGGACGACCTTTCTTTCTTCTTATAGGTGGGAGCGTTAATGGTCGTCTTTGAGGTCGTGGCCAACTCCTTCTGTCAGGAACAGGGTGGAATTGTGGGGTATAAGTACTACGGTCATAGTCACATGTGTACTATTCAGAACATAAACTATAGTAGTCAATGTTCATATGACCATTACTGCATACGGCTAAAAGATGTGAGCATGGTAATTTAGTTAATTCAAGTTGTCAGCACGAACATGTTGAGCTTCTCCCATCAAGAATCATCTCATACATTACATCTCCGGTATTAACTTGAAATTCCTTTAGGCCGTACCGATGTACAATATGTCCTCTAGCGATTACCATAGATTGTCTAACTAGGGCCTCTTGTTTTGGTGCCAATATTGTAGAGTATGTCTCACCCACTTCACAACGCTTTAGAAAGTAACTATTCACCTTATAAAATGTAGCGGCCATAAATGCCGTAATAGGCAAACTACGTACAGCTTTAAACACTCCATTTAAACTCTCTGATCGATTTGTCATCATTACCCCAAAACGCCGACCTCCATCGAATGCCTTTGCCCAATATTCCCTTTCTCCTTGAAGCTTGTGCACCAACTGCCAAGCTTCCGGATTCAGCTCTTTCAATTGATCATTTTGCTAATAATATTCTCTTGCGGTTGCAGCACATCCTATGCCCGTATAAAATTTATTGAGCAAATTTTTATTTTTAAACCTAGCTTTTTTCTTGTTAGCTTTCAAATGGCGGAGGCACCAACGGTGAGTATGACTGTCGGTTCTCGAAAACTCCTTGGCAACGATCTTTTTTAATCTAGGGAAGCGGTCTGAAATCAGACAAATAGATCGATCACATGTCACAAAGAATTTTAAATGCCGTAAAAACCAACGCCAACTAGCCACATTCTCTTCTTCACATATAACAAAAGCCAATGGGTGTAGCCTATTATTTGCATCTACACCCGTTGCAATCAATGCATGTCCCTGATACTTTCCATATATATGAGTTCCATCAATGCTTAACAATGGTAAGCAACAAGAGAACCCATTAATTGATGGCCCAAACGCCCAAAATAAGTGCCCAAACTGCGTAACCCCATCTGGCAGGGTTCTGGTATCGAGATGCCATTTAGTTCTCTAGTTTGCGCGCTGTAGCACAGATAAAAAGCGACCAACATCGGTGTATGATTCCTCCTAACCACCATAAATGATTTGCAATGCTTTATTTTTGGCCTGCCACGCCTTCGAATATGGTATGTCCATGTGTAATTCAGTACGCACTTTTTCTTGTATTTCCGCCGGTGTCAAAGAAAGTTTGACTTTCAATGATGGAAGAATGTATGTACATATAAAAGATGAAGTACAGTTTCGATGTGCAGTATTAAGCACCGAAAGTAAACATGTATATTGCTCGGCATATGTTTTGACTCTAAAATAACTCGCATCCTTTGGTATCGAAGTATGTAATCTCCAAGGACACGAGTCGACCATGCATCTCAAGCTTTTGTGGTCGACTTTAACACTTTCATTTGCACGTTGTGAGAAATATGCCATTCCTCAAGAGTATGCAATAAACTTGATTTATCACTAAATACCCGCCCAACCCATGATCCATCAACAATAGGAGGGGACTCTTCAATTTGCGGACGATTGAATTTAGTGTGATCGATCTCATACTGGTCCATCCATTCGGCATCCTCTACAAACTGCTCTGGATAATCTATGAACTCCGCACTTTCATCTGGTTCATCTATATATTCATTATTGGCGGTTGGATCAGTGACATCAGTGTATATGTGATATTTGCTAGGACCCCCTAGTTTGCCGTCATTATTCGCATCATAATAGTGAACTTCCGCTACTGCATCATCATCCTCATGATCAATATTATTTTGTTCTTCAACTATTTCTTGTTGCACCTCCGTCTGATTTTGTATCCCGTCAAACTCGGTTTCCGCATGATAGGATCCAAAGTCATGTACATTTCCCAACGGATAGGATCCAAAGTCATGCACATCGTGAGAAGACGGTTTTTTGCATTTATTTTTCATTATTAATCACTACCTAATGATATATAAAAAATATATGATGAAAATAATTATAGTGTATTCTAACCCATCTTCATGTGTATTGTTTTGTTGTCCACCAAATGGAGCGTGAGATCTGGATGTCGTGGCACGGTCACTAGTACGTGGGAGTGGCGGAGGACTGACAACTATATTCAGAACTCCCTACTCTCTGCAATTGCATAATGAATCAACCTAAATATTTGTTATAACTAAATAATTATATAAAGCCACAATTTGTTATACTAATCTATGTGTATTTGCTCCACCTCCGATGCCATCACAAAATGGTTCTCTTTCAGCCATAGGAGATAATACATCCACGTCTAATTCACTGTTTAACATTCTTGAAAAATAACCCAGAGATGCAACCATCTGCTTCTCAATGTAGATTATAAAAAATGAACAGTTCCGAGATAACGCTATCACACCACACAATGAGTCATCGTCCGTAACTTCGATCACATCGTATTGATTTTCCCCCATTTAGTATCGAACTTTAATACTTAGACGATACTCATCTCCTCTTATATCGGTAATTCTATACATTTTTCTTTTGAAATCCCTAAATGTAATGTCCATTGGGATGCCACTTAATTTCTTACAACCTCCAATATACTGTGGATTATTATCTTGCGCAACAAATTGTCCATTCTAGTGAACACTAATAGCCACATAATTATGTGCCATCCTAACTTCAAAAAAAAATATATAATATTCACAAAATAAATACAAATAAAATTAATATCATATGATAATCTCGATTTACTTTTGCAAATTCTTTTTTTATCGAATTAGACATTCTCTATAGTTTTCTTTAAAGAATTCGGTATCCTCTACATTTTTTCAAAATTAAACCCTACAACCGAAATTACAACCTAAACTCTAAAATCGAAATTACAATACAAATTATTCATCATTCATTATTCTTCATTCATTATGCATCATTTATATAAATAATGAGATTAGATAATTTAAATAATTTATATAAATAATAAGATTAAATAATTTAAATAATTCGGTATTCTCTACATTTTTTTGAAATTAAATCCTAAAACCGAAATTACAACCTAAACCCTAAAAGCGAACCTAAACCTTAAAATTGAAATAACAATCCAAATTATTAATCATTCACCGCTTGATGGTATTACAATCAACATTATAAGATTATTTATAATTCAAATAATCTTATATAATAATTCAAATTCACTATTATTTAATATTTTTTTTCAAATAATTCAAATAAAAAGAGTAAATAATTTAAATAATTTATTTACATAATAAAATGAAACTACTCAATAATAGTGAGAGAGATGACGCACCTGAGGGATTAGAGAGAGAGTGAACTTGGCTTGTAAGGGAGGTAGAGAGAGAGTGAGCTCGAGGTCGCAATGCAGGATGTGTCACGCCCCGGGTGTAAACCAGAACCCGGGCTCGTCTACAGATCCGCCGTGCACACGAAATTTTCCGCGTACACGGAGCGCAAAAAAACCTGCTCAAATATAAGATAAACATAAAAGAGTACAAGTATAGAGCTGAACTAAAAACTAAACCATCTCAGATTGAAATTGTAAAAGTAAAACAGTAATAATACAACAACATCTCCCAGCTCACCAAAATAAAATACAATCAGCTGGCTAAAGCCAGACCCAAAATAATAAGTACATCAGTCCGAGTAAAGGATACAACAAAATGTCTATCTCAGTCTCTCTCACTCTGGCAGGAGATCTATCTATTCGGCAATCTCCTTACCTCGATCAGCAGTCGACGGACCAGCAACTCCCGTAGAAGACTCTGCAAAACAAAGGGGAGAAAAGGGAAGGGAGCAGCAACAGGTGTGAGAACTATTAGTAAACCAGTAGTCCTCAGTGGGTAAATCCTCAAACTCCGATGTACCCACTGAGTCTACTAGAGGCAAGAAAGGAGTTAAAGTAGTAAAGCTGTAAATAAATCTGCTGATAGGAAAACTACCACTATTATGCCTCTAATGCTGTAATGAATAATGATGACTGTATGCATGCATCAGTGAAAATAACCCCGAGATAAAACTCAATCGTCCCGAGCTAAACAACTTGAATACTGCCTGCTCTGCCATCACAATCGTGTCTTAACGACGTGACATCGAACTCAAGTATCCTCTAACTGACCGGCATCACAGCACGGTTCTGCCGCCTACTCCGGAGTGGCACTCGAGGGGAGCTACCCGCTTGAGGAAAGTAACTAGTCAAATGTATCTCAAAATAGCAGGACTTAGTCACGACTATGCTCAAAGTGGAAAACCCTATCCACTAATAGAAATCCCGGCCCCCTACCTGATGCTAAATCAACAACCGGCCAACCGCCGAAAATCCACGGTGGCCAAACCAACCCACAAGTCAAAAATCCGGTGCTATCCCATCCCGACTCGATAATCTCGACTACACTATATCAAACCTATGCTCAAACCCAGAGCAACATGAATCATATATCTATACATAAAGGAAGGAGAAGAAAAGGAACAATAATAAGTTTTCTCCTAAATCAAATCCCAATATGATAATGTGGCGATAAAAAGTGGCCTATCTAGATGTCCATACAAGCATGTATTTATTCTCATTCAAGATGGAATGAAGATCATCAAGTATAATTATTTTTACATAGGATAGAGTAGAAATCATCAACAATGCTTAGTCTCACAAAGAGTAGATAGGAACTAACAACAATAACCAACTACACATGAAAGGACTAAGAACTATCAATATAAGTTATTCTCAACTAAGTCCTTCTCACATAAACCAACTAACCACCCTCACATTGATAGACTAAGAATCAATCAAGATAATCCATTCAAGCATGATTTACAAAGGGATAAGGAAACAACAATCAAAGTAAGTCATGCTGAATTCTAATAGCCTAAGTGGGTAAATCACAGATTTTGAGGTGCTCAACAACCCACCTGGTAGTTCGACGATCCGAAGTCCGATTGTGCTGAAAATTGGCGTGCACGATCCCCTGCCTCTTACGAGTTCAACGCACCAAAAATCACCCCGACATCACTGTCGGATTGAGCACAATCATCAAATCATTACTGCTGCGCAGAATTCTCGGAAAAATTCCAGCAAACAACTACTTTGGAGATAGAATTAATTTCTGCACATTATACCTCAAATGAAAGCTCCAATCCGAATTTCTAAGTCTTCCTCTGTTCAAGGATCATCACCAAAGTCTCAAAAATCCACTTTAAGGTTCCCTTAATTATCCAATTAAGCAAAGTGTTCAATGCTGTCCATAATTACATTGAAAAATTAGCATGTAATACCATGAGGTGTGGAGATCAATCCAAAAGGAATTTTAAACTGAAACCAAAAGAGGGATTGCTCACCTTGATCTTAAGAAGTTGCCCAAACTTTAAAATCCCCAAAATAACCAAGGATAACAACAATATCTGCATCCCCAATATCCATACATCAAAACAAAATCAAAACAGGATTCTGCTGCAGACTTTAACATGGGCTGAAAGATCAATAAAGTTACCTGGGCAAACGAACTCCAAATTCAGCAAGAAAGGTACCAATGCGTTCCTCTACGAGAGTAGATGCAAATCAAGCCTTTGAACTCCAAAATTCATGCACAAATCACAGAGAAAACCCATAAATACTTTGTGTTGTTCAAAACTCTACTTTGTGCACGAACGCTCCAGAGATGGCATAAAAACCCCAAGAAAACTCAAGATCTGGCAGGAGTGATCAATATCAAAGTTGTAGGCCTACCTCTCGTGAAGATCCCAAACCAAAAATCAGCCAAAAACGCCAAGGGATCTGTCCTGTAGAGGCTTTGCATCGAAAAGCGACGGAGTTGGTTGAAAACAACAACAATGGTGGTGCTCTCCAACTTGAGGAAGAAGATGATGTAGAAGCTCCTTTGGATCCTTCAATGGTTGTGGAGATGAAAAAGAGGTGAAGGGTGAATCCTCTGTAAGAGCTCTCCAAAGATGCTAAGTCCAAAAGCTTCAAAGTAGGGGAGAAGAGACCTATTTATAGGCCACAAAAACACACTAAACTTCTGGAATTTGGAGCACTTTCGGGTGCCCGAAGCTCCTCAAGGAAGCTTTCTGATGAGCGCCCGGACGCGTGGCAGCGTTCCAGGCCACGCCCGAATCCCAAACGGGCGGCCTAGATTGCGCCACGTCGCGCGCTGGGGGTGGATGGCGCCAGCGAACGGTGTGGCGACGCGTGTCCCCTCATGGGGAACCCGTGCGCCGCTGCCCCCGCGCGTGCGCCGTACCAATCCCCGGGCGACGCGTGTCGCCCGGTCGGCCCGTCCCCTTCTGACGCGTGTCCCCGCGTTTTCCCCATGGTCCTGGTGCACGCCTATGGGCCCAACACCGGTCCTTCAGCCAATTCAGCCCAACAACCCAAAAACCTCAATTTTTAACGTTTTCACGCGCTGAGTCCGTTTTTCGCGTCTGTTTGACGCGCAACGCACTCGATACACAAAAAATAGGTGTTTTCACGCTGCCGACCACACGGTCATGTAACACGGTAATTCGGGTCACCACAGGATGAGAGAGAGAGAGAGAGAGAGAGAGAGAGAGAGAGAGGTGCTGCTAGGAGAGGGAGAGGTGGGGCAGGTGTGTAGTGAGAGAGTTAAAGAGAGAGAGAGAGAGAGAGAGAGTTGGGGGGGGTTTGCTGGGTATGGTAGAGAGAGAGATAGAGGGTTTGCATGAGGGGGTGAAAGAAGAAGAAGAAGAAGAAGAAGAAGAAGAAGAAGAAGAAGAAAGGGTCGGGCTCGGGCACGGGCTAGGTATTGTGTTTAAAAGCGGTGAATGGTTCACTGCATTTAAAACGGTGAACCATTCACCGCTTTTCTAGGATTTCAAACTAAGGTAAATCCTCTAAATGCAGTGAATGGTTCACCACATTTAAAAGCCGTGAACCATTCACCGTTTAAAACTTTTTTTGTAAATTTTTTTTTGAGAGGACTATTTTTATAATAATAATATTTTATAAGATTATTTATAAAAAAAATTCGTTTTATCCTTGCTTTCCCCTCTCTTTTTCTTTGTGTTTGGATTGGCTGTTTCTTCTTCTCTCTTCTGTCCCTGGATTAAGCACCTCGTATCTATCTTTTTCTAACTCTGGATTCGGTTCTCTTCTTAATTTGGTATCAGATTATCAAGAGGCGACCTCTTTGAATTTAGGCATTGGTATCAGAGCATCAAAGAAGTGACTTGATTGAATTTGGGTCTCCATCACCATCTCATGCTGAATTAGTTGTCACCAAGGATTTAAATATCCATCGGCACGGGCCGTATCCATTGTGTTGTATCGTGCCAACAAGATAACGGCACCATACAATCCTTGTGCCGATGGAACAGATCAAAATCCTTTTTTTTTTAAATTACTAAGTAATTTTCTCAATAAAGGTCAAAATATTTGATAAAGATATATAATATGCCATTATAAAATTTGTTTGCTAAAGAAAATAAATATTTCATGCCATTATGTGTCGGCACACATGTATTTTTTATGACTGGCGCTCATTGGCACGGCTCGGCTCGCACCGTGCCATACCGTGCCGGCAAGTTTTCGGCACGATCCTGTGCCATGGCACTTAAATTTTTGGTTGTCACATCATTGTTTAATTAGAAAATTAATCGGAATTTCAATAGTAATTAGATTGAAACAAAATTATTGTTCAATGACTTGATTGTAACAAATTAAACTTCGATCACCTAAATGAAATCTTACTAAGCGTTATTTACCCATTACAAAATGACCTATAGTTGAGGGAAGCTCTGTACATTTTTACATTTTTACATTTTTACCTTTTCTATTTGCTGGTGTATTGGTCGATTAGGAGCTCAAGGAATTTATGCTGAAGCACGGGGGAAGATTCGTGAACTACTTCTCGAGGCATACTGTTACCCACATCATCTGTGGCAATCTTCCCGACAGTAAGATGAAGAACCTGAGGTGAGGTATGGCCTTTCTCTGCCCAATGCTATTTTTGCTCTTGCTTTGACCTTGGATTTGGCATTTTTGTTTCAGGGCATTCAGCCGAGGTCTCCCGGTCGTTAAACCAGCATGGTTGGTGGATTCCATTGCTGCTAACAAACTTTTGAGCTGTGAGTTTTGTTCCACTTCAGACGGTACATTCATCTATTGGTATCATCTGCTTTCCGGCTTTTCAGTGTGTTGTATTAATTATGAGGTCATTTAAATGATAATACTGTTGGTAGTAATAGAGTGGAAATGGGGTATTTTAATTTATTAAAGTAACTAAATGTGTTGGAAAAACTGTTATCAAGAATAAAAATGCTAATGACAGAAGTACTAAGATTAGTATCCTAGACTGGGTGTATCTTCCTGTAACATCTGTTTACAACTTAGGTGTGTTTCCATTTATGCTTATTAGTTTGAAGTTGGATTTGGTAGAAGGTCAGTTTTTTTTATGGATGTTAATGTCTTTCTTTCTTTCTTTCTTTCTTCGTTGAAGGGTTTCCTTACCAACTGAGTGATGGTGTGAAGGAAAGATGTAAACAACAGAAACTATCTACTTTCTTTAGTCAAAAGTGCATTTCAAATTCAAACAATGTTGAGACATCTACAGATCAACAAGCGACTGTTGGTTTGGAAGGTTCATTGTCCAATGATGAGGTGCCTAAAAACATAATTTCATATGCACAACATCAAACCTCCATTGATGAAGGGCAAAATAGTGAAGAGTTTGAACGTTATGAACCTGAGATTGACTTCGATGCAAAAAGTGGGGAGGCAAATGATGCTGTTTCTGCTAGCTCACAGAGTGTTGTAGGGGCATTTGATTCCAGCAAACCACATATACATGATGGGAGTAGTTGTGGGGATACAAAAAAGGAAATATTGGATACAAAATGTGCAAAAGCTTCCAACATGCCCCACTCAACTCTCACTGATCCAAAATTTGTTGAGAATTATTTTAAGGCAAGACTCTAGTATCTCTTGGTCTCCTATTATGTCACATTGCTGTTAGATAATTGTCTTGTTATAGCGTTTTGTGGGTTTTTTTTATTTTTCTTGAACTTGGTAGTTACATCTTGAGACTTTCTTTGCTCTTAATGTTGAATTGATTAATTTGACATACACAAAAAACGTGTTGTTTTGTCATCAATATAGCGCCACAATGCAAAATATTTTTATTGCTTTTCTCTACTGCACCACAAACTTGGATTGCAAATGGATCATTAGCTAAGTGGTTCATTCTATTTTCTTGTTATGATTTGAGACACTTTTAGTTGTGGACTTGTGGTTCCGCTTTAAACTTTCATTCTTCTCAATGTGGTTTAGCTCACTTTATACCTCCTTATATCTCTCTCGTTCATTCACTTACGTGCCCATGCTATATCTTTCTTATATTCTTTCTGGACTGGATCTACCTTTGGTTTTTTCTTTTTTTCGATAAATTACAAAATTTAAGTTTTATCCAACGTTTTGTGTATTCGTGCCATGCATTGCTTCCAAATATATCTGTCAGATAATATAACACTGTTTACAATGTGATTTACTGCTACACCATTTTGTTTCATACGTGTTGCCTCTTTAATTCTGTCATATAACTACTGTTTATGTTCCTTTTGATCTTTACATTCTGTTTTTTGATATTAGCAGAATTCAAGGCTGCATTTTATTGGAATATGGAGGAATCGGTATCGCAAATGTTTTTCGAATTTCTTATGTGGAGCTAAAAGCAGCAATATCAACATTGACTCCTTATCCGACAGGAAGAAAACCATTATTATCCATATAGACATGGTAATCTTCGCTACCTGTGGAAAGCACCATGTAGATTGTAACTTCCTTTTAGGTTTTCTTATCAAGATATCTGGCTTATGTTTCTTATTCCTGAAGTTAGTGCTTTCATTTGCATTTTAGGACTCTTTTTTTGTCTCAGTCGTCATCCGGAACTTTCCTGATTTGCTTAATAAACCAGTAGCAGTATGTCACTCAGACAGTCTAAAGGGAACTGCAGAAATATCATCTGCAAACTATCCTGCACGTGACTATGGTACGTATTTATTTCACCCGTGAGGGAATATGATGAGTTCAATTTGTTCCCACCTTGTTGTAAATAAACTTGTGCTTCCTTCCAGGTGTAAAAGCTGGCATGTTTGTTAGGGATGCCAAGGCTCGCTGTCCCCACCTAGTTATAGTTCCTTACAATTTTGAGGCATATGAGGAGGTAATGCTTGCTTATTGTTGTCAATTTGTTGGGTCATGTTCTCCTTTTACTCTGTACTGCCTTAGAATATTTATATATTCTTTGCAATATCTTTCCTTCTTATACTACAGGTAGCAGATCAGTTTTATAGCATATTGCATAAACATTGCAACAAAGTTCAGGTATATTTTGACTATCTTTTAATGCTCAAGTACTCGAGGAACTAGTGGAAATGCCACTGCAGAAACTTTATGTCACGCCCTGGCCCTAATTTGGAAAGGGTTTTGCCCAGAAAGGGCTCAATTTTTTTTTATTTTTTTTAAAATCGTAGTGTGTGGAAAAGTTGGCCAAGGCATGAACATACCCGCCACATGTCAAAGGATTCTTTGTCCATAAGGACAAAATCCCCTCTGTACATGCACGACGCCGTGATACAAAGCAACCAGATATTACAACACATAACACATCCATATGAACAAAACATACAGAATAATTAAACGTATAACTTCCACCTTATTCCCATCAAGCAAATAACAAACAAAAGCTTTGTTTTTTAATTTACCTTATTCCCGACAAATAAAATATTTGAAACCTCCGTTTTACAAATTCTTTTAACATCATCAATCATAACACCGGAAGAAACATTAACCATAGTTCAACATAAAGTCATTTGAGGTATCATACAATTATTTAACTAAAGAATTAGTTGTCCAACATCCATGACCAAAGTGTTAGTAAGCGGGTCGACGCCTACTGAACTATTCGAACATTGAAGAAGGCCAAAATTGGGCCACATAACTAACTACTCGTCCTCACGTCGCATCTCGAGCTACACTGCCAGTGTCATCTGTTAAAATGATGGGGTGAGAAATGTATGAAACATCTCCCGGTGGGTATGACGGCCCGACGGAGGCGAGTCGTACCAACTAGTCAACAGAAAAAGGGGATAACAATAAGTAATGTAACAACTGGATGAATAAATATAAGGTGAAGTACTTTTAACTGAAAAGAGTATGATATAAACAACCGGAATAAACAGTAAATACTAAACTACTCAAATAAAAACATGTGTCAACTGTGAATATGTTACCAAGTATATCTTCAAAATCTGTGCCACTGTTGGTCTTGAGGACCTCAGGCTAATTCCACGTTTGAGCTCGATTAGTTTGGCATATAACCTGTACCTCAGGCTAGGCCACTGCTGGTACATCGAAGGGCTCACGGGTTGGAGTTTGACCACTTTTTCAAAAAAGAACACCTATGTGGTTGATCAGATCGTCCCTGTATGTGAAATGCGCAGTGAGCGGTGGTGATCATAATGCGATCATGCTCAAGCAATTATGTAGCTAACCGGTGACGACAAAAAGTTCAAATACTCTTATAGAGTGTCAAGGACCCAATCATGGCCAATCTCATGAATATGTCTTGAGTCCAATAATAATAATATAATGTTCAGAGATTGTAAATTAGTTATGCGTCAAGGAGGTTATGAGACAATATTATCTAGAGATAGATGACCGGTCATAACTAGAGTTATCAATTGTGTCTTGTGATTGTAATCCAGTGAATCTCTATCAATATATACTAGGAGATGTTGTATTAAACAAGTACGATAGCTACTCAAACATGCAGAATAAAGGAGTAACAAGTAAAGTATGAGAGAAACCAAGCCAGTATAACTGTACCAACATCGGACCGAAGCACCCACCTATGCTTTGAAGTAAGTCGAGCCTTTAACTCGTCACAAGTCCACAACCACTACAAGTAACCTGGACCTAACCAACAATAGGTACCCAAATCAGCCCTAAAGTGTCAATGACCAATCACGATCAGGGCATCACTAAAGTAGCACGAATTCCAAAACTATTCCTGAGCACCGAAACCACTGCCCGGATGACTAACTAAGTTCCTGCTGTCCAACAACCCATAAGCAGTCCTAAAATGCGCCCGTTTGGGCGTTGGGACAGCCGCACACCAAGTACGTGACTACAAAGACTTTTGGTGCCAAACTACGTCGAGACGGATTTCGTTTTTCGTCATTTTCAGTGTGGAAACCAGCGGTACCACACAAATCATTTCTCTGTTGGTTGTGACCAGCAAAGTCCTCCGGGAGACCTCAAATGAGTTATTCGAGAGCACCCATAGTGGCTTGCGGTGGTGAAATTCTGCCCTGAAAAGCTTTGAAAAATTCTGAAACTGCTATTTATAGTTCCCAGAAAGCAACACACATTCAGCCTTGAGGGACTAAATTTTCATGTAGCACGATGCTAACAAAGCCTTGGCCACTAATAAACATGGCCGGGGGCCCCACGCAAATCGTTTCGGCCATAATGGCCCGGCATCACTTTGGTGTCGGAATGTGAACAAAACCCATGCTTCACCTCGTGACGCTCCCAACACGCCCTCTAACCATGCTGGGGCATCAAGACATCTTGTGCAATTGCAATTAGCGGCACACCCAAAAGTCCTGAATCCCTCAAAATTTTGCCGTTTTCGATATTGGGAAAGCGATAATGAAAGATGGGCAAAAGGGCATATTCTATGGTTTGTATTAACATCAATTATATAGTACATGAGAAGGTATTTCTATGGTAACAATGACAACCATAGTAATAATATAACTAGGATTACATGCTATATAATCCTACGCTATAGATGGTAAGTAATATATAGTATAACAACCATAGTAATAATATAACTAGGATTACATACTATATAATCCTACGCTATAGATGGTAAATAATATATAGTATAGAAACAATAAAGATAATACTAAATATATCGTAACATTCCCCCGCAAGCTAAGCATCAGGTGGACGGATGCGAAGATTGAGCCGTAATATCGAAAACCGAGAGGGTGGCAAGGGCTTGGTGAAAATATCAGCAAGTTGTTTATCAGAAGAGATATGAACCAACTCTAAATCACCAGTCTGAACTTTTTCGCGCAAGAATTGATGATCAAGTTCAATATGCTTTGTGCGAGCATGAAGAACAGGATTTGCCGCTAGATAAGTAGTGCTTAGATTATCACAGTAGATGCTAATAGGTCGCCAGAGGAAAACACGAAGATCACGAAGTAGACGACGGATCCATATCGTCTCTGCAAGCGCGTAGGCGACAGCACGGTATTCTGCTTCAGAACTAGAGCGAGAAATGGTGGGCTGCTTTTTGGCGGACCAGGAGATAAGATTGGGCCCTAAAAATATACAATATCCAGAAGTAGATCGACGTGTATCTGGACAACCGGCCCAATCAGCATCTGCAAATGCGACAAGAGAGGGATTGACACAGCGAGATATAGGCAGTCCATAAGTCAGCGTGCCCCGAATATATCGTAGAATGCGCTTAACCGCTTGCATGTGTGGTTCACGAGGAGCATGTAGATACTGGGCAACAGAGTTGACAGCATATGATATATCTGGTCGGGTGAAAGTAAGATACTGGAGAGCACCAACAAGCTGACGATAGTTATAGGGATCCTCAAGAAGTTGCCCTTCATGAGAGGATAGACGAGAGGTTGGAGAGAGAGGACTAGAGACGGGCTTACTATCAAGAAAACCATGGCGCTGAAGCAGCTGATGCGCATATTTGTGCTGAGTCAGATGAAAACCAGAAGATGACCTATTTACCTCAATGCCCAAGAAATAATGTAGCGGCCCGAGATCCTTCATTGCAAATTCCTGCTGTAAGGTGGTAATAAGAGCCCTTAGAAGAGATGAGGAACTGCTAGTGACAATAATATCATCAACATATAATAGAAGAATAAGAGTGCCAGAAGAGGAGTGACAGATGAACATTGAAGGATCAGCAGTGCTCCCAACAAAACCAATTTCAGATAGAAAGGACGTAAACCGTTGAAACCAAGCCCGAGGTGCTTGCTTAAGACCATAGATGGCTTTGCGTAGACGACAAATATGATGCGGAAAAGAGGGATGCACAAAACCAGGCGGTTGTCTCATATAAACTTCTTCAGAGAGTGTGCCATGAAGAAAAGCATTCTTCACATCAAGTTGTCGAAGAGACCACCCTGAGGAGAGGGCCACCGAAAGAACAGTGCGAATAGTGGTCGACTTGACAACGGGAGAAAAGGTCTCATCAAAATCAATGCCTTGTTGCTGTTTATAACCTTGAGCCACAAGCCGAGCTTTGAGACGCTCAAGAGACCCATCCGCCTTCTGCTTTACTTTGTATACCCATTTACAACCAATAAGATTAACAGGCGAAGGTGGTACAAGATCCCAAGTAGCATTTGTCAGGAGGGCATCAAACTCCTCAGCCATGGCAGCGCGCCAACCTGCATCCTGAAAGGCCTCATGAAATGAGTTAGGCTCAGTAGGCAGAGCAGAATCCGTAGAGGCCAGTAAGGAGGTAGACTCAGTTAAACCCTTAGTCATAGATCGAGTGCGCATAGGATGTATGCGGGGAGGTGGAGAAGGCTCAGACGGCACTATAGTAGGCTAAGGGGAGGGCGGACGATCAGAGGTGGACGGTGGTGGTTCAACAATAGTAGGTGTAGTAGCAGCAGATCGTGTAATGTGTCGTCTGGTATAGACACGGAGTTCTGATGGACCAACGGCAGTGGCATCGTTCCCATTCCTAACCTGTGTCATCAGAATTCAAGGTAGAAGGAAACGTTGATAAATTCTCAGACGGTGAAACAGGTGGACGTGTACCGGAACCACTCTCAGCAGAGGGGCGTGTGAAGGAGAAGCCAGAGATTGCATCAATGGTAGAAGGATTCTCACCCAGCAAAGGAGGATTTGAAATAAATTTTTGAAACATATCAAGGTTGGAAAAAGTAGAGGAAGGAGAAGAAGAGAATTTAGAAAGACAAGAAAACGGAAAAACAGTTTCCACAAAGGTAACATGTCGAGAAATAAAAACCTTGCCAGTGCTGGGATGGAGACATCGAAAACCTTTATGTTTATCAGAGAGTCCTAAGAAGACGCAAGAAAGTGACCGAGGAGAGAGCTTGTGAGCTGCAATATCCTGCACATCAGGATAACACAAACATCCAAAAACTTTGACAAGTTGCAAGTCAGGGGAAGAGCAACCATGCAGAATTTCATATGGCGATTGTCCTTTTAAAACAGTAAGAGAGGAAATTCGATTCACAAGAAATACAGCAGTTTGAATGGCATCAACCCAAAAACGAGGAGGCATACAAGCTTGAAATAGTAAACTTCTAACAATGTTAGTTAAATGTCTATGCTTCCTTTCGGTGAGGCCGTTTTGTTGAGGAGTATAAGGACAAGAAAAACGGTGAAAAATTCCATTTTGTGAACAAAGGTTGGAAAACTTATCATTTACAAACTCCGTACCATTATCAGATTGGAAAATCTTGATTGAGCTATGAAATCTGTTTTCTACCATTGCTTTAAATTCGAGAAATTTGTCAAAAACTTCGTGTTTAAATTTCAAAAGGTAAAGCCTAGAAAACCGAGAATAATCATCAATAAATATAACATAATATTTATAACCAGAAATAGATGGAACAGGTGATTGCCACACATCAGAATGCACAATATGAAAGGGAAAAACAGATTTAGATTCCGAATCAGAAAATGAGAGTTTAACATGTTTTCCCATGTTACAAGCATTACAAATAGATAATGTCAAAGCAGAATTACCATCAGAAACAATGTTATTATTTTTAATAAATGCCGAAAGAACAGGAAGACTGGGATGACCTAATCGTCTATGCCAAACATCGCTACTAAATCTGGATGCAACAAGACCAATATGTTGCTTATTCCCTACACTTGCAACTTTAGAAGGAATTGGATAGAGTGATGTTCCCGAGCTAGGGCAGTGCAGAAGTTCCGTCCTTGTTACCTTGTCCTTCACAGAAAAACCAGAAGAGTCAAATTCAAGAACAGAATTATTGTCACGACAGAATTGACGCACCGAAAATAAATTTCTCTTGATGGAAGGAACAACAAGAACATTTTTAAGAGCAAAGGATTTAGAAGATGTATTCAATTGAGTTTCACCTGTCTGAGTAATATCAAGTAAATTTTCATTACCAACTAGAATTTTCTCATGCCCAGTATAAGGTTTGGAAGAGGAAAGAATACCAGAATTCGCGGTCATGTGATTGGAAGCTCCAGTGTCTGGATACCATACTTCCTCAGCAGGTTCATAGAGATTCATAGCAGCAAAAGTTTGAGGGACATCATCGGCCACAAATGAGTGATTGAAGCGTTGTCTGCATTGAAGAGCAGAATGGTTGTACTTTCCACAGATCTGACACTGTGTGCCAGACTTCGAAAAATAAGATTGTTGATTTGGAGTATAAGGTTGAGGAAGATTATTGGGTGAAGAATGTGGATAGATTCTAGGAGATCCACGACCATGATATGAGTTGTGTCTACCGCGATGTCCTCGACCACCGCGATATCTGCCTCCACGACCTCCACGATTTCCTCGTCCACGATTTGCATAGAGAGCTTCGCTGTCGATAGTGGGAATGGCAGGTGATGTTGTTGAACTAGTACGACGTTGTACTTCTGTTTCTTCTTGCATCAGAAGTGGACGAAGTTGATCAAAAGTAGGCTTGTTTCGGTGTGTATTAAGGGCACTGACGAAACCTCTATATTCTTCTGGTAACCCGAGAAGAACAGTCATGACCAAGTTATGGTCTGACTCAGTTTCACCAATCGCTTGCAGGGCATCGCCAATAGATTTAATCTTTTGCATATAATCGGTCATATTCATTGAACCTTTCTTGATGCTTCGTAATTCAGACTTTAGATAGAAAGCGGTGGAAGCAGTTTTATCAAGAAAATATGTTTCGATAATTTTTCAAGCATCATACGCAGTTTTAGGAGAGCTAGAAACAATCATCTGTAATATGCTAAGCGAAAGGGTGGCATTAATCCACGAGAGTATAGTGGTGTCTTCTTTTTTCCAATTTAGATATTCCGGGTTCATAATTGTTTTCTTTTCAGAAGTGTCAATAGTCTGAGGCGGTATAATACCAATTCCGTCCACATGTGGAGTAACACCAAAACTCTCCAAAACATTAAGAAATATTTGTTTCCACACAAGATATGTGGAATCTGTTAGTTCAAGTGGTATGAGAGTTTTGATATTAACCACTGGTAAATTTGAGAAAGAAGACATGTTACCACAAAAAGAAAATATCACCACGAGAGAGTAACCGAGGCAAATCCGACGAGTAAAAAAAAAATACCAAGTAGTCACAAATCCAGAATAAAGATAAGTAAGTCAGATTAGAACCCGATGGGAAAAGCTGAATGAATCAAAGTTGACCTTGATTGCACGAGAGAAGAACCAAGCTACACAAGGGAGCAAGTACGCATCTGAACGACACCAGAATAATGAAGAGAGGCCGAAATTACTGTAGCAGCGGCACTGTAGCAGCAGTTGTGATGGAGAGAGAAATCCAAAGAGAAAAAAAAAAAAAAATTATGGAAGAAGATGAGGCTCGTGGTAGATGGTGGCTAAGGATCGATATTCCCAATATTAGGGTTCCCGCTCTGATACCATGAAAGATGGGCAAAAGGGCATATTCTATGGTTTGTATTAACATCAATTATATAGTACATGAGAAGGTATTTCTATGGTAACAATGACAACCATAGTAATAATATAACTAGGATTACATGCTATATAATCCTACGCTATAGATGGTAAGTAATATATAGTATAACAACCATAGTAATAATATAATTAGGATTACATACTATATAATCCTACGCTATAGATGGTAAGTAATATATAGTATAGAAACAATAAAGATAATACTAAATATATCGTAACAGATAACCTTCCAATTAGGTCTCGTAGCCCCTTGCACGCCATTGTGGTGAGCTGGGACAGCGAGATAATAATCCCACTCGCACATGGAGTGTCGCTGGACGGCCGTTACGAAAGAAAGCTGCCGAAGTCCCTTTGGGCTTAATAAATGCCACATTTGCACTTGTGGGACACTACGGGATAGCATGAATGCTTTCCCAACCGGCCACTACCAGCGGCTCGCTCGAATCAGCCCCAGGTGTCCCGAAAATCACCATTTCACACCGAGCTTTGGTACTGGGCAGCACCAGCTCAAAACCGTTTTCGCAGACTTTCGACATTGCAAGTTATGGTTGTTAGGCCCCGTTATCACACAACAGACTGACAAAGAGCTTGGCTAAAACTTCTGGCCAAATCCAACGCTGATCGACCATTCGATTGCATTCTACAACGAAAATAAACCGAACAAACATGAAAAAAATCGAAATTAATGAAACTTAGGGCGCGTTACCTTAATCTTGCTGCTACGACCGGCTGCCAGCGAGCACGCGTGGAGGCTCGGCATGGATCTCTGGACAGTGAGGGAGGCATCCAAGGAGCTTGAGATTTAGCAAGTTAGAGAAATCTTAGACCAATTTCCTCGATCTCGACTGCAGTAGATAGAGGGCAGCGAAGGGGCTGTGGTCGTGGTTGAGGGAGATCTCGGTTCTAGGTGGATCTCTCCAAGGTTGTCGGTGGTGAGGGAGATGGCCGGTGGCGGTTGGGATGGTTCAGGGGTGGGGAGAGGGTGACGGAGGAGAGGGAGAGAATGGGAGAGAGAGATCGTGGGAGAGAGAGTCGTGGGTGTGATTCTCGGGTAACCCGCTTGGCGGTTGGGTTTAATCTGTCAAACCTAGGTTTTGGCCTTTTGGGTCATGACAATTGCGCGATGAGGATTAGACCTCCGTAATGACGACTCGCACCTAGGCACCTCCTCCTGTGGCAAAATTGCACGAAAACCTTCAAAAATTGTCGGGTTTCAGCTGCAGTCTCCCAAACTTTGCGTGAAAGTCAACTTCAGGATGCCGCGGTTTCACAAAGAAAAGTCCAATTTTGGCAAAACTTGGTCTTGCACGTTCGTCTCTGGGTGTAGATATTCATAAGGTCCTTAACTTTTGAATTTCGTGGATTTTGCAAGAAATTGCATCCCGAAGACGAATTGGTCAGTTTCCTACAGAAAATTGCGCGCATTGTGCCGAGTTTGGAAACCCGTAATTTCGTGCTCAAAATTTCAATTTCAACGAAACTTGACTTCATAAGTTCGTCTCTGAGTGTACTTGTGCGTAGGAGTTTTTTGTTTAAAAAAAAATGTGAAAAAAATTCACATAAAATGATAACTTGATCGTGAGATGGTCAATTTTCCGAATTTTCTTGGTTTCAGCAGAAAACTTTGAAATCCCTAAATGCACCAAGGTGACTATTAGACCTTGCAAACAAGTGCCCACAAGCACTAGAGACCCTCAGAGACCAAGAAACTTAAATTCATTGAACTTGGGTTGCTTTTTATTTGAGAAAAGCAAAATTACAAGTTAGTCCCAGAATTATTACACTTAAATTTTTTTATTTGATGGAAATTGCAGGCGATAAGCTGTGACGAAGCATTTCTGGACGTGACTGAATGCAGCAGAGATGATCCCAAGAAACTCGCATTAATGATTAGAGAGGAGATTTCTAAGAAAACTAGATGTACTGCCAGTGCAGGGATTGCTGAGAACATGCTCTTGGCTCGTTTGGCAACTAGATCAGCTAAACCAAACGGCCAATGTTTCATCCCATCTGAGAAGGTGCCATCTTAGCAAAATTCTGAATTTGTTTACTTGGTTAATTTGTCAACTTTCATAGTTGCAGTTTCGTTAATGTTTCATCCTTCTTTTGCAGCTGCAGTTACATAAGCTGAAACCGAATAACCGAACATAACTGATATTATTCGGTTAATATGGTTTCTGGTAATTCGGTTTTGTTTCAGAAACCAAAAGTGTTCTATTTTCGGGTTTTTGTTTGGTTTTTAAAGAATAAGCTGATTTAACAGAATAAACCAAATAAACATACATTTTTTGAGAAAATTTCATGTACTTTGACTGTAGTATTATACTCTTACATATCTAGGGATATGAACGACTATTAGATGTCAATTTGTATGTTTTATTGTTTAAACATCATAATAATCTAGTATCAATGATTAAGATCAAGGATTGCCGCTAGCACGGCCTGTGCCGTTGCGCCAGTTGCACGGCACAATGGCATGGGGCGTGCCGACGTACAGTGGCATGCCAGTGGCACTAACGCACACATGGCAGGGATTTTTTTTATTAAAGTGTCATGAACAATTAGTTTTTTATCATATCTCTAATTGTTACAAAAATAGTTTATATATAATATATCACGCTATTTAGTAGAAATAGTCATAAACATAGTAATAACTAGAAAAATTATTTTATATATATTATGAAAGTATAATCATTAAATGAAAACCAAATTCATAATTGGATAAAAAATATGCAGGAAAGCACTACCATGGGTAAATTCACTAGATCTAAAGTGATAAAAGAGATTGGAGGAAATTTTATTATTCGTATGTAAAGCAGGTCTTATTATGCAATGGGGTTTACTAATTGCATGTAAGTAGATTTACAATATCTACATATTTTAAGTATGAAAAAACGTTTATAAAACTTTTGACCTCGAAACTCAAAAAAAATTTCAAAAAAATGCAAAAAACCCTTTTTGTTGATACATTGTCGGGATGATCCCGTGACACGTGTTAACACGGCCTCGGCATGGTATGGCACTGGCAATCCTTGATGAGGATGTAATTGAATCAAGGATTTAAGTAACTATCGGCATGGGCCGTATCCACCGTGCCGTATCGTGCCAACAAGATACCGGCACGATACATCCCCCGTGCCGATGGCACAATTCAAAACCCTTTTTTCTTTAAATTACTAAGTAATTTTCTCAATAAAGTTTAAAATATTTGATAAAAGTACATAATAAGCAATTAGAAAATTTTGTTGCTAAAGAAAATAAATATTTCATGCCTTTATGTGTTGGAACACATGTATTTTTTGTGACCGACACTCATCGGCACGGCTCGGCTCGGCATGCACCGTGTCGTACCGTGCCGGCAAATTTTTGGCACGAGCCCGTGCCACAGCACTTAAATCCGTGAATTGAATTTAGGCCTAAAATCTTGGTAAAGAATAATTCAAAGGCACTTAAATCAAACCAAGCCTAATTTTCTCAATTCAGTTCAATTTAGATAATTTAGGTTATGTAGCAATTCATTCGGTGTAGTCTATCATTATAGTAGTTTGGTAATTTGGTGTCACGCCCCATACCTATTTGGAAAAGTTATTTTTTCGAAAAGTACTATACTTTATTTTTGAAATCTGCTGTAGTGGGAAAAACCCATTACAAATATTTATAGAATTTGGCCCAAGACACGACAGTTTTGCCATAAGGTTTCCTGTCTACACGGAAAGTGTCTTCCTTATGCATGCATGGCATTAGGTTACAGAGCATACACAAATAACCTAAACAGAGGTGATATACATGTGATAACTGTGAAGTTCAAATTCAAAAACTTTTAAAATTTAAAATCCGAATTTTTGATTTTGGAGGGTTGTAGCTTGAAAAAGGCTAACCTCGCAGAACGAGATTTGAATCCGACGAAACAAAATCTCTATCTGAACTGTCGGATCGCTCCGAACGTCGTGGTGATGTCCGTTTCTCGATTTGGCGTGTCAAAAGCACAATTTTTAAAGAAAAACGTCAAATCACAAAAATTGAGAACGGAGTAATTATTCAAAAAGCTCGACATTTCATGTGCCAAATTGCACGATTTTTAAGGTGGAGTTACTGGTGAGCAGAACGCCCCTATAGGTGAGTTTTGAGTAATAAATGAAGAACCAAAGGGGTTAAATTGTAGTCTTTGCAAAATGAGAGAAAAGAGCAACGGGTAAAGAGGCTATCATTCCATGTGAAAAATTTAGAGTTTCCGTGAGAAGAAAGACTCATAAGAAAGTAGACTCAAAGAGGAATGCGAGTACCCAAGTTTCATCGAAAACGGAACTTCGGGTAAAGAGTTACGAGAGATCTTGAATCCAGACTCGCGTGCAATTTTCCTGCTAGAGACTGAACATAGCATGTTCAAAATGGAAAATCTCGCAAAATATCTAACGGATTTTAGCAAATAAGGGCTCTATGTAAACTACACTTAGAGATGAACGCCTGAAGCTAAGTTTCACTGAAAACAGAACTTCGGATAAAAAGTTACGGGATCTATAATCTAGAACTTGCGTGCAGACCGGACACAGCGTGTTCAAAATGGAAAATATTGCAAGATATCCAACCGATTTTAGCAAATAAGGGTTCTATGGAATCTACACTTAGAGACGAATGCGTCGGTCCAAGTTTTGCTGGAATCGGAGCTTGCATCGCGAAACAGCGACATCCCGAAGTCGCTCCTTGCGCGCAGTCGGGCAGAATGGCTGTGAATTCTGAGGACCTTTGAGGTTTTTCTCACAAATATGTAGCCTTGATAGGGATCTTATTGCGACGCATTGCAAAGGAGGCGAGTTCCGAGGGCCGTCGTGCAATTGTCGACGTAATCCGGATCCCTAAATGGATCGGATTACCCTACCTATTAGCAACACCTAATTTTTTCCCTGTGATTCTTTCTTTCTCCACAAATCAGAGCCTTTGCGATTTTCCTTCTTTCTCTTCCAATCCGATCCCTTCACCTATGATCCTGCGCCGCATGGGAATCCAGCCCCCGGCCACCTAGCTTGGTCAGCAAAGAACCCCGAGCACGATCTCTCCTTGCGCGCGGTTACAAGTGACGGCTACGGGCTCTTGGTCTTGTCTCCGGCAGAGATCTCTTCCACCGCGGTTCTATCAGTGAGCACGACCACCCGAGAGGGACTATGGACTTCTTGCTCGAGCCCCAACGCCATCCCTCTTGACTGCTGCCCTCCTCCCTGATCACAGCCTTGACAGCATCTCGTGGAGCCGTCGCAGCCTATTGTTTGGTGCAGAACAGCGATGAGACACTAGTTTAACCCGGGGCTGCGACGACCGACCGTCGTAGGTGGAGCACGGCACTCGGGAATGATCGTACACCGCCGTGCTTGCCTCCGTCGCTGTTGGAGGGGTTCCCGATCGCCGATCTATCATCGTCGCTCCTCAAAACAATAGAAATCAGCACCTCATTTGCCCTGGCGCGCTCCATGATGCTTGGATTCGCTCCGAACAGCGAGCATGGAGTCCGGCACGTCGAAACCTTCTTGATGGTGCCTTCTCTTAGATTCCAAAGTCGCTGGATCGACGATAAATCTTTTAACATTATATTTAATATAATATTATCGCGTGCCGGGTGTTCGGCAAAATGCCAAAATAAAACTTTTGCGTCATAGCTGCCCCTAACAGCGTGGATTCCACTTTAGAATGCATGTATGCGTCGTCCGAAACCCAGGGACCTCTCGGTTCAAATCATGTGGCGATTGGCACACCAAAAGGTGTTATCGAGCGCACTTTAGTATACATTTTGACTCCAATTTATGAGCGGGCTTTTGCTGCTGGTTGCAGCAGTAGAAATTTTTATTTGCTGGTTAGAGACTCGTCGATGCGAAATGAGGACAGGCGAGCGACCATGAGTGGGATTCCGGGGCCAAATTGACACTTTTCGGGAACCCGACACGACCGTTTTGGGTTTTCTCGCGCCCAGATCACACTACTTGGCGCGCGGCTGTCCCGACACTCAAAAGAGAGTGTCTTGGGACAGCAGGAATAGTTGAATGACGTCCGGAGTGTTTCAAAACACTTCTGGCCCGAACCGGACTTTAAAACGCCAAATCTGGCATTATCGGGCGCGGACTTATGTCGCGCGAGTTGCTGCTGTTCGCAGCAGCAGTTGGGCTTCGTTTGCTGGTAGATTAGTGAGTTTTGACACCTCTGGTCGCAACAAGAGGGCTGCGGGTGGCTCCGGTGCTGAAATGGGCATCCGGGAGCTAAATCGGTGGATTTCGAGACCCTAGTATTCCGTTTTGGCGCACTTTTTGTGCGGCTGTCCCAACAACATAAAATATAGTATTTTGGGACAGCGGGTGTGATTTAAAGGTGTGTGGTTTGCCCCGGGACACTTCGTGGGCTGAAGTGGCATTCTGGCTGGTTTACATGAAACTCGACGAATTCCGAAATTGATAAATGCACGAAATATTTTGTTTGCGCCGATGCATGTTGTGAGTGACCTTATGTCACTAGTTGGCGATGTGGTAGTGTTGTGAGCGTTTTAAGGTTGTTTACACAGTGTGTGTATAGTTTGACACTAAAGTGGTGTTCGGATTATCGTAACGGTACCTTTAGATTCCGTCGTGGCCTTATTTGGCAATTGTCATCTAGTTGTCGAGCACTTGGCGTGCAGTTGTCCCAACACCTAAAGTGGTGTGTCTTGGGATTGTGGACATATTGTTATGACTCCTTGTGAAGTTGATTAATTGTCGGGCTTAGTTCATAAACCGATTTGTGGAACTGATGTTCCAGTTGTATTGTGGGACATGTGGGTACTGATTGTGACCTTTGGTGGTGTTTTCTAGGTACCGGTGACATCTAGATATAGCGATCGAGTTGTGGACTCAGACAGTTGTCATATAGGTGGGTACTTCGATCCGGACATTAGTATAGTGAAACCTCATTGGGTACTATATTCGATTGGATCCTTTGATTTTCACTTGACACTTGACCTATACTTGAATAGTTATATCACTGCATCCGTGTTTTGTTTCCATACTTGATTGATATTGGATATCTTGATCTCGCCTTAAGTTATTACTGTGACATTTATCTTATACTTGATTGTTAGTATGATACTTCGATCTCGCCCATATGTATACATCATCATATATGCACTTGTGATTGCAACCATGCCTGATTGATAGTAGTTGTCTGATCCTGTACTAAGTTATCGTCTTGACTCTTTGTTATTTCTTATCTGGGTTGTGGTCGTCAGATTATCATATATCTGCTCAGGTGTTTATGTCACATCGTGATTATCTTATTTTACCTACTCATGACTTCGTAGACTTGATTTGCCTTGAATTCCTTATTCCAATTTTTGCATGATTTGTAGAGTAGTTGATTGTGATTGCTCAGTTGATGTGATGTCACTGGTTGAGTGTTTCTTAGCATAGTGCCGATTGTTTTCAGTTGTTGGATCGTGAGCCTTTTGATATGTTGCATAGTTGTTGATCCCAGCTTGGGAGTTTCTCGGCTTATCGCCCGTCGTATTCCGGTCTTTAGACCGCGAGCATTGAGTATCCGCATTGTGATTGCCGTTCACCAGCTGTACATGTCATGTACGCCTGCGGGTTGATCTTTGCATTGGTGTTCTTTACCGGTAAAATGGTCTGTTCGACTCGTGAGTCCTATTTTCTCTGGCTGCACCTGCAGGTTCTGGGTGATATTGAGCTCATTTTCTCTGGTTGTTCCTATAGGTGAGGGGTTTATGGCAGTCTTGGTCTGGCATTAGCCTGAGGTCTTAGTGACCAACAGTGGCACACGATTGGGTACTCTGTGTCACACCTCGGGAGCAAATTTGAGAACTCAAATGTAGAAAACTCTTGATTTGCCGAAGCATTTTTTTTTTTTTTTTCTTTAAATCCTGCTCCTGGAACGTACACAGACCCGCCACATATACAAGATCCCTCTGTACAAATGGACAAAGTCTTCCCTGTTTATGCATGGCGTAGACACATTTACAACAATATCAACCACAATGAAGTTTGCGGAAATAAAATTACGACTTTTAACCAATAGAGTTTTGTAAGCATTAAACCGGAGTAACAAAGCCAACATTTGAGAATTTTGCACACCCGGCGCATTCATTTGAAGAAAGGATAGATCCACAATGTTTAAAATCCACGTCCACTCGACACATTGTTTTAAAAACCAATTTCACAAAAACCATTCAAAATCCACGTCGACACGACGCATTATTTAACTATTGAAAACAATAAACCATTCCAACGTTCACAATTATTAACTACATAACCACACAAATCGCTAAGTAGCGTCCTCACGCACGTCCCGTCCCCTACCTCCACTAGGTCCTGTAAAAACAGTGGGATGAGAAACACGAACTAAATCATGTTTCCCAGTGGGTATAACGCGCCGACGGGGACAAGTCGTTGTCACTGGGTAACACGATGGATAATAAGCTGAAAAACAATGATCATAACTGAACGAAATAAACCATAGTAGCAAAGGAAATAACTACGAGAATTGTAAACGAAATACATGAAATGCCGCTACTATAATAATCATTCAGTACACATGAAAATCCTAAGGGAATAAAATAAACCCAATCACTACCGCCGTGCCGGTCCGCAGACCACAGGCACTAGCACAAACCCGCTCAATGTGCCGGTGCAAGCTAACCCTATCCACACTAACCGTGGCACTGCAATAACTGCAGGGGGTCCTCTTACGCAAAAGTGCTGCGTAGGGATCATGGGTCAAGTACGACCACCTTTCCGGAAAAGTATACTATCACGGTGGCCAAACCGCAAGTGCGAGTAAAATGCGCCAAGTGCGTGACAATCAAAGATAGATCATAAGCAACCGTGACGATCAGTAGCATAGTAGTAAGCAAGTAAAACCGAGGTCAAATGGAGTGCAAACAAAGGTGACCAAACATCTAATGCACCTAGATGTTTAAAGATGTCTCTATGTTAAAGTGTCCGTCAAGTATTTTAAACCATTGTAAAGGTTCACTATTCCGCTTATGCGAATTCCAAGAATTTGTCAAGCAACAACCGTGTTTCGTGAACGTTTATGACAAATAAGTCTCAACAATGTAAATAGAGAAGATATTACAATGACCGTGAATAAAGTAAACAAGCATTACTTGACATAATTTAGAGAACAACAACAAGAAGAGGAGAAGGATCGAGTTAACCAGGTCGACAACATTCTCGACTTCGGATCGGAGTACCCGCCTCAACCTGCGATCTACTGAGCACGCGGCTCACCTGACAATATCCCGTAATCTCTTGAACCTAACTAAGATCCACTAATAATTAATAATGTTGGACAACAATAATCGGCGAACTAGCGGTCCCAACCACAACGCCAAAATCCCAATTGTTCCAAATAACCGGAACGATTTCCGAACTGTCGCACCCAAACGATCCCTTGATCGAAACGAGACCCGAACGACTTCGCCGTCATTCGAATGAGGACAAATAGTCCAAGGGTCCCACCCGCAACGTTCACGCTGTCCGGGGATTCCAACCCATGCGATTTGCACCAAAAGCCCCTACCAATGTAAATAATTACATTAAATAAAAGTCTAAGCAGAAATCGGGCCATACCTTTGACCCCGTGACTAGGAATCAGTCCAACACTGATGTTGGATAGCACGCGATGTCTCAGACGTCGTGCCCTCTGTCCGGAGTCCGTTCGGTGTCCAAAACATACATTCGGGTCAACCGAAGTCACCAATAATAAACACACGTATTAGTCTCATTACCACTGCGATTTATTGCAAAATAGGCAATTAAAGAGCACAAGAAGGGTTCCGGGTGTACTGTTGTCATTCCCCGGGGTCGAACTGCGATTCGGCCTCGCCAACAGATCCGCCACCCATACGGGAATCCCTATATAGGTGAAGCGTCAAACCTGCAAAAGATAGAGTCTACCAACTAACAGATATCAGAGCTGAAATAAAATTGCTACATAAAAATAATAATCCACTGTACATCTGTAAAATCCAAAATACAAGATCCACCCATAGAAGGGTAAAATAAAAGTACAACACAGATAGTATAGGACTACAACCCAAAAATCCGGGTACATGGTACATCTATCTCACTTAAACTCGGGTAGGGGTCTAGCTCGCGGCTCTCTTATCTCGATCAGAAGAAGCAGCAGGTGCAGGGACAAAAGCAGATGTCTCTGCAAAAAGAGCACCAACGGCGGGTGTGAGAACTACATAAACAAAGTAGTCCTCAGTGGGTACTATCTCCAAGACCAATGATCTGCCCACTAAGTCTACCGAAGGCAAAAGATAACTAAATGCTGAAAAGTAGATAAGAAAGTTGGAAAAGAACTACAGCTACCATGCCTCTATCTACTATGCTCAAAGAACAACAAGGTGACAATATGCAACGACTCGCTCTCGAGGTGCTCAATCAACCCAATCATACTGACTGCCACATCGGGTCCAGTCAAACCTGCGCCCACTTACTGCCACACATCTACTGAGGATGGGATTTATGTAGGGCGTCCCACTTGGACTGCATCGACGTCACGCAGAGAAACAAAGTAACAGGCTCAGCTCTGGAGCGGCACTCGAGGGGTGCGACCCCACCGAGGAAAGTTGCGCATCTCAGTCGAGCTCAATATGGCTCATGCAGGCTATAGTCCAAATCCACGATCAACTAGATCGACACGCTCACAATTCACAACAAGCTCACAACATAGGACGAAAACACTCAACGGCCCGGGATCATCGTCAACCCGAACGGCTCCCGACACTAGAACATAATCTAGCCACAGCTACCAAACTCCACTTGGCCCCCAAGCACGAGCGCAAATGCAATCTACACTATCCCGACCACTCAAACCCACTACCCAGGTCGAGAGAAAATTACTAAGTCGAGAAGAATGCAAAATAGTGTAAAGTGTCCAGATATAGGTTAACGTACCAATATTGAGAGTTTTCTTGTGTCAAAGGGTCTCAAACATGCCACATATGTCAGGGGTGCTAATAAAAGTTTCCACAATTTTTTTCGATCACTATCAGATTTAGCAAATAATTAAAATGCTACATCTAGCATGCTGGACATCTATAAAAATAGACGTAGAAGGAAACTCGCTGATTTTGGAAGAAATCCAGCCTACCTGGATCGCTCTCTAACCATGGGAAGTCGAAGCAGTGCGGCACCAACTCACTGTCAGGGGAAACCTTCGAACTGCCGAGAGAACGCGAACTCCGCCAATGAGCCTCGTTCTCAGCTCAAACCTCCTGAAGCTCAACCGAACACACCACAAGCTGCAAGTGTTTGAAAAGGCGCGTGCCTAGGCGTGAGGTGCAGGCCTCCGCGCCTCAGGTTATGAGGTGCGCGCCTTAGACACACCTCGTAATATTTAAATTTAATGTGTTTAGGGTTTGGATTTTCCGGTCTTAAAATTTTTCAATATATATTCTAAAATATTAAGAGATTGAAAAAAAATTCATAATTTGAACGTTTTCTTTCTTTTTTTTTCTTGGTCATTCTCTCTTCCCCCCCATGGCAACAAGGCATCAAGTGTTTTTAAGTTGAAAGTTGAGACATAAATTTTTTTTTTCTTTTTAGTTTGAAAATATTTATACATATGATTTCTTTATTTTTTTATGGTTATTTTATTTTTGTATGGTTATTTTGAAATTTTTTTAATGTAAAATAACAATTTAAACCAGGCTTGTTAATAATATTTTATTTTTATTAGAAGTGTGCCTCGCGTTCTTGAGGCGCGGGCCTTGCGGTGCGCCTCGCGCCTAGGCTCCGAAAGGCCTTTGCGCCTCGCGCCTTTTCAAACACTGCAGGCTGCTCAAACTCTGTTCGAAAGCTTTCTGCCTTAGCACAATACACGCACAGAGGGAAACCAGCTCCAACTCCTCAGTCTGAACCAATAACAACCACCCAACCCCACTCTCTCCAACAGCTCACACAAGCAAAAACACATACAACCCAAATAGAGGAAGGAGGATCAGTCCCAAAGTCCAATAAAACTCAATTCCTTTAGTAACAACTCCCAAAACAGAAGACACCGAAAACTCCGAAAAATCGAAAACTCTGAAAAATCGAAAACTTGGGAAAAAATGCAGTGCCTACCTCAAACGTCAGTTGAAGAGAGGTCCGCAGTCGTGCTCTCGACCTCAGGAGCAAGCTACACAATTCTGGCAACCAAGCCTCGAAGCTTCGGCACGGAAGTGGAAGAAGTGCTCGGGTGGAGATGTTGTCACTGCCGCTGGCTTTGCTCCACAACACAGGGTGGAGAAGGAGGAAGAAGATGGAGAGGAAGGAGAAGAGGGAAGCTTAGGTGTGCTCTCTGATACGAAATGGGAGTGGGTACACGTGCTGAGGGGTTAAAGTCCACAAGAGGTGTGCTGAACAACTAAGAGGACTAACCGGTCCAACTGCTGAAAAACACAATCCGGGCGCCTGGCTATTCCCTCGGGCGCCCCATTCCACGCGACTATAGCAATAACGGGCGGTCTTGCGGGCGCCGGTGCTGCTACAGTAGAGGGCCTGGAAGTGCGTAACACTATAGTCTAGTCAGCTTAGCTACTAGGGCGTCCGAATTGCGCGTCCGCCACTACAGGGGTGCGTCCGAAAGTCACCAACTCCCAACTGCTACCAACTGTACTGTCAGGCACGAATATCGAGAAAATCTCATCGATTTAAATTTCAGGCTGCTACAGTAACTTTCGGGCGTCCAAGAGAGAGATCCGCAAATAGGTAAGGTTTCCGGGCGTCCGAAGCATCTTTAGGGCGCCCGAGATCTCTGAGATACATTCAGTTGTGTCTCACACCCTGGTTGTTACATCTTTTCCAGATACCTCAGGATGTGGGATAGGGGACGATAAGTGAGGACGATTGATGCGATCGATAGAGCCGTCCCTGTTAATTTTCTTGAGTAGTTAGATGGATCATTTATTTTGCTTATCTGGATTATAGTAGATGTTGATTCTGTTGATTCTGTTATTGTGATTGCCCTTTGTTTAGTAGCTCTGAGATTTACATATGTTGCACTGTTGTACATTGTTTAGCCATGCGTGTATAGGGGAGACTCTATTCGTTTGGACCGGAGAACCTTATGCACGTGGCGGATCTGCTCACGTCCTGGGGATAAAGATTTTAAACTCTGATTTTTTTAAAAAAATTAGTCTGTTTTTTCATTCAGGGGCGTGACAATACACATCCTACGGTGATTACTATAATAGCAGAAAACAATTAAAACTAAAATTGGAATCATACAATTTTATCAACTGATAAAGCATCGAGTACACCTCGATATATCCAATATAAAATAAAAATATGACTATCCAACAATGAATCTAAATGATTATTAAATTCACCTGATAAATTGATGATAAGAATAATCAGAATACTAGAATAAAAGATGAACTAAACAAATGGGTAGCTACAACCCCAATCAATGCTAGCTAATAAGCTCTATCTAGGCACAAACCTCTCACTGAGTCCCGCATCTCATCACCAAAATCACCTGTAAAAATAGAGTGTGAAAAACAAATAAAATGTTTTCCAGTGGGTACAATGAACTGAGGAGGGTAAGCCGCACTTACTGATTAACAAGGATATGGACCTGTAATAAATAGAAGTATGATTATTACAATAAAAAATCTAGGTAACTAAATCATAACTTGATAAATGAACTCAGAGCTACAGTAGCTAAAACAAGTAAAGGCATGATATCAATACAATATAATAGAATCATAATTATAGCATAGTAATGTCACTACAGCACAAGATAAAGTCATAATATATGTGTCAAGATAACGAAGCTGATATACACAACTATTATAATGAGAGCAATCAATAGAAATGTCTTAAGTCATAGCTATATATCCACAGAGCTACAGTTCACTAAGTTACTCAATTATTGCACGCTATCGTAGGATCTTGGGTGACTCTCTAATCAACTGTAAGTTTACGATATGCTATATTATGCATCAACCAACTAGTTGAATACCAAATAACCCAATCAGTGCTCATTATCATAGGATCTTGGGTGAGCATGCTATCCGTTACCATAGGATTTTGGGCAAACACTAAGCAGCTAGCATAAACGCTAAGCAGAGGCCAAAACTAGTTGTAAACACATCAATTCCATCTTAGAAGCCCTCATTTGAAAATCTCCAAAATAAACACTAGTTTTCCAAAAACTAGAAATTTTACCAATTATTTTCAATTTGTACTAATTAGAGAGTTTAGAGAGGTTACTAACCTTGATCCAAGCTCTAAACCCAAGCTCAAGTGCTAAGGTTGAGGATTGGAAGCTTCAAACAACTCTTTCCAAGCCTCTTGCTCCACACTTAGCTCAAAATGCTCCTAGTTCCTTGAGGAAGGAAGACAGAAGAAGAAGCTAAGTGAAAATGGAAGAAATGAAATAGAAAAGAGAAGAAAAAAAATGAAGAAATGCGGCAAACGTGTATTCTCCCTTGTTGCGTTCACTGTGAAAAGAGAAAGGAGAAGAGTACTTATAGGTTGCTACAAAATGCTCTAAAGCCCTCCAAACATTTAAAATTGTAACCTGTGCAATTTCAGGTTTCGCAGTACTAGTACTCGAACTAGAGTACTAGTACACCACTATTTTGTTCCAGTACTCAGGGTCAGTTATGCAAAACCCGAACCCTATACGCGGCTCCTCTCTATTGTGTATCGGTACTCGCCAACTTCAGAACCAGTACTCGACGTTTTTGTATCGGTACACCCTGAAATTCCTTAAAACTTGAGAGCCATTCCAGCCAACTCACAACCGAGTACTGGTATTCCTAGCCAAAACTTTACTTTGTAGATTTTGGTCTCCGAAGTCCGTTTTCGCACCGAAAACACTTGGGTGCTCCTGAAACTCAACCAAGATCATTTGAATAGTAATAATTAGAGATAATTGCCTGTGTACCCCTGAAATCTGAAAAAATATCTGATTTATCCCTCTTATTTTTTTCTTTCTAATATACCCTTCATACGTTCCACCGTTATTAAAAATACCCCTACCGTTTCCCTTTGTTAAGTTAACTAGGGTTAAACTAGAGTTAAATAATAATCGGAGTTGAAAACTATCAGATATACCTATTTTGTCCCTATCTACCAAAACTATTGAAAATTTTAAGGATACATAAGAAAAGTTGGTTATGGTAGAAGGGTATATTTGAAAGGGCAAAATGGTAATTTCACACAGATAACGGCAGCTCCAAACGGTACACTAACAGAGTTTAACTTCAGGGGTATTTTAGAAAGAAGTTGGAACGTAAGAAGGCTAGTTTTAATATTAGCCTTCTAAGAGGGGTAAATCTAAAAACAGGAAAATTTTTAGGGGTATATAGGAAATTGCCCCTAATAATTACTATTTCTCTCACTGGAATTCCACAATTTTTAAAAGTTTAGTGTGATACAGCAGGTGATCGAAAACCAGAAGATCAGCCAAAAAGGACTTTGGAGAGAGCGCCATGGCTGCACACAACGAGGGGTTGATCTGATGACTTAGGTGCTACGAGCATAGTGAAGAAGGGAGCCAAGAAGTCACCGTGCTCCAGGGACACAAGATCGGCGGGGATGGCCGGAAAAGGAGTTCTGCCACCCAGCTGCTTCCGGGAGCACCAACGCTGCACTGTTCCAGAGGCTGCTCCAACTACACCTAGGAGGTGAGCACGGTAATGAGAGAGGTTGAGGGGTTGTCGTGCTCCGTCCGTCGGAGGTCGCCGTGGATGGAGATGGCCGGACAGAGAAGTTCGGGTAGAGGAGATCTTGACTTGGTAGATCTATGCCCAGATATGAAATCGTCATGAAGACGGGAGCTTCCCGGCGGTTGGCGGATGGCCAAAGGTGGTCGGCCGGTTGGAGGAGGTTGCTAGGGATGGTTGGCTGTCGGTACTTGTAGAGAAAGGGCAACCAGGAGGGAGAAATAGAGAGGAAGATAGGGAGAAAGAGAGAGAGAAGATCAGTTTGGGGCTGTTTCTGGTCGCCGGCAGCGGCTGAGGTGAGCACAAGCTTGAGAGTGTCCTGGTAGAGGTGACACTGGGTTTAGGGGAATAGGTAGTTAAGTGCAACTTTTTGAACCACGGGTTGGCAAGGTGAAAATGCGCCATAACAACGGTGGGCAAATTGAAGTTTACCCTATTCTTCTATCATCTATCCAGTAGATGAACCAGAATTGTTGTGGCTTCTTGACATTCTACTTTTAGTTGATCAAGCTTGTATTTAGTTCTTGATTCAATTTTGTGGTTCACTTTCTATGCTTCATCATTACTCAATGGTTGTTTGGTCATTTAGTTTCTTACCCTTTGTTTTACCATGATTTTAGGTCCAAGACTTTTTGAATGATCTTCCTGTCAAGGCTCTTCCGGGCATTGGGCGTAGCCTAGATGAGAAGCTAAGAAGTAGGCAAATTCAGAGTTGTGGCCGACTGCGAACGATTTTGAAGGTCTCTCTAATTGACGCATAAATACATGTTGCTTCTAATTTAGCTTATCAAATATTTGTAATAAAAACTTATTGTACTTTATGCATTTTATGCTCTTTTTTCTAAATTTCTTTTCCTTGTGAAGTGATTATTGGTACAAATGATGGATAATATCTAACATAAACTTTTGTGCAATAATAATCTTTTTGTTATTTCATCCTTAGCTAAATTTCTGGATAGCTCTATGGCTTCTAGTTTCAAAATACATGCTTCAATGGCACGCAGTTGTGATTGCTGATGCATCCTTATTTTGAATTCTTATAGAACACATTAATGGTGAGGCCTTTTGCTATGGTTCCTCTTCGGCTTTTTTAATTTTTCTAACTTTCAGCTAGGAAAAAATAGTTTATTCTGGGCTAAACATTGTATAGATGGAAATTGATTTTGTGACACTGATGAATGAAAGGCTTAACTTGATGGCAAGATGATGCCTAATAGAAGCAAAATTAGACTTAATGGTGATAAATTTTAGGCTCTTTTTGTTTTGCATCTAAAGATGTTGACTTTAGAGGACTTCTTTAATTAAGTTTGATGTTATTTACGCTTATTCTAAAACTACCATATATTTTCTATCAATAAACCGTAAGTAACATACTCTATCTAAGCGATTATTATGATTTGAGGGTCAAAGCTTAACATGTAGTCCTGAAAACAAGCTTCTTATAGCATAAAAATCAGGAAAACTGTTAAACTGAAAGTGCCCAGTAAAATGACAATATTATCCTAATCTATTGCTAAAATCAAGTATAATTTTTGTATCAAGCTTTGACCCTCAACTTGTCTGTGTTGGTAAAAACCATTGTATTATCACGAAAATTGTACATTTCAAAGTGATCTTAACAATTTAACACTTTTGACTTCTCGAGCAGGTAGGAGCCAAAATCCAATCTGCATCAGCTTATTAATGAAATAAAAAGTGAAGTTGGTTTATAGTTAGGGAGATAGGATGTTGTAACCACAACCTATATAGTCCATGAGATACAAATTTTAATCTGATTCGGGGGGTGTTTATCCTAGATTTTAGAAAGTGATTTTAGAGTTAAAATTAATTTTTCCTTCGATAGAGTACTTATTAACTCCTTTTGTAAAATTTGATTCTGATTTTAGAGGCTCCAAGAACAGAAGCTACTTCTTAAAATTTGATTCCCACAAAATCAGTAAATGTAGGTTTTGAATTCAAATTTCAAATTCAAAATTTTATTTTGGTTTCAAATTTTAAATTTAAATTTTGACTTTGGTTCTGAACTTTAAATTCAAATTCAGATTTTCTATTCGAATTTCAAATTCAAATTCTGATTTTGAATTCAATTTTGACTTCAAATTTAGATTTTGAATTCAATTTAAATTCAAATTTAGATTTTGAATTCAATTTCAAATTCAAATTTAGATTTTGGATTCAAATTTCAAATTCAACTTCATATTTTGATTTTGAATCCAAAATTAAAATCTGAATTTGAATTCGAATTTCAAATTCAAATTTAGATTTTGAATTCAAATTCAAATTCAAATTCAAGTTAAGTTTTAAATTCAAGTTTCTAACTCAATTTCATTTTTTATTTTCGAATTTGAAATTTAAAATTTGAATTTGCATTTGAATATAAAATTCAAAGTTATATTTGAAATTAAATTTCAAATTCAAACTGAAATGTTGAATTCAAATTTTAAATTCAAATCCAGATTATGAATTTGATTTCGAAATTAAATTAAATCAATTTTCGAATTCAAATTTCGAATTCGAGTTTTAAATTAAAATTCAGATTAGTAATTGAATTTCAAATTTAATTTCTGGATTTGAATTCAAAATTTAAATTCAAATCTAGATTTTAAACTCAAATTTTAAATTTTAAATTTTAAATTCAAACTCATATATTAAATTCAAGTTTAGTTTTTGAATTCAAATTTTAAAAAATTATTATGTGCAAACATAAAAAAAATTAAACTAAAAATGGTACCTTGAATGGAATACACTGTCGTGCGTGGTACAGGTACGGAAATGTGGTTCTTTAGTTTTATGGGAATGCGGTACGATCGGTGTAGGGTTATTTGGAACGTTATTCCGGCATGTGGTTAGTTTAGAATGCCTATAGATTGACATATATTAAAATGTCAATAACTTACCTTGTTACCGTATAGTTCTTTTCTCTCATTAAGATTGGATTTGATAATCTCTATCCTTATAAAAAACAGCTTAATTTTTTCCATATGAATTTGACTCTTTTGTAATATTCTATTTAGAAAAACACATTTCTTTCAAGTAACTAAACAACTTAGATTTAGAAAAATCAAAATACTTTTCTACTATTCTTGTTCGTACTTATTTTTGATCTCTAAACAACTTAGATCAAGAACCTACCATAAATCGAAACGTGCAGTTCGAATTGCGGTTCGGAGGGGCGGTCTGCGATCTTGGTAACTCTGCAGCTAAACAACTTTACAAAATCACTTATTAAAAATCACTTTTCTTCTAGAGTCTACCAAACGCTCTATAGCTTTTTACTCAACATCAATTCTCCAAACCAAAATCAATTCAGCAGAAATCACTTCTCTAACAGCTAGGTCACCAACAGCTAGGCCAAACAGGCCCTCAGTCTAGAACTTAAATTATTTGGTGAAATTCTATGTTTACATGTTATGTTTAAGGCGCAGTGTGCATGCGAGTAGCTGTTAGTTTATATTATGAAACTATGTAGGGTGAAACCTCTTCAGTAATTCATTTAGAATTTTCTTCCTTGTGTCTGAACTTATAGGTAATTTACAGGATCAGTTACTCCTAGGATCTGATCATCCATTTGTTTAAACTCTCCCACTTCATACGTGAGCTACTCACATCTCCTCTCTTTGGAGGTCATAATTGAATACGCTCCCTTCTCTTCAATAGGGATTGAAGTGCCACCCGTGCCGAGCGGCACGGGGCGGCACATACTGTGCCCCTACAATAGGGGCACGGTACGGGGGGGTATCTCCCCCCCGGTCTCGGCGATACCCATTGGGGCCCCCCCCCCCCTTCCGCCCCGTCTCGGCTATACCCATTGGGTATCGCCCGTGCCGTGCCGAGATTTTTTTTTTTATTTTTTTTATTTTTTATTTTTTTTTAACATGATTTTACAGTAAACATATGGTTAAATACTTATTATACTTGTGAATTTTATTATTATATTATTATTTTTATTTTCTATGATGTATAGTTGTACTTTATATACAAAAAAAGTTATCAATATGTTAATTGGTGAGTATAATAAGCTATATATAGCCAATATTCATAATTTTTTGACTAAATATTTCAAAACAATATTATAAGAGCTTATTGGGAACAAAAAAAATTAAAAAAAATCGTGCCAGAACGTGCCACTGGGAGGTCATGCGTATCCATCGGCACGCAAGCGTGCCACGTGTCGGCACGGAAGCGTGCCCGTACCGTACCGTGCCAGGCGGAGAGCGGCACGCCCCCGTGCCATTGAAGAGTGGCAAGGGCTTCCTTGGGTTCGACCAAGGTACTAGTTGATTCCTGCCATATTCTGTGCCAAGGCAAATTTGGGCAAGAGGCGCTTGCCAGGGTTTGCTGATTTATGATGCCCTATCAATTTGAATTTCTGGCTCATATGATTATCGTTCAATTTTTTACTATACACGGATCTAGAGATACAGTGGAACGATTGATGGATGATTAGTTTTTGTTTTGTAGTTATTTCCATTTGAAGGGAATAGATGAAGGAAGAAGCTTTCACGTTGTAGCAGTGTGTGGTCATATAAATTATTGTTAGTTACTGTTAGTGATTATTATGTATGAAATAGAATGGTCACATCTGATAGAATGGTCACATCTGTCCGATTCCTGTTGCTAGATGTACTTCTCTCTTACTACAGGTCATTTCTTGTAATTTTCAAATAATTGTTCTGCTTTACATAAGAGAAACTAAATTGTTGCATTTTATTCTTTTATAGGTAGAACTTCAGAATGAGTTTGGTAAAATGACTGGTGATATGTTGTGGAGTTATTGCCGTGGAATCGATGATCGAGCAGTTAAAACTGTCCAGGTTTGCCAGCAGGACGCTGTTCCAATTTTCTTGATTTTCTTTGCACTAGTTGTGTGACTTGTTTGTTTGTGATAAGCAATCTATTGCCTGAACAGTTCTAACTATTATGTTATTTACTTTATGAAGTGTGTCATACATTGCTAGTTTCTTAAGAGTTTGTCCATGAACAGAAAAGAGAGTCATAATTTTAGGGAGAATGGGATAAAGAATGGTTCATATCAGATAGAGAGAATACTGTCAAGGTATAATGAGAATGGACTCTTTGCTCAAAGTTCCACAAGAAGCAAATAGTCTGTTCGAATTAAATCCTAGTTGATATAATTGAATAAATAGGAGTTTATAGGCGAGCACATAGGTAGTGGCTCATTTGGCCTGACTTCGACTTGTACAGTTTACACAAGCTGACCATTTATAGGTGTTAGACAGGGGAAGCCTCAACTGCTTCTGCCTTAATAGAGTGCCCAGTGGCGCCCACTTCATGGCCCCCAAGTTAAGTACACAAGCTCTTTGTAAGGTATCAAAATGTGCCTAACTAGTCAGCGTGCCTCTAATTTCTCCTAAAGAAAAATTATTGCCTTTACCCAGCGCATTAGTACCTTCGTGCACTCCACTATCCACCCTTCTTCCTAGCTAATGTTTTAAATCCAGCTACTCAATGTTTTATGGAGGTTAAAACTGTAATGCACAATATATGGATGTATGAATGCATTTAGTGCAACAATTTGTCCTACTAGACACAGCTGATAGTACTCACAATTAGCAATTGAAATAGAATATTCCATTTGTCACGCCCGGGGTCGAAACTACGACCCGGGCTCGCTAACAGATCCGCCACCCATACGGGGAGCCCCGCGTGGGCGAAGCGTCGAACCTGCAAAAGATAAGAGTCTAACAACTAACAGATATAAGAGCTGAAATAAAAGCTGCTAAAGTAAACCTCAAATCCACTGTACCACTGAACACATCCAAAATACCTCAAATACATCTAACAACTCACAAAAGAGGAAACTAAAACAATAATACAATCAGTGTATAGGGTATACCCATAATCCAGGTAGGTACATCTATCTCACCAAAATGCAGCATGGGTAGGGATCTAACTAGTGACTCCCTTACCTCGATCCGACGAACCGGCCGGTGTAGGGACTGAAGGAGAAACCTCTGCAAAAGAAGTCACCACAACGGGTGTGAGAGCTACATCAAACAAGTAGTTCTCAGTGGGTATCGTCTCCAAGACCAACGGTCTACCCACTAAGTCTACTAGAGGCAAGATAACAATAACAAGTAAGAAAACAGATATATAAGAGCTGGTAAGAAATCTACAGCTACCATGCCTCTATCTATAATGCTCAACAAATGATGATGTACAGAACAACAACCACTCGCTTTCGAGGTGCTAACGAAATACCCAATCTCAACGAATGCCTCATAGGGTCCAGTCGAACCTGCGCCCACCTACTACCACACATCCACCGAGGACGGGATTTACGTAGGGTGTCCCACACGGACTGCATCGACGTCGCGCGTACACAAATAACTGGCTAGCTCCGGAGCGGCACTCTAGGGGAGCGACCCCACCGAGGAATCGGCGCATCACTGTCAAGCTCAATATGACTCATGCAGGTTATAGTCCAATCATACGATCAATTAGATCGACAAACTCACAACTCACAACCAACTAACCACAAAGGCAGGAGATACTCAACAGTCGGGACCATCGTCAACCCAAAACGGCTCCCAAAACAGAACACCCAGACCACAACTACAAGACTCTACATGCATTCTATACTAATCCCAATCACTCAACCCACTCCCCGGGGCGAGGATAAAACCACAAGACAAGAGGGATGCAACAACACTAATGAGTCTCGAATATATACAACCATTGTTAAAAAATTTCTAGGGTCCAGGGTTCAACATACAACATATGACAGGGGTGCTAATCAAAGTTCCAATTTGCTAAATACTATAAGATAAATAAAACTAATACACCTAACATGCTATAAACTATCTGATAGACATAGATGGGAGTCCACTGCTTTTGGAAGAAATCCAACCCACTTGGAAGCTCCAACCAGGGAAAACAGCTCAACACGCGGTGCGGCACAACCCTCTGCCAGGGGATACTCGCGCTGCTGAAAATCCAATAGCCTCGAACCTCTGTCCACCACAGCACAGCACCAAGAACTCAACCCAACTTAGCTCACTCTTTGTCAAGATCCAACACACACACTGCCAAGCACCCAACCTCAGCCAACCAAGCAAGCTCACAGGACCAACCTCACCTCAGCCTCTGCCTCTGTGAACACACGCACACACATTCACAATCCCAACTCCGAAATCACACTCTGCACTAACACCTCCCAAAACCACCAAAGCACACCATCACAACACACATGGAAAGAAAATGGCCCAGCATCAGGAGCATCATCAACCACAACACTCAATTTTAAGAAAATGCGCTGAAATTTGCGGAAAGTCCGAAAATTTCAAGAAATTGGAGCCTACTTTGAATCCAGCAAGGAGGGGTTCAAGGCTTGGGTTCTCTACCTTTGGAGCAAGCTTCTCGAAGTTCTCGACCTGTCTGCGAAGCCTCGGCGCAAATAAGTGAAAGATGGGAAGAAGGGTTGATGCTGCTTCTGCTGTTGCCGCCGCACTTTGCTCCCCCGCTCCCAGAGACGAAGGAGGAAGAAGAAGAAGGAGAAATGGAGGGGGGGGGGGTGGGGGGAGAGCTATGGGGTGTTCTCTGGGGTGAAGTGGGTGTGTCCATAGGTGAGGAGGCATAAAATGTCCAGATGGGGTGTGCTGAGCTGCGGGAGAAACCAACGCGGTAATCTGTCCATCCGCGTAAAAACATGTTTCGGGCGCCCGACTATTCATCGGAGCGTCCGGTTTTACGCGACTGCAGTATTAACGGGCCGTCCCATGGGCGACCGCTTTGCTATAGTAGAGGGCCCGGAAAAATGTAACACTGTGCTCCATCTATCCGGGCGTCTGGAAGGCGCGTTCACTGCTACAGTGCCGTGCCCGAAACTCCACCCACTCTCAACAACTCTCAACCATTGCACGGACAACACGAATCCTGAGGAAATCTCATCCATCCACTCCTCGGACTGCTACAGTAACTTTCGGGGGTCCAACCAGCAGGGTCCGCAAGGATGCGGGGGTTCCGAACGTCCGAAATATCTTTAGGGTGCCCCGAAACATTTGGAACTGCAGCTCCAACCCTTTTTGCGTCTAGAGTCCATTTTCGCGTCTATTTTGTGCTAAACGGCTCTCGCTCGACTCGACCATCTTCAGATGGGTCAGTCAGCACATTAATGACGCGCCCAAACCGTTACTTAAGCTTCCGGTACTCTACACCATTGGAGGTAAATTACTAAAGCTAAACACCTACTTTGAGCTAGTGTTGTAAATGGCGCATGATAGGAACATAGAAGATAGGGGGTTTCATGCTGGTTAAAGTGCGTTAAGGCGGGCACTATATGTCCAAGGCCGTGTTAATTTCTTGCGTTGTCTATTTTGTTAATATCCCATTTTTTTGCTGTGTTATATATCACAAATCATGGATTTTCCAATCAAGTAGAAAACTTAGAACTAGAACACCAAACATTTAAACCAACGACAATATAAGATGCCAATTTAAAGATAATAAAGAATTTAAAATAGTTTGGAATAACGTTGGAAACTAATAAAGAGAGAAGTATCTAATTGAACTTAAGAACATATCAGTCGTTAACATCTCTTAACATTGGAATTTAATAAAGAGAGAAGTATTTAATTGAACTTTAAAATATATACGTCATTATCATCTCTAAATAAATCCCTTATCATTTCGTTAAGCAGGTAATGGAAGCTCACCAATTAATATAGTGGTAAGCTTTTTTAATTGTAAAGTACAACTATATCTCATGGAGAAAAAAAATAAAATACAATAATAAAATTTACAAGTACAATAATTATTTAAATTTATATTTTTACAGAGAGATGACTGCTTAGTTCCATATAGATTGTCGCGGTGGATCATATGACATATTGTCATTTGTAGATACAAGATTTATTTGATAATTTTGGTATAGATATTGCTGGTACTGTGAGAAAGTCATATATTGCTGGTACATCTCATTATATCGTCGTATATAATCTGCATATGCAACTGGATTGTGGATATGATTGCACCATCATGAGGACTGTACCGGCATATGGACTACAACATCATAAGGATAAATGATGGTATGGAATAGAATAAGTGTAATGTGGGTATGAGGTGTAAACATTATGTTCATACGTATTAGTGGATATGGATTCACCATGTGAGCTTTAACTATATGAAGGTATGGATGGATAGTGGCTGGATTGTTGCTGCACCAATTGATGCGGGATGAATTGAGATTGATCCTTAGTGCCATGAATTGATGCAGTGGAAGAGCCGAACATAGAGTATGCATCAGCATCGTAATCGTATCTCTCTCCGTGGAAACCATGTATTGATACGAGGGATATGATGATACCGAAGTACTATCAAACCGTAAGCACATATCATCATTCGTTCGTGGGTGGATATCCAGTTGACACCGCTTCCAAACCTTCTTTCATCTTTCTATAATTTTGTCGTGAGGACCTATTATCTCTCTTGCGATCATGTACCACTCTTTCATCTTCCCATAATCTTAAACGTGGTTGAGACCCATGATCAGTATCTTGAGTGGCATGAGTGAAGTTTTGCTCTTCACTAAATGTAAAACCACCCTCACCCTTCTGTTCCTTTGTGTGTAACTATAAAGAGTATCCCATTTCTTTTTATCCGTCTCACATGCGGAGACACATGTTCACCCGTTGGAGAAAGAGCAGTAGACAAAGTGTTTTTGTCCTTACCACTATAAGATGATGCATCCATTTCTTCCTTAGAACATTTAGTCCGAGGTTCAAGGATTTTAATATTATTAGCTTCCTCATTCGGATGTGATCATCCGAATTCGACATTTTGCCAAACTTGCTCATCTATTGCGATGAGGATCGCTCTCATCCAAACTTTTCAATAGGCATAATGTGCAATCAAAAGTGGAGGCCTATTAATGTTACCACTTGCCCATAATTGTGTTAAAACTCTTTCTCTCTTTGATATCACTTACAAGTTATACAACCTTTGGTTCTAATAGGTAAGATTAACACCTAGAGGTGGGTGAATAGGCGAGACATGTATAACATGATAAACTTGGCAAATAAAAATTAAATGCGGAAAAGTAAAAGAGCACACCGAGATATAGTGTGGGAAAACCTTTGAAAAGGAGCAATAATCCATGGGACCAATCATGCGAAAAAATCCACTATGAAAAATTGAGTACAAGGTGATTTATCGAATCAATGATTCAACCCTACTTTTTGCTCGTAGAAGATCTCCATCTCTGACCCCCGATCGACCAAAATCCTTTGATCAACCATGCTTTGCCTCGACGTTGCATCGCCAAATCCACGAAGCTTTCACTGAGTCCTTAGCCTCCTCACGAATCCTTGTGCGAACACTTTGTCCGGAGCAAGATGAAGATGTGTTGATGATGATTTGTTGCTTAGAGTATCATGAAAATACTAGGGAAGTGGACACTTAAGCAATGGCCTGATCAATTGTCCATGAAAAAAAAAAATAGGGTTTCGAAAATTGATCCGAAAGAAGCTTGATGTCGTAGATGAGAAGAATTGCAACCAACAAGTTTCTAGGATTTCTAAAGGCAGTAATCTCTTAATTCCACGTGTTAGATAATCTCCATATCATATTTATAGCTTTGGAACAGATAGAAGTGGGATTAGAATTCAAAATCACAAATTGGAAAGTTTGAGTCGGGTTGAAACTCCTAAGTTTGAAAGGGGAATTCGGAGTCTGAAGTTTAGAAAAACTTCAAACTCCGGAGTTTGAAAGGGAACTCTGGAGTTTCAATACAAAACTACGAAGAAAATCTTTCGGGGAAACTCCTAAGAAAATCTTTTGGGTTCCAGAGTTAGATGGGAAACTCTGGAGTTTTATGTAAAATTATGAAAATCTATTGTTTAAAGTTCCAAATCCAACTTAACTCCTATAAAATTGTTCGAAAGGTATAAATAGGTGTTAAAGTCACCACTAATACTAATAATTTACCGAGCGTCGTAAACTTGAATTTTGAGTCTTCGAGTCTTCAAAACTTGATCTTCTCATCACAGACACTTTAAGACTCCGACTTGACCACTCTCGAATACGCCAACATGCAAATGCGTAACACTGGGAATTGTGCTTCATGCTGATTGAATCAATGAATGTTGTGTTAGTAAGTCCTGCTAGGCCAAAACAAATACAAGAGAAAGTGGGCTTTAGCTTCTGTGTTGTTGTGATGCCAGTCTGATCATATTTGCCTCTCTATATCAACAATATATGCAATCTAAACTAATCATGCATTTTCCCTTCTTATATTTCCTAATTTTGAAATTGCAAATACTTCTTCACTTCATATTATAGTCTCTTTCTATAGATCATCACCTTTGTGGAACCTGTGTGGTCAATCTAATATCATCATTTTTACGAACTAAATTGCTGTGTTGTGCTGATTTTTGCAGTTTTTGCTGTAACCGTGTGCACTCTCTGCTAATTCTTTTTTTGGCTGCTAATATGCACAGGAAACAAAATCTGTTGGTGCTGAAGTGAATTGGGGAGTTAGATTCAATGGCAACACAGATGTCAGTCTAGTTAATGTTTAATTCTATTCCTATTCTTCAGATCCTGTTGCATCCAGTGCTGTAAGTCTGTAACTTTTACATTGCTATTTCAGTTTGAAACTTTTCTTATGAACCTCTGTAAGGAGGTCTCGTTAAGGCTTCAAGGGTGTCGAGTTCAAGGGCGCACCATAACACTGAAGGTATTTTGGCACTACTAGTCTTTCTTTATAATGGAATTTCCCATAACCTTAAAATATAACACTTTTGATGCTCGGAGTCTTGGTATTTAGATGCGTGTTTTCAATATGTTTTCTTAGGTGAAGAAGAGGAGGAAAGGAGCCGAAGAGCCAGCAAAGTTTCTGGGATGTGGGGACTGTGAAACTATGAGCCATTCTAAGACGGTATGCACAAAATAATATTCAACTATCTTATTTATACTTGTGGACGTGCATGTGGAAACAGAATCTTGACTCTTGAATTTAAGAAGAAAGCTGCATAACTTTCATAACATGGAATGGTCCTTTCTCTATACCCTGGTATTATCGTAATGATTATCGAATTCATTCTATAATGCAGTGACATTACAATCTAGGGCTTCGTTAGGTCATTGTCGAATTCATTCTATAATTCGTTTATTTTTCTCGTTCATTCCCAGCTAAAATAGTTGATTATCTTTAATGAGGGGTTCAACCTATGTTACGGCCTGGGCCCTTTTTTGATATACATTTTTGAAAAAACAGTTCATTTGAAAACAGAGTAAGCGCAAATCATGTATTTTTTTTTTTTCTTTTTCATTTGGAGCCTTACCTGGGATGCGCACAAACCCGCAACATGTACAAGATATTTTTTGTCCACATGGATAGTCTGTGATGCTGGAAAAATTAGAAAAATTCTAATCTATCTTGCTAGTGACGAGCCCAAAATATTTTAAAATCAAAATTAGAATTTTCTAAAAATGGTAGATTAATTTTCAGATATTTTTAATTTTTTTTTTAAAAAATAAAGAAATTTAAATCAACTTTCGGAATTAAAAAAAGGCTAAATTATATAAAACCTCCATGTAAGTAACCGCCTTTTCACATTCCCCCTGACTTTCAAAAACCTATATTTTACCTCCTCAAAAATTCAAGTTGATGCATTTGGCCCCCCTCCGTCAGGGTTCCGTCAATATTCCGTCAATTTCTTATAATTTATACCGAAAATACCCTTAAAATGACAAAAATACATTAAAGATTTTTTTTTTTTCTTTATAGAACAAGCAAGGGCAATATTATCATTTCACCCTCTTCATTAACATCGTAACCCCCTGAAAATAGTTTTTGATATTTTAAGGGATAAAATATAGGTTTTTGAAAGTCAGGGAGGGAAAGTGAAAAAGTGGGTATTTACATGGAGGTTTTCTATATTTTAGCCTTAAAAAAAGATTTAAAAGAAAATTAGAAGGAAGGTTGAGAGAGAATAGAGAAAATAGAACAAATAAGATGAGGAAAGAGGAAAGAAAGAGAAGATAGAACCTTCTTTGCCGGCGCACATGACAAGAAAAGGGAAGAAGAAAATATCACGATCGTAGTCAAATCATAAACATCAAACTAATTCATCATAACTCGTTATAACTCATAATTCGTTATAACTCCTCTCTCAAATTACACTTTATTGGCTTTATTTATAGTCGTCAATTTATAACCCTAATCTAAAACAAATTGTCACGCCCCGGGGTCGAAACTGCGACCCGGACTCGCCAACAGATCCGCCACCTATGCCAAAGCCGCATAGGCGAAGCGTCCTACCTGCAAGAAAAGTACTACAGCTAACAGATATCAGAGCTAAAAAAATAAAAACCTGCTGTATAACTAAAAGCAATCACTGTACAACTGGAAATAATACAACAATGTCCGTCTCCCAAAAATAATAATAATGATACAATGTCTTCAAATACAAGCTCTGAACCCAACCGGGAGATATCTCCAATGAATACATCAGTGTACAGTCTCTCAATACATAATATATCCTCGCTACATCAGTCTCTCAAAAGAGGAAAATAAAACAACTAATCTACTGAAGATCTCCTCTGAAGGGGTACCGCTACTCTCCAACGATGGGTAGGGATCTAGCTCGCGACTCCCTCGCCTCGATCAACAACCGCAGAATCAGCAACACCCGTTAAGACTCTGCAAAACAAAGGAGAGGAAGGGAAAAGGAGGGGGAAAACCCCCAGAGGGTGTGAGAACTACACCAAAAGGGGAGTCCTCAGTGGGTACCACCGCCAGACTCGACGGTCTGCCCACTAAGTCCTCAAGAGACATAAAATAACCAAAGAAGTGGGAACTGAACAAAAACGCTGCTGCCACCTAAGGGCTACCAAGCTTCTATCTAAATGCTCAAGAGGGGAGAATCAAAGAATGGTATGCAACCACTAGCACATGAAGTGCGGAATCGACCCAATCGAGCTGACTGCCACATCTGGTCCAGTCGAACCTGCGCCTCACCTACGACCACCTCCCGCTGACGGGCAGGAATTACGTAGGGCGTCCAAACGGACTAACTCGCCATCGAGTAGTGGCTTATGCAGGCTATAGTCAAAATCCACGCTCTCTCTCAGAACGGATAAACTCAAGATCACCAAGCCTCTCGCACAACGGTCTACAACTCACAAAGACCTCGGGACCACAGTCCCCAAATGGATCCCAACAACACTAGCACTGGTCTAAACACAGCTACTAGACTCCACTCGGGCCCCCTGACACGAGTGAAACAAGAAAGGCAAATATCTGTAATAAACCCAATCTAGTGCCACCAGTAAAGCTGGCATTGCCTGCTCAGCGGAATCTGCACACAAGGCTCAAAACTGCGGGATCGGCCCGCACGGCTCGCATCCCAAAATAAGTATCAGACCGACACACAAGGCTGGGTCCGAAAAGCCTACCTCCGGAGTGGCACTCGAGGGGAGCGACCCACACGAGTAAAGTATCTCGGTAACAAGTATCTCTGTATAGCAGGACTTTGATCACAAATCTGATCAAAGTGGGAAAACTCAACCACTAAAGAAAGACCCGACCTCAATCGGATGCAACTAAACGATAAGTGGGAAACTCCATCCACTAGAGAAAACTGATACCCAATCTGGTGCATAGATAAGCATCCGGTCAACCGCCCAATATCCGCGGTTGCCGCAAAGTCCCACACTAATCCAACCTGTCCCTGACACAAATGTCTCGGCTACACTACCCCAGACCCCTGCTCGCACCCGAGCAACACAGACCGCCCGACTAACAGGAAGGAGAAAAGGATAACATGGTTTCTCCTAAGTCAAATTCCAATAAGTAGTGCAGCAGTAAAAGATGGCCTAACTACGTGTCCATTCAAGCATGCTTTTGTCCTTGGAAACAATAAAAGGGAGTAAAGCATAGTAGCAAAGCATACTACAATATTCCTACTATGATATACCAATCTCGCATAAATAGGCCACTGAATAACCAGGTATGATCTCTATATCATCTAGTGTGGGATAAATATAATCTGTCCATCGCATGCTAATTCTCTAGTTTAACAAGCATGTACAACTATCAGGTATCATCAATCCACATGATCTAGGCCGTTTCCATACTTACCTCTCGCTCATATCGGTTGTACATCAAATATGCCTGCTATCAGTCATAGAGGGGTGACATCCCCACAAGTGCACTTACATTCATCATCACATAAACACCTTATACAGTTACCAATATCAAGCTTACCCACCTGAAGTGCTCAATCCAAGGCAAACCTGGGGTGGGTGAAGAGCGTGGCCACTTGCACGCACAATCCGCTGAACTCGTATCCACGGTACATGTCGCGAAAACCTCGGCTCCTAACAGTGTTCCGAAACACTTGCGAATCCTCCTGGGTACAACAAAAAGGTCCAAAGTTACACTTTATGCTAAAATATCCAAGTATACACCACCAGCTGAAACCAGCCCCGAAGATGTGCAATTTTCACCGCAGAACGGATTCTGAAAAATCCAACAAAATTACTGTCGTGTTCCTCGCGTCGATACCTTCGAAACGAGTACCCGCACGTCAAATTCCGAGCCCCGTAGGCCGAGTTACAAATTCCACAACACAGGGTGCGCAAAACCACACGGCAACATAGCTGTAATCCCATGCACAGATAAGGGGGAAAACGTATACCTTCGGCAATTTCCAAAAAAATCCCAGAAGAGAACGATGATAATCCTCGCGACGCGTAGATGCAAAAACTGTAAAGGCACGCCTCAATCCGAGTCTCGTACACCAAGTTGCACGCGAAACGGTGCACGCCGCCGGAGTCCGTACGCAAAACGGAGCACGGTGCCGGAATCCGCACGCAAAACGGAGTCCGCACGCAAAACGGAGCACGGTGCCGGAATCCGCACGCAAAACGGAGTTCGCACGCAAAACGGTGCAGTAAAACACGGTCCCTAACACAGATAAGAGCAAGGGGTCAAACCAAAGTCCAAAAGAACGCCCCAAAACTGTGCCAAAAAAACCGTAAAAACGAAGTGCGGAACCCACCTCGACTGCGCCGCGCCGCCCAATCGCTCCAGTGGAACACTTCGCGCGCTCCGCGAGGCCCACAACGCACCGCCGCACCCCACAAAAGTCCCCTCCTCACTCCCTCTCTCGTTCGGTTGGAGAAGAAAGAAAGGAAAATGGAGGAGAAATGGCGCGCGGGGAGGAAAAGGAAGAAGAAGAGAAGAAAGGGAGGAAGGGGGCTCCCGTGGACCGAGTCCACGGTGCACCGGCCCACTGCCAGGCGGTCCACCGCACCGGGGGCGCGCGCGCCAGTCGCAGGCGCGCGCCCCCTGGCCACGTGGCGCGCGCCCCGCACGACACACTGGCGACGCTGCCCACGCGCCACACGGGCGCGTGACACCGCGCCTCACCCAGGCGCGGGACACCGAAAGGGCCGCACGGACGCGCGCCCCCCGCGGGCGCGAATGGGGGCCCGCCACGTGGCGGCCCCCCGCGTGACCCGCACAGGCAGGCGCTGTTCCCCGCGCCTGCTGCGCCCCCCCCTCGCGCAGAGCGCCCTCGAGCCGCGTGCCAACGCCGCCGCGCACACCTCGGGATCCGTGCCGCGATGCCTCGTGATCCGCGCACGCCTCGAAAAACGCGGGCGCCAACCGGGCTCCGAAAAAAGCAAATAAATAGTCCACTCACAACGATTTCGCGCGCTGAATCCAAATACGGTGTCCGTTTCTCCAAATTCTCATCCGAAAATTTGCGGAAAGCCCCCGGAAAGCCCACTTGATCCGATTTTCGCGCAGGGTCCATTCCAAAAATCCGATTTGCCAATTTCCAACTCTAAAAAAATCCCGAAGGCAACCGGAGAGGTAATCTTTTATCCAAATTTCGCCCGGAGTCCAAATTTGACATCTGCGTCGCGCGAAACCACTTCTAAACACTCGACGGGTCCTCCAATTTTTCACGGGATCTCCTTTTAGGCCCAATGTCTAACACTTGTGTCCAGATTGCGCACAATCACCACCGACGCACCACAAAGGCCTCCAGAAGCTGCTGGACAACCAGTAATCTCGTCGTGGGGATCCGGGTCCTCACATCCTCCCCCACTAAAGAAAGTTTCGTCCTCGAAACTAGCTCAATTCCACCAGGAGTCACAAACACCAAGGGTAAGTACTCAATATCATCATCTCCAGCTCCTAAGTCATCACTCACTCTCCGTGATTACTCCTCAACAACAATAACAGCAACATCCAGTACGGCATAGCCCGATTGCGCAATTCCCCCATCTCACGAGCCAGAATTCGCAACGGGCGTCACTCGTACTCCAAACACTCATAGATCTTAAAGGGGCGAGTCAATCACAGGCGAGGGATCCAAAAACAGATCACTCCTTAGCTGAGACGTGAGATACCAGAGGGGCTCCAATAAAAAGCTGTGGGAAACTGGAATAACCTCTAGTGCAACACGCACCAAACCACATCCTATGCCAACTTAACCAAGGTCACCCGAAGCATACTCAAACTTTCGTCCAATAAGGAAAAGAATCCAATAAGCTGGGGTCTTCACTCGGCCACCTCCCGATCCAAAACCACTCGAGTGGGCTACTCAACCGCGGGCTACCCTCAAAAGGATCCTCAAGAGACACAATCTCATGCCACAGTTGGTCACTCAACGTGCCAACATAACCCCAACGGACCCACGGGTCGAAGTCGATCTCTCAGCTAATAAAGGACACCCTGACGGGGACCAAACCGTCGGTGAACGGGACTGAAAACTAGTCCGAAAGGCGATCATAATGCTGATGCCCAACTCGCGGTCAAAAGTCCGAACCATCAACGACAATCCGCGTAAATCCCACTCAAGATGCAGAAAGCTGTAGTCTCCACTGGTGCCGCATGGCAGAAACTGTAAACTGAAGCTGAAATCTTAATCTATCGTATAGTATAGAACAGAAATGCTGAGTAATCAGGACTGATAGCCAAGCAGGCATGGCCTACGCCCAGGTATAACAATCAAAGCCGGAAGTAAAAGGCGTACTGAAAGGCTCAACTGTGGGATCCATGCTGCCTGCAAAACAGCGGTTTGTCCTGCCTCAATACTCGTAGGGTTGGACTAATGAAGTGTGGACCAAAAATCAACCCACGGTAACTCTACAGCCACCATGGGAGGCATCACTAAAACACACAAATCCATCTCCCAACACTGGAAACACTAGCATTGGCGCTGGCATCAGTCTCATTATCCATTGGCCATGCTCTCCCGGCTCTGCCAAGTCTAAGAAGCTCCTCACCTCAAGAATAAATGTTGGTCTTAGCCAAACTCGAATTCCATCCATTTGATCGGATTCCACCGCCACTCCAATGGCTAGAATAAGGTGACCCAAGTAGGCATGCACTTGGAGCTAAAACTCGTACCTCAATAGCTTGGCATACAGCTTCATCCACACAGGCATTGTAGCACATCCACAAGTGCTCCTCGTGCTCCAAGTCGCTCTGGGGGTAAATCCAAATATCCCTGGAGGATCTTGTTACCAATCCAATCAAGTATAGCTGGAGCACAATTCCTCAAATCATAAGAGTGGCAAGGCATTAATCAATACACTTGGCCTCACTACGAGCTCATGATGCCCTACCGTGTCCTGAACGCCATCTAGGCAAGATTCTCGGCTGTCTGATTCCAAGTAGGTACTCGCATCATACACTAACTGCCGGAGTATAACCCCATCAAAAGGTCCCAAGTAATACCCAAACTTGCCTGTGCTCAAGTCACAACGAATCCTCATCATCGTCTATCCAAGACGTGGCATCACCACCGTATATCAACGGCGTGGCACTAGGTCAAATAGACCGTTCGATCTATCAGATCCTGCCATTGCGCCATCAGCTCTCTCAGCTCTACCGGCGATATCTAACGAGGTGCTATCAAGGGTGGCGCGGTTTCCCGAACCACGTCAACCGCAATCTCTATCTCCCTAACCGGCGGCGTCGTCAACCGCTCAGGTGAAATCACACCCGGGATCTCGTGGGCAACAGAGATATCCTTGAATCCCGGTGCCGCCAAAAAGCACCTCTCACACTGTCGCTAAAGCCTGTATGCTCTAACAGTCTTAACAACCAAACCTCCTCTCGCCTGCCTCGCAGAAAATCGACGTCCTCTCACTCCTCAGCCAAAACATTCTGTGGCATTGTGCCAAACCATCTCAAGCACAGAGTCAAAATACCGAACTGCCACAATTACCAATAAATCTGCCGGTACAACTCGCGGCCTCAACTGCATTGGACATGATCCACAAGCCTCCTCCACATGCACAGCACTAACAGGAACCTGTACCTCGAGTGCACGTGGTAACAAATCTGCCTATAGTCCATGCAGGAAAGCAACCTGCTCTGACTCCGACTGCTGTGATAAAATCACACCTGCGACAACTCGATCCACCATCGTGGCGCCCTCCAATCGGGCGGCACAGATTCATCCCCTCGATGCAAGTGGTTGTCGCTCAATCTGCCTGAAAATCAGGACTATCCACAAGGGAGTACGACCTCTGTCTCTGCTCACATTGAGGCGACGAATATGGTCCTCCGCAGATAACAAATCCACGCTTCCGCTGCGCCACTCTGATAAAGACGCTGACACTGCCATCGGGGTCCACCCGATCTCTGATATCTTAGAAATCCAATACCATGGAGAAAGAAATCAGAAATGCCTCTGCCGGCCGATCTGTCCTCCATCACCCGGCGCCAAGCGCCAATATCCCGAACTCGCCTCTTGCGGCAGATCCCTAACCAAAGGAACTGCAGCGCCACGCTCCATACACAACGGCTACTCTATCGAGGCATCCAAGATCCAAAATCTAAACAGGAGGGATCGAATAAACTGGAAGGTATCCTGGCGCAATCCACTCCCAGTCTCACATATCCTATGCGCCTCGTCCCTCGAAACCTGGAGCGCGCAGTTCAACAACTGCATAAACTCTCTAGCACAGGGAGGCTCTCAATTGATCACTCCATCACCCCCAGCCACGACTCTGCCTCCAAAGGCTCCAAACTCAATCTTACGAGTCGGGGTGGACCATCAGCCAAATCTGGCTCAATAGTTCGATCATGTCCCACAGCTCCTCTGCCGTCAACTATCCACCCTGCCTTGGTGCCTCGACACTATACATTGGCACAGAGGGGGTTACTCAGTGCCCCGACAACTGTGTCACCAAGACCAGCTGCTCACTCTGCCGCTGATAAGCCTCTGACAATCCTGTCATCTGGGTCCGGAGTTCTCTGACCTCAATCCGGGTATCCGGCCCAAAACCAACTGCTCAAGCTCAACTGCTATGACAGGATGCACACGGGTCAAAACCCAGCGTCGGGGAGACACAGCTCGCCACGACGAAACCACAAAACAGCACGCAAAAACCACTCGACCCAATACAGCGAAAGTCTAAAGCATGTCACCCGTTCCACAGCATTATGTTGTCTGCATCCAACATAATCACTTAGAAGAATAAACATGCTAATCACTCCTTCCGTCCCTTGGGAGAGGTATAAAACTCAATCAGGACTCTCGCTAAAAGTCACGACTCTCACGAAGTCAACCAAGGGTCAAACCATAAGCCTAGGGTTTCTAAGTCCACCATGACCTACAACCTAGGCTCTGATACCAACCTAATCTGTCACGCCCCGGGGTCGAAACTGCGACCCGGACTCGCCAACAGATCCGCCACCTATGCCAAAGCCGCATAGGCGAAGCGTCCTACCTGCAAGAAAAGTACTACAGCTAACAGATATCAGAGCTAAAAAAATAAAAACGTGCTGTATAACTAAAAGCAATCACTGTACAACTGGAAATAATACAACAATGTCCGTCTCCCAAAAATAATAATAATGATACAATGTCTTCAAATACAAGCTCTGAACCCAACCGAGAGATATCTCCATTGAATACATCAGTGTACAGTCTCTCAATACATAATATATCCTCGCTACATCAGTCTCTCAAAAGAGGAAAATAAAACAACTAATCTACTGAAGATCTCCTCTGAAGGGGTACCGCTACTCTCCAACGATGGGTAGGGATCTAGCTCGCGACTCCCTCGCCTCGATCAACAACCGCAGAATCAGCAACACCCGCTAAGACTCTGCAAAACAAAGGAGAGGAAGGGAAAAGGAGGGGGAAAACCCCCAGAGGGTGTGAGAACTACACCAAAAGGGGAGTCCTCAGTGGGTACCACCGCCAGACTCGACGGTCTGCCCACTAAGTCCTCAAGAGACATAAAATAACCAAAGAAGTGGGAACTGAACAAAAACGCTGCTGCCACCTAAGGGCTACCAAGCTTCTATCTAAATGCTCAAGAGGGGAGAATCAAGGAATGGTACGCAACCACTAGCACTTGAAGTGCGGAATCGACCCAATCGAGCTGACTGCCACATCTGGTCCAGTCGAACCTGCGCCTCACCTATGACCACCTCCCGCTGACGGGCAGGAATTACGTAGGGCGTCCAAACGGACTAACTCGCCATCGAGTAGTGGCTCATGTAGGCTATAGTCAAAATCCACGCTCTCTCTCAGAACGGATAAACTCAAGATCGCCAAGCCTCTCGCACAACGGTCTACAACTCACAAAGACCTCGGGACGACAGTCCCCAAATGGATCCCAACAACACTAGCACTGGTCTAAACACAGCTACTAGACTCCACTCGGTCCCCCTGACACGAGTGAAACAAGAAAGGCAAATATCTGTAATAAACCCAATCTAGTGCCACCAGTAAAACTGGCATTGTCTGCTCAGCGGAATCTGCACACAAGGCTCGAAACCGCGGGATCGGCCCGCACGGCTCGCATCCCAAAATAAGTATCAGAACGGCACACAAGGCTGGGTCCGAAAAGCCTACCTCCGGAGTGGCACTCGAGGGGAGCGACCCACACGAGTAAAGTATCTCAGTAACAAGTATCTCTGTATAGCAGGACTTTGATCACAAATCTGATCAAAGTGGAAAAACTCAACCACTAAAGAAAGACCCGACCTCAATCGGATGCAACTAAACGATAAGTGGGAAACTCCATCCACTAGAGAAAACTGATACCCAATCTGGTGCATAGATAAGCATCCGGTCAACTGCCCAATATCCGCGGTTGCCGCAAAGTCCCACAACTAATCCAACCTGTCCCGGACACAAATGTCTCGGCTACACTACCCCAGACCCCTGCTCGCACCCGAGCAACACAGACCGCCCGACTAACAGGAAGGAGAAAAGGATAACATGGTTTCTCCTAAGTCAAATTCCAATAAGTAGTGCAGCAGTAAAAGATGGCCTAACTACGTGTCCATTCAAGCATGCTTTTGTCCTTGGAAACAATAAAAGGGAGTAAAGCATAGTAGCAAAGCATACTACAATATTCCTACTATGATATACCAATCTCGCATAAATAGGCCACTGAATAACCAGGTATGATCTCTATATCATCTAGTGTGGGATAAATATAATCTGTCCATCGCATGCTAATTCTCTTGTTTAACAAGCATGTACAACTATCAGGTATCATCAATCCACATGATCTAGGCCGTTTCCATACTTACCTCTCGCTCATATCGGTTGTACATCAAATATGCTTGCTATCAGTCATAGAGGGGTGACATCCCCACAAGTGCACTTACATTCATCATCACATAAACACCTTATACAGTTACCAATATCAAGCTTACCCACCTGAAGTGCTCAATCCAAGGCAAACCTGGGGTGGGTGAAGAGCGTGGCCACTTGCACGCACAATCCGCTGAACTCGTATCCACGGTACATGTCGCGAAAACCTCGGCTCCTAGCAGTGTTCCGAAACACTTGCGAATCCTCCTGGGTACAACAAAAAGGTCCAAAGTTACACTTTATGCTAAAATATCCAAGTATACACCAACAGCTGAAACCAGCCCCGAAGATGTGCAATTTTCACCGCAGAACGGATTCTGAAAAATCCAACAAAATTACTGTCGTGTTTCTCGCGTCGATACCTTCGAAACGAGTACCTGCACGTCAAATTCCGAGCCCCGTAGGCCGAGTTACAAATTCCACAACACAGGGTGCGCAAAACCACACGGCAACATAGCTGTAATCCCATGCACAGATAAGGGGGAAAACGTATACCTTCGGCAATTTCCAGAAAAATCCCAGAAGAGAACGATGATAATCCTCGCGACTCGTAGATGCAAAAACTGTAAAGGCACGCCTCAATCCGAGTCTCGTACACCAAGTTGCACGCGAAACGGTGCACGCCGCCGGAGTCCGTACGCAAAACGGAGCACGGTGCCGGAATCCGCACGCAAAACGGAGTCCGTACGCAAAACGGAGCACGGTGTCGGAATCCGCACGCAAAACGGAGTCCGCACGCAAAACGGAGCACGGTGCCGGAATCCGCACGCAAAACGGAATCCGCACGCAAAACGGTGCAGTAAAACACGGTCCCTAACACGGATAAGAGCAAGGGGTCAAACCAAAGTCCAAAAGAACGCCCCATTACTGTGCCAAAAATACCGTAAAAACGAAGTGCGGAACCCACCTCGACTGCGCCGCGCCGCCCAATCGCTCCAGTGGAACACTTCGCGCGCTCCGCGAGGTCCACAACGCACCGCCGCACCCCACAAAAGTCCCCTCCTCACTCCCTCTCTCGTTCGGTTGGAGAAGAAAGAAAGGAAAATGGAGGAGAAATGGCGCGCGGGGAGGAAAAGGAAGAAGAAGAGAAGAAAGGGAGGAAGGGGGCTCCCGTGGACCGAGTCCACGGTGCACCGGCCCACTGCCAGGCGGTCCACTGCACCGGGGGCGCGCGCGCCAGGCACAGGCGCGCGCCCCCTGGCCATGTGGCGCGCGCCCCGCACGCCACGCGGGCGACGCTGCCTACGCGCCACACGGGCGCGTGACACCTTGCCTCACCCAGGCGCGGGACACCGAAAGGGCCGCACGGACGCGCGCCCCCCGCGTCCGCGCGGGCGCGAATGGGGGCCCGCCACGTGGCGGCCCCCCGCGTGACCTGCCCAGGTAGGCGCTGTTCCCCGCGCCTGCTGCGCCCCCCCCTCGCGCAGAGCGCCCTCGAGCCGCGTGCCAACGCCGCCGCGCACACCTCGGGATCCGTGCCGCGACGCCTCGTGATCCGCGCACGCCTCGAAAAACGCGGGCGCCAGCCGGGCTCCGAAAAAAGCAAATAAATAGTCCACTCACAACGATTTCGCGCGCTGAATCCAAATACGGTGTCCGTTTCTCCAAATTCTCATCCGAAAATTTGCCGAAAGCCCCCGAAAAGCCCACTTGATCAGATTTTCGTGCCGGGTCCATTCCAAAAATCCGATTTGCCAATTTCCAACTCTAAAAAAATCCCGAAGGCAACCGGAGAGGTAATCTTTTATCCAAATTTCGCCCGGAGTCCAAATTTGACATCTGCGTCGCGCGAAACCACTTCTAAACACTCGACGGGTCCTCCAATTTTTCACGGGATCTCCTTTTAGGCCCAATGTCCAACACTTGTGTCCAGATTGCGCACAATCACCACCGACGCACCACAAAGGCCTCCAGAAGCTGCTGGTCAACCAGTAATCTCGTCGTGGGGATCCGGGTCCTCACACAAATCCCACGATTTTAGGGTTCTTTTCTAATATGAACATATCTAAAAAAAAATTTAAACCATATCCCTAATTTTTAGGAATTTATTCCACATGTAAATCCTAAAAATCTTAAAAAAACAACCAAAACAAATTAACAAACCAAATAATTTCGAAAATTAGAAAAAAAATTAAAATCTAAACAAATCAATCCTATCCACATCCGATTCTGTATCATTTGCTTCCGCTGCGCTGGATCTCGCCCTCGAGATCAGCATAATAAGAAGTTGGTAGCACCAAATCATTATGCAGATATGATGATGCAGTCCGACGCCTGAATGTCGAATAATCTTCATTAGCAACATCTCAATCACGATTGTTGTTTGAAACTTAACTTGTGGTAGAAGAGGGGCCTTCGGTGATGGTAATGGAGGTGAAATAACATGCGCCTTAGTAGTTTGCTCGGATGGCTCTAAAGTTTGTGGAATCGACGAAGGTTGTGAAGAATCAAACATGATTGGATGAAATTGCGTTGACTTTGGTTTCTTGACTCTTGGAAAAATAGCATATTGAATGCCATTATCATAGAAGATATATCTATTTTTCTCCACGACTAGAAAAGCATTTTTTGCCTCATGCCATGATCGTCTAAGTATTATGCCACATCCCTTAATATCAACCATTAAAAATACAATTTCCTCTTTATATTCATCTTGCATTGTGGGTACGTCGGCAGTGATATACTGGTCGCCATGGCTGCATTCCGGAACGTTGGCATCGGTCGAACTGCTGGTTCAGGCCGCACAGGAAGTCACGCCGGAGCACTGCATCGGATCCAGCTTCTACAGTAAGTTCTGATTGCACTTACGGTGAGCACAGACCTACTAGGATGTTGGAAAATACCATACTCACCAGAACGCAGTGATCGCGACACCGGAGGGTGGTGTTTTGGAAGATCAGCCTGGAGGAGCCTGCAGCCTGGTGCAGGAAACAACAGTGAGGACGCAAGCTGGATCCGGCCAACCACGTTAGCGATTGTCGCGTCGTCACAGAGGTTGGCTGCGAGGAGGTTGAGGTGGTGGGCGCTCAGCCTACGGAGGTAGAAGAACCCACAACAAGGCCTATCGCCAAAACCCACATCCTGCACACGGTTGAGAGGAGAGGAAATCCCATTTTAAGGCCTATTTCCGGCTGGTGATTGTTGGAATGGAGGCAACCGGATGGGGACATGCGAGAGGGGGAGAGAGATGAGAGGGAAGAAGAGGGATCGTCAAAAGGGAGAGAGAGATCGTGAAAAGGGAGGCGGACCGCTTCTGGACTCATTGGGGGTTCGGTTTGGGTCAGCCAACTTAGGGTTTCACGTTGCAAAATTGCGCGATGACCCTTCCACTTCACCTCCCTCGCGATGCCTCACCTTCAGGTCCCTAGATGATGACAAAATGACTTAAAAACGGGCCTTTTTTGAAAATGACCCTATAAAAATTTGAATTTTTGAAAATGGCCATACAAAATTTGTATTTGCAAAAATGGCCCTATCCCTGCCAACTGGGCGTCACGTGTGCGTGCCACGTCAGCTCCTGTGTGTGACATGTAATTAGTTGAACACGCAGGTTGTACCTGCGTGTCTAAACACGCAGGTTGAGCCTGCGTGTTTAGACACGCAGGTACAGCCTGCGTGTTTAGACAGTATATTTTCAATCATTTTGTTAGGATTTTTTTTTTTTTTTCTCTCTACATGTTGTGTTTTGAAACATGTTATATATGTTGTGTTGTGTTATGTTTCTTTTTCTTAAAATTCGGAGATGCTCCTAATTTAAATTACAAAGTTTAATTTTTGACATCTAATCTTTTTTAATTTATCTAAATTTGAATCATTTTGTTTGCAAATTAGAATCCGAATTTTTGTCATGGATAATAAAAACTATTATTACAATCTGGGAAATCATTCAAGAGCTTTAATAAGAACCAATTGCCTGACTAACCTTTAATGCCAAGTTTCCACGCTCCATCTTTTGATCGCCAATCTGTTTCTTATTACCAAGTAAATCATGCCCGCCTTGTCCAGTATAAACAATCTCTTCACAATTGTCCAAATCATCTTCATACATTCCCGATAAAACAACACAAGTTGCAAGTGGGAATTTATAATCCCTGTATTCCTATAAGATTAAAAAACAAAATGAAGTAATTCTCTATTTAAGTTCCCACACATGAATAGCATGCCTCCAAAGACAAAAAAAAAGAAGAAAAAGCACCTTCAAACAAATCAGAAAATAAAAATCCATATAAAGAAACGGTATTTTTGTCGACTAAAGCTTTAAACAAATAATAAATGCAAAGCATATACATAGTGAGCATTAAAAAAAAAAGAAGGGCATGAAAAAGAGGAATTATAAATATTACATTGAACAATGATTACAGTAAGTTTCAACATTTCAAAGAAGAAGCAAAATACATGATTACGAGCACAACACAACAAAGCACAACACATCACAACACATTACATCACATCACATCACATCGCACATCATACAATAGCACAACACAACAACACAACAAAGCACATCACATCACATCACATCGCACAGCACAACATCACAACAAAACACAACACAACACATCACATCACATCGCACATCACATCACACCACACCACATCACATCACATCACACCACACCACATCACATCACACCACATCACATCGCACAACACAACAACACAACAACACAGCTCATCACAACAAAATAATAGAAATATAACAATACATAACAATGTAAACTAATCAAATGGCTCTATACGGTCGAATTGGTACACCTGTGAAATAGCCGTGCCCTCTGGCTGTGAAGGAGCTGAAGATGAGGGCTGATCAGTCTGGGAGGACTGTCGTTGCCGTGCTCGCCTAAAATAAAAAAGATCAGGTCCTCGTTGACGACGACCAAGTGGTACATACCCCGATGCTGGCGTAGTATCTAATGGTGCATGCCCCGACGTCGATGCTCCACCATGGTCTGCTGGCTGTGTCCCCAATGGACTAGGTGATGGTGCATGCCCCGACGTCGATGCTCCACCATGGTCTGCTGGCTGTGTCCCCGATGGACTAGGTGATGGTGCATGCCCCGACGTCGATGCTCCACCATGATCCGCTGGGCGTGGTGTAGTATGTGGTAATGTCTGTACAGTCAGCAAACCAACCTCCACCTGAGCAGCAGCATGTGTCAGAATGTCGAAAGGTGCTCCAGTATGTGAAAGCTGGGGTAGTACACTTTTGATCGTATATTTTGTTCTCTGAATGAGATCGACCTGAAATGAAAACAGTATCACAATAATTACATTGACTTTCGTTTGAATATTAAATTAATTATTATATCATACCAAAAATCTCTCGTGATGTCCATGGGGCTGATATGCAAGGGGGGGACGCTGTGCTGGAGTAGATATCCACCTCCTGGTAATACTCCAATACCACTGCATGTACATAAAAGTGGCGCGTATATAATCGGGATCTACATGGGGGTCCACCTCTACTATATACTGCAGTCGATCGTCCCAATCCTGAATATGTATGGCATGAAATGCCGCCCAGTTCTCATCCGCTCTACCTCGTGAAGTGATGCGAGGTAGAGCAACTACTGCGTCGGGTATATGCTGTCGAAATCCAAAATGACGAAGCACCCGATCCGGAAGATGTAGCTCAATAATATGAAAACATACTAGGGTCGTCCGTGATCGCCATACCGGGGACCCCACTAGACAAAAGGGTGGAAGTGACCCTAGTATATCATCTGTATATGGCCTCCATATAATCTAGTGTGAAAAGTATATGATAAGTAACTTGTATTAAAAAGAAAGTTATGCGAATGAAAACTTATGATAATTAACTCATGTACCTGAGACTCTAACTGGCAATCAAGCTGATCACGATAGAACTCAATGTCAGCCGTCCTGACATTGTCCCGAAAAGCCAACCTATTATTCCACCTGTTTCACATATAACATATTAGTAATGATAATATAAAATACTGAAAACTTAAAATTTAATACATACCTGCAACCTAGTGGCTCATCAATAAGATCAAACTGCGGTCCGACTATCTCAGGTCGACCAATGTGCAGATGATCCCATGCCCAAATCTACATATTAAGCTACTTAGAAATAATAAATAAATTTCATGAATGAAATTAGTAGTAAAGGAATGTACCTGAAGTAATGTCGCAAAACAACAACACACCGCTTTCCCCCTCATGCAAGCACTTGCTAATGCTCGATAGAGATGAGCTAGCGTCGCCGCACCCAATGCCAAGGCACCACAAGCATCAAAATCCTCTAATAGAGGCAACCACTTTAAATGCACTCTAGTTCTGCTTGGGTTTGGCATTAGGCTACAACCAATCTGAAACAAAATATACGCTCTGGCTGTAGCTTCTATCACTGCGGGCCGTGCATCTAAGGGGATGTCATGAAACTGATGATACAACCATTCAAATTTGATCTCTCCGCCTCTAATATCTGCGGGAAGTACCCCAAGCAAGAGCTCACATAGCGCCCCCCACTGATACGAGCCTCCTCCGGTCACAGCCCCCCCATCAATGCGGAGTCCAGTAATGACAGCCACATCCATCAAGGTGACTGTCATCTCCCCATGCCTCAAGTGAAAGGACTGCGTCTCCCTCCGCCACCGCTCCACTAAGGATCCTAACAAAGCCTGATCGAGCATGACGCGCCTCAACCGCCTTACATAACCGCACGTCGCAGTAGCTCCAAAACTGCAGGATGCTGCCAGTGGTTCAGTGTGCGACTATGCTCCACAAATTCAACCGGAGAATAACCCTGCAATAATATAAAAATCACATAATATTAGTACATGAAATTTCAAAGAAATAAAAAAGTTAATTAAAAAAAAAATATAACCTTATCTCTAATGCAAGTACATCTGTGGTGAGTCTGATCTGTCAATACAGATGCATCAATCGGTCCTGCCTCCTCGTGATCGTCCATCTGTAATAATACGAATAAATAAATAAAAAAATTATAATATGCGTGAAGTATTGTAATTTAATCAAAATAATTTACAACAATCAGGATATGAAACAATCAAGATATCAAACTAATCAACCTAAACGACGACGTCTTTCGGTCCTTCTTTGTTGATTTTCAGGACATGTGCTTTTATAATGGCCGGGTTGTTTACACATACTACACTTGCTCCTACTACTTCCCGCGCCTTCGTCCATAATATTGCGAATGCGAGTAGATTTGGGTCGTCCTTTCTTTCTTCTCTCGTGTGGTGGAAGTATAGGTCTGTCATATGACTCAACCCAATAACGCCGATCGGGGATCGGATGGAACTGTGGTTCGTATGTATCTCGAAAGAATTCAGTAGTATACCAACGGGAGCATAGACTATAATAATCTATGTTCATGTGTAACGAACTACAACAAGATTATGTGAACAAGGTAATCCCGTTAGTTGCAAACACAAACATGAACATGTAGAATTTATTCCATTGATAATGACTTGGTATTGCAAATCCCTTCCAGTAAGAACTTCAAATTCTTGATATCCATATCGCCTAACTGTATGTGCTCTAGCCACTGACATTCGGCTATTGATAGTTTTATCCACATCCGATACAAATTGAGTAAACATTGCTGCTGCCTCTTGACGATGTTTTAGAAAGAACTCAACCACTCGATGTAATGTTGCCATTACAAAAGCGGTAATTGGTAAGCCACGAATTCCCCTCAAGACTCCATTTAAACTTTCCGAACGGTTCGTAGTCATAATGCCGAATCGTCGACCACCATCGAAAGCCTTAGCCCAATATGTCCTATCGGCATGAAGTCTGTCAACCCATTGCCAAGCATCCTCATCCATTGCTCTTAATTCTTCCTTTAACATGTTATATTCTCGTTCTTCTGAGGCACTCCCGATGGCATAAAATTTTTTAAGTAGGTGTTTTGCTTTGAAATGAATATTCATATTAGCTTTCATGTGTCGCAAACACCATCGATGAGCATGTCCTTCTGATTGTGGGAATACAAGTGCAACAAGGTTCGCAAGTCCTTTAAAGCGATAAGAAATTAATGTAATAACTCGACCTCGTGTTATGTAGCTCCGTAGACAATTTAGAAACCACTCCTAGCTCGAGCCATTCTCCCCCTTGCATATTGCGAATGCTAGCGGGTACAAACCACCATTGCCATCAACACCTGTGGCAATTAATGCATGGCCTCCATATTTTCCATACAAGTGCGTGGCATCGATACTAAGTATTGGCCGGCAAAACGACCAACCATGAATCGAGGGTCCAAAAGCCCAGAAGGCGCGTGCAAACATTCTTGAAGTACTCGTCACTCTTGTAGTTTCAATCTTGATAATAGTTCCGGGATTTGTTGTTTCTAACATTGAGAAATATCGAGGAAGGTCACAATATGATTGCTCCCAACTGCCGTATATAATTTGCAAGGCTTTATTCCGTGCCCGCCAAGCCTTGCTATATGAAATGGTGACGTGAAACTCACTCCGAACTCTGGTTTGAACTTCTGTAGGACTCATAGCAAGCCTTGCCTTCATTGTGGGTAGTATATGTTGACATATAAAAGAAAGATGTACAATTCCTATGCATTATATTCAAAATAGGAATCATGCATGTATGTGGTCCCGCATAGGTCTTTACTTTAAAATGTGATGAACCTTTGGGTCGAGAGGCATGTAATCTCCATGGGCAAGAATTGACCAAACATCTCACAGTATATCTAGTTGTGTTTGATTTAACAACTCTAAGTTGCACATTATGTTCAATGTGCCATCGATCCAAAGCATTCACCAAGGACGTCTTGTCAGAAAATACCCGATCTTTCCATTGATCATCACTCGGAGGACCTTGATAAATGTTTTGTTCAACAACGGTTTGGTGAATTAATTCATTGCCCAGTAAAAAACGCTGTCGGTGATCTTCAAATTCTTCAAATTCTACCGGGTCCTCGACATCATCGTTGTTTGCAAATGAATTTTCAATCCATTCAATCCCTTCATCTTGAATGGCGCATGTGAGAGAATTCAAACCGCCATCATGACCAAAATCAATAGATTGTGGGATACCATCACTATCATCATCTGTAGAGTCCATATCAGTTTCACTTACATGCTCATCGTCACTGCTATTTATTTGCTCATTATCATTTTCTATTACTTCCTCATTTTCATTTATATTTCTCAACTCTAGATCAGTGCATTCTCGATTGCTAAATGATGGACCTTCATATAGATTATGATGGATAGTTGATCTGCAAAGGTATTTATGATTAACTATTCGAATCTATTAAGATTTTATGTAATTAAATCATATAATCACTTACCGCTCATCAACTCCACCGAATAAAGATGGATCCACAGTAATATATGGTAATGATACTGGCACATATGGGACTTCAGACACTCTGCAATACTTATAGTCTAAATTATCCATTTTCCGCACCTATACTAATAAAGGACAAAGATTGAAATTGAATATTTAGTTGAATAAATTTTCATACCTTGATGTACGAATTCGTTCAAGATCGACATAATCTCTTTGGTAAACAGAGGTTGGACGGTGACGTGTAGTCAACACTTGCTTCTCTACGTATACTTTGATGCAACCATGAAATGGGAAAAAACTCATCACGCCTACAATCCCATGATCACTTGATATGTCAAGTAATTCCCATTCATTAGGTCCCATTGGACATCGAACTGTTATGCGTAGACGGAACTCCGCTCGATCATAATTAGTGACCTTGTATATTTCTGCTTCGAAATCCCGAAATGTGATGTCGCGGCGAATTCCGATCAGTTCTTTATAGCCACCATTGTATTGTGGTATATTATTGTTCACGACTAAATTTTCGTCCCAATGAATATAAAACGGAACACATTCACGAGACATACTGACGTACTAAAAATAACAATAAATAATATAACATTCGTCAATTTGATGACTACTCTAGTTCGACAAATTAAGATCAGTATGATGAGCTTGACAAATTAAGATCATGGACCATATATCCTTTTGACAACAATGTAAGTAATTCCCTGTAATCTAGACTTGGGGTTCAAAGTTTGTCATTACCTTGCTTTATTAGCTCTCTCAACCGCTAGTACTATTGAACTAGGCTAAAACTAGTTTTAGGGCCGAAATTTCCAAGAATGAAAGATCCTTTCATGTGGCTCCCATCTTTAGTTATAGATGTTAGCACCATACCACCAACTTAGGTTGGGAGCTCAACATTTAAAAGTCGAATGCTCTAATAGAAACTTCAAATATAGGTTTATACTTTTAAAAGTATATAAGCCGTTCTCTCTCTCTATATATATTAAACATTAATTTTATGTAATTTAATATAAGCCCTTCTCTCTCTCTATATATATTAAACATTAATTTTATGTAATTTTATATATATATGTATATATATATATATATATATATATATATATATATATATATATATATATATATATATATATATATATATATATATATACAGAGATGTGATGATCGAATGAGCAAATAAATTTATTTACATTTTTGGATAAATAGAATGAGAAATTTATACTACTTTTGTTTGATGCACAAATAGCATTTCTTATTTTAAAATCTACTATATGCACAAACGAATGCATATAAAGTCGAATGCTCTAATAGAAACTTCAAATATAGGTTTATACTTTTAAAAGTATATAAGCCCTTCTCTCTCTATATATATATTAAACATTAATTTTATGTAATTTAATATAAGCCCTTCTCTCTCTATATATATATTAAACATTAATTTTATGTAATTTAATATATATATATATATACAGAGAATGCATATAATGCACAAACGAATGCACAATTACAGATTTTTTTTAAAAAAACAAGAAAAAGGTTAACTAGCATATGATCTATTATATGCAAGATTAACTCAAATGGATTCAATTAACAAAATTAAATGTTAAAACACTATCAATAAATAAAATAAATTTTGACCTATTATATGCAAAAAAAATACCTTAGACGGCGACGCGGCGGCGACGCGGCTGCTGCACGGGAAAGACAGAGAGAGAGAGAGTGCTCTCGTCTGCCTCTTTCTCCTCCTCCTCCTCCGACGACGACCGGCGGCTGCGGCGTCTGCTGCACGGGAGCGAGAGAGAGAGAGTGAGAGATAGAGAGAGAGATCGAAATAGGTGAGTGAGGAAGGGTCGGGGTCGGTCGGGCGGGGGTTTAGGGCTAGTAGACACGCAGGTTGTACCTGCGTGTCTAAACACGCAGGTTGAGCCTGCGTGTTCAACTAATTACATGTCACACACAGGAGCTGACGTGGCACGCACACGTGGCGCCCAGTTGGCAGGGATAAGGCCATTTTTGCAAATACAAATTTTGTAGGGCCATTTTCAAAAATTCAAATTTTTATAGGGTCATTTTCAAAAAAAGCCCCTTAAAAACTCTCAAACCTCGGGTTCATCGCGTTTCTTCTGCAGTCTGCGTGCGAAGGGCTGACCTCAAGATGCAGCAGTTTCGCAACGGATGGTTCAATTTCTGCGAAACTTGGTTTAGTGTGTTCGTCTTTGAACGTAGATTCCTCAGTCTTTTACTTCCAAATTCTGTTGAATATTTTGCGTGAAATTGCATCTTTTAGGTGAAGTGGTTAGCTCGCCGCCGAAAACTAAACATGTAAACTGTTTTCAAGTTCTCATAACTTTTCACCTGTAACTCCATTTTTGGTGAAACTTGGTTCCCAACGTTCGCCTTTGAGTGTACTTCAACGCTGCATTTTTTATTTTCCGAAATTCTCGAAAAATTCACAAAATGTCACACTGACCACGACCTGTGCAGAAAATTTTGGTTTTGCCCTCTTTTTAAATTCACAGTTTCCGACCCATTTTCACGCCAATCCCCCCGTAAACTTTCTCACAAGTCTAAATTACCTTTGAATCAACACAATGGATCATATTTAAAACTCACACAGAAATTTTCATAAAAACCTTCAAAATTATTAATTCTTAGAATTAAAACCTTGGGTACTACACCAGCCGACCAACAAGGTCAATCTCAGCCACATGAGTAATCATGCATAATCCAATCCTACTCTACTTCTCATGTGTCCAACGACGATATATTCCAACATTGTAATCATAGAGCATGTGAAGAGATAAATAATAGTAGAGCCAACATGTAGAGTAATTTAGCTGTCATAATAATCTGACTAGAGACGCTCCACCAATTATGTATTATCCAATGATAAGTTATAACAATAATAAAACCTGAATAGTAGAGCAAGTAACATGATTAGTAAGGATTCAGGCATAAACCGATCTACTCAACAAGATAATGATAATAGAGCAAGTGAGTTTCCTTTCTTCCTCATTTTTCGAGAGAGATCAAGAATCCATATCTCTTTTTCTTTCTTTTTTTTTTTTTTCCTGCAAATCTCACTGCACTTAGGTTTCGTTTGTTTTGCGATCATTGTTGGAAAGATAATTAGTATGAGTTGGAGTCCAAATATAGGGGGCACGGTACAAAGTGGGGTCCCAAGGCACCCCCTGTGCCGCGATACCCTCATGGGTATCGCACTGTCTCGCGCGATACCCGTGAGGGTATCGCCGCACGGTGTCGTGCCGTCTTTTTCTTTTCTTCTGATTTTTTGGTGCAAATCCTTCTCTCTCTCTCCCTCACACACACACACACACACACACACACACACACACACACACACACATATAGTTAGTTTTGATTTTTTTGTTGTGGTTGTTTTTTTTTTCTCTCACCGTTAGTTTTGATTTATTTTGTTGTGATTGTCTTTTTTTTTGGGGTGGGCTTTTGTACCTCTCATCTGGTTTTTTTTTTCTTTTTATTATTATTATTGTGAATTTTTTTTCTTTTGGTTGGTCCTTATATCCCCCATCCAATTTTTTTTGGGTTGGCCTTTATATTTCTCATGTGATTTTTTTTTCTTTTGAATATTTTTAATTTGTAAAGTTTTTTTTTTTAAGAAATATAAAATTTGGTAATTTTTTTATTTGTAGTTTATAAAAAGTTGGAAATAAATATAATTGATTTAAGTATTATATAGTCAAAATTTTAATTATTTTAGATAGATCTAGTATTTTATATGAGACTTGCGATAAAAATATATTTTAACTTTGAAAATTTTATTTTTGAATTTAAAAGATTAAAAATACTGATAAAATTAAAAGATAAATTAAATCAATTAATACTTAAATTTGTTTAATTTATTTGTCATATAATTTATTGCTAAGATTTTATGGATAGATCTAATATTTTTTTTAAAAATATTTTAATAAAAAAATATTTTTCTTCAAATATTTAATAAATATTTTTAAAAAAATCAAATGGAAAGGAATTATCAAAGCAATTACGGTCCTATTATGGTTAATCTAAATATCAAACAGTCTCTCGAGAAAAAATATTTCTCTAATTTTGTATATTATATTTTTTTAAAATTTCAAGAAAAAAAAGATAAAATCAAACAAATTTTAAAAGTTAATCAATTCTCACAATTTTTCTAAAAGTTTTGAAAAATTATTTTTCTTCAATTTTAAAAAAGTAAAAATAAAAAGAAATTATCGACTTAATTTTGATTCTATTTTGGTCGCTCTAGTCATCATATAATCCCTCGTCGAATCAATATATGGATTTTGAAAAATTTTGAGAAAAAAATATAACTTTCTATGAATTTATATTTTATAATTTTTTAACTTCTGAAAAAAATGATAAAATCAAAAGAATTTTTCAAATTGATAGATATGATTTTCTCTTCATATTGTTCTTTTAATAACTTGAATGAATTTTACTTGTGAATTTTATTATTATATTTTAATATCTATTCTCTATGGCCCTATTTGGCAATCGGTATAAGGGGGGATAAGGGGGTTATCTCCCGCTTTATACCCAAACAGCATTTTAGTGTTGGGGGAACAGCTATTCCCCCCATACCAGGTTATTTCGGTATAAGGGTAGAACAGCTGTTCCACCCCACAGGTAGAACAGCTGTTCCACCTGTTGCTTATTACTATTATTTTTTTTAATTAATTTTTTTTTAATTATAAAATATTTAAATTTATAAAATTTTAAATTTTTTTATTTTATTTTATAAATTTTAATCTCCTCTATTATTCTTATTCCTCTTTAACTTACCAAACACAATTTTTCTTATCCCGGTACAACCCTTATACTCAACCAAACACAAAATTACTATAATTCTTGTTTGTACCTGAACTTATACCTATCCCCGGAATAACCATTTTTCGTTTATACCCGAACCAAACGCAGCTTATGAGATATTATTTTTTTTACATTTAAAAAAGCTTACTATTATAATAATTGATGAGTATAATAAGCTATACATAGTCAATATTTATAATTATTTAACTAAACCTTTCAAAATAACATTATAAAAGTTTGTTGGGAACAATTTTTTTTTAAAAAAATGTGCTAGAGCGTGGCTCTGGGAGGTCATGCGTATCTATCGGCACGCAAGCGTGCCACATGTCAGCACGGAGGCGTGCCTGTATCGTACCGTGCCAAGCATTCATCGGCACGCCCCCGTGCCACGACACTTTATTCCTTGGTTTATTTTAATATTTACCGATGTTTTTGTTGCTTGAATTTATATCTCCTGAGTTCTGGCTTACATGAACTAGTAGATATCCGTAATATTAATTCCTCTGGAAAGTATCTATCTCTTGTTAGTTGCTGATAAAATTTTCCTTGTGTAGATTCCTGTTGCTACAGATGATGTGATCTCTCTTCAGCGAATATCCAAACAAATTTTTGCATCTTTTCATACTGGTAAGTTCAACCCCAAACTGGCTTGCTTTCTAATTTGTAGTTTTCCATGTAGATGTTCGAGCCATGCTGAACTAATGATGTCTTGTTGTGCTTAACATATTACTCTGATACGATTTTTACTCCATTTTATGTTAGCTGGAGTTCCATACTTGGACATTATATTCCAACTTTAATTCAACAGTGATAATCTGATTATTACTTTTCTAGATCAAAAATGATTATAGACACTTGGAGCAATCTTCAATTCTCTGTTTTTTCACTACAACTTGGTCTAATTATGCAATAGGACTGAGTAGTTGCTCCAAAAGTCATATATAAAGAGAGTTCAACTAGGCCACTATTAATAGTATATGAATAGTGGTTATTATCCACTTTTCCACCCTTGGATTGTTACTATTCCACCAACCCTCCACTAAACCCTAGGCATCTTGTCGTGCACTGAACTTACTGCAAATTGTGAAGTTCTAGTGAAAAGTAGCTTAGAAGTTTGCGGACTATTCGAGTGTTTTTGGCGCGAACACGAAAACGGACTCTCAGAATGCACCTCTTGGAATGCGCCTCGACTTTAGTGCAGCATATCATTCTTAGAGGGATGGGCAATCGGAGAGGACCAATCAAATTCTCGAGGATATGTTGAGGGTGTGCGTTCTAGATTATAGAGCTAGTTGGCAGCAATATTTGCAGATGGCAGAGTTTGCCTACAACAATAACCTCCAAACGAGTATTGGGACGGCACCAAATGAAGCATTGTATGGCAGGAAGTGTCACGCCTCGATACCGCCTATTTGGTCAGTTCGGGTACGCCAACAGACCCGTCAAACGGGCATGACCTCTTCACACCCGCGAGGAACGGTCGAACATTTCAACGTTAAATAGCCCAAAGAGAAAGCAAGTATATCAAAGTGGAACATAATACTAATTTAAACATTCAACTTTAACATAATTACAACCATTAAAGCTAAAATGTACTGGAATGAACACTTGGTACATATAACAAATAATTACAATTTTCTTTTCTCTCAATACATTGTTCACTCCCCAAAATAAAGCAAAGGGAGGGTACTTGATGTCTAGACTCGCTAGGTCTGCTACTCTACCGGGCCCTTGCCCCTATTGAATGCCTCGCTCGCTGTACCTGGCCCTGTAATGTGATCACCAAAACGTGGTGTGAGAATTATAAATAGTTCCTAGTGGGTTCATCCACCGAGAATAAATGTTCTACACTTCTTGGTCCAAAGGAAGCATTAGTAGCAAGATATATATATAACAGGTATGGAGAGCAGTAAAACTATACTAGTATGCTGATAAATCACTACACTACTAGTACCATACAAGCTACTATGCTCAGCCTCACTAGGCTACCATGCTCATACTTGGCTACTAGGCAGCTAAAAGGGGTTACATTTAACCCGGCCAACTTGGCCACTTTACATTTCTTTAAGTTCTTTAGCTACTTTATGCTTTCTTTTAGCTTCTTAGCCACTTTACACTTTTATTTAACCTTTTGCTTTAGTTTCACTTGCTTATCCTTTGGATATACCTCGTCCAATGGGCCCGTGCCCTCGTAGTAATGCTACCAAACACGAGGAAATCCAAGGCGCCATTCGCACCCTTGGTGCTACTCATACCATTCGGAGGGCACTCTAACAGGGGCATCCGCCCGGGGAGGCGGCTATTGATCTCACACTCCCAACGCGAGTCCCAGCTCTGAAGGTGCTATATTCATTGCCTTTTTGCTTTGCCTTTTCACTTTTGCCTTTTACCCTAGGTCAAGGATTTAAGTATCCATCGGCACGAGCCGTATCCACCGTGCCATATCGTGCCAACAAGATACCGGCACGATACAGACCCCGTGCCGATGGCACAGTTCAAAACCCTTTTTTCTTTAAATTACTAAGTAATTTTCTTGATGAAGTTCAAAATATTTGATAAAGATATATAATAAGCAATTAGAAAACTTTGTTGCTAAAGAAAATAAATATTTCATGCCATTATGTGTCGGTACCCATGTATTTTTTGTGATTGGCACTCATCGGCACGGCTCAGCACGCATTGTGCCGTACCATGCCAGTAAGTTTTCGGCACGATTCCGTGGCACGACACTTAAATCCTTGCCCTAGGTTATTAACTTCTAGGGTAGCTTAGGTGCCCGTAGGTCACCACTTTAGGTTAGAGATTCATTGGTTACTACATTTCATATTAACCCTAAGTTATTACTCTAGGGTTGCCCAAGTATCTGTCACGCCCCGAGACCGCCAATTTGGACGGTTCGGGCACGCCAACAGACCCGCCAATCGGGCATGACCTCTCTATACCTGAAAGGAACGGTAACATCCACAACAATACAAACAAGTGTATGCGGAAGCTTAATATCAGAGTAATAACCATTACTAACTAAAACTTTAATTCATTAAACAACAAGTTTAAACTGTAAACGAAAGCATAACAATATAAGCGAACCACAATATATAATTACATTTTTCTCTCTCAACTGGAAATTTAAATAATAGTACAATTTACATTCTTTTTCCTCACAATACATATTTCACTCAAAATATAAAAAAGGTAACATCTGCTAGACCCTCTAGGTCTCTATGCTGCTGGGCCCTTGCCCCTGTCGTCTGTCTCAACGGCTGTACCTGGACCTGGGAAAATGGTCTCCCAAGGATGTGAGAACTACTTAAAGTTTCTAGTGGAGCATTAAGCATTATGGATGAGACAACCCCGTGCATGGTCCTAGTGAGCCAGGAGAAAACGGTAAACACCCAGACCCTCTCTGCTTTGCAGTTGCGAAGGGGTGTGAACCGTGGTGAGATGACTTACCTTGCGGCAATCCGCGAGGTGAGCAACGAGGGCCTCGAGGAGGAGGGCCTTTCGACGGAGATTGTTGCAGTTTTGGCAGAATTCCAGGACGTCATGCCCAAGGAATTGCCAAAGCAACTTCCACCTAGGCGGGAGGTGGATCATGCTATCGAGCTCGAGCCAGGAGCCAAATCGCAAGCAAAAGCGCCATACTGAATGGTCCCGCCAGAGCTCGAGGAGTTGCAAAAGCAATTGAAGGAACTCCTCGATGCAGGATTTGTTCGACCGTCAAAAGCACCCTATGGAGCACCAGTTTTGTTCCAGCGGAAGAGCGATGGAAGCCTGCGGCTTTGTATAGACTACAGGGCGCTCAACAAGGTAACTATAAAAAACAAGTACCCTATCCCTTTGGTTGCAGATCTCTTTGATCAATTGGGCGGAGCAAAATTCTTCTCCAAACTTGATCTTCGCTCCGGGTACTACCAAGTGCGGATTGCGGAAGGAGATGAGGAAAAGACCATGTGCGTGACAAGGTACGGGTCCTATGAGTTCCTTGTCATGCTGTTCGGCCTGACGAATGCGCCAGTGACCTTCTGCACCCTCATGAACAAGCTGTTCCATCCCTATCTCAATCGCTTTGTTGTCGTGTACCTCGACGATATCGTGGTATACAGCAACACCTTGGAGGAGCACATCGAACACTTACGAACCATCTTCTAAGTGTTGCGGGAGAACCAGTTGTTCGTCAAGAAGGAGAAATGTAGCTTCGTGAAGGAAGAGGTACATTTCCTTGGCCACTGGATAGGCCAGGGACAACTGCACATGGATCAGCAGAAAGTGCGAGCCATTTGCGAATGGGAGACCCCAACAACCATACCTGAGTTGCGGTCATTCCTTGGGCTCGTCAACTACTATCGACGTTTTATTGCAGGCTACTCTGCGAGAGCAACCCCCCTAACGGATCTCTTGAAGAAGAACCACTCGTGGGATTGGACCTCTCAATGCGTGGAGGCATTTAAGGACCTAAAGCGGGCGGTGACGGAGGATCCGGTGCTGCGACTACCTGACTGCAGTCGCACCTTTGAGGTACACACCGATGCCTCAAATTTTGCCGTTGGCGGTGTTCTCGTGCTGGATGGACGCCCCATTGCCTACGAGAGTCGCAAACTCAACGACACCGAGCGGCGATACACTGTCCAAGAGAAGGAGATGACTGCCATCGTGCATTGTTTGCGGACCTGGCGGCATTATTTGCTCGGGAGCAAGTTTGTGGTGCGCACCGACAACGTCGCCACAAGCTACTTTCAGTCGCAGAAGAAGCTATCGCCTAAACAGGCAAGGTGGCAGGATTTCTTGGCGGAGTTCGACACGGTGATGCAGTACAAGCCCGGGAAGGAGAATCACGTGGCCGATGCACTCAGCCGCAAGGCTGAACTAGCGGCTGTGTGGCAGCTTCGCGGGACACTCCGTGATCGACTTCGCGCAGGAACCAACGAGGACCCTATCGCTCAGATACTAGTGCAACTTGTCAAGGAGGGAAAAACGCGAAGGTTTTGGCTCAGCGACGGGTTACTCCTCACCGAAGGGCGACGGGTGTTTGTGCCCAAGTGGGGCAACCTTCGCCGCGAGCTCATAAAGGAGTGTCATGACTCCAAGTGGGCAGGTCATCCAGGTCAGAAAGCGGACTTTGGCATTGTTCGAGGCCGCTTACTATTGGCCACGAATGCACGAAGACGTCGAGGCCTACGTGCGAACTTGCTTGGTGTGCCAACAGGACAAGGTTGAACACCAGCGACCTGGCGGTCTCCTCGAGCCATTGCCTATTCCAAGCCGTTTGTGGGAGAGCATCTCCATGGACTTCATCTCCGCCTTGCCAAAGGTCAGGGAGCGTGGGTCCATACTGGTGGTGGTGGATCATTTTTCTAAGTACGGGACCTTCATCGCGGCACCAACCGATTGCACGGCTGAAGAAGCAGCACGACTCTTCGTCAGCCATGTCGTCAAGTTTTGGGGGATCCCCGAAAGTATAGTGAGCGACTGCGACCCCAGATTCACCGGCAAGTTTTGGACCGAGGTGTTCAAAATCTTGGGCTCTGAGTTGCTCTTTTCCACCAGTTTTCATCCACAGACGGACGGACAAATGGAGCGGGTGAATGCTCCGTTGGAGGAGTACTTGCGGCACTTCGTGAGTGCCAGTCAGAAGGATTGGGTACATCACCTTGATGTTGCCCAGTTTTCCTACAACTTGCGGCGCAGCGACTCTACGGGCTGTAGTCCCTTCGAGCTAGCGATTGGGCGACAACCGCTCGCCCCACACACAGCCGCTGCGGAAGAGCAGTTCCGCAGCCCTCTTGCTCTCCAATTTACCTCTAACTTGCAGCAAACGGGTGAAATTGCGAGGACGAGCTTGGAGAAAGCAGCTCGGCGAATGAAGAAGTGGGCGGACGAGAAGCGACAACCTCGGGAGTTTGCCGTGGGTGATCAAGTGATGGTCAAATTTCTACTGCAGCAGTTCAAGGTCTTGCGCAAGGTACACAAGGGGCTGCTGCGCAAGTATGAAGGCCCATACCCCATCGTCAAACGTGTGGATAAGTCTGCCTACAAAATGCAGTTGCCCACGAACCTCAAGATCCACCCTGTCTTCCATGTTAGCAAGCTGAAACAATACCATGAAGACGCCGAGGATCTAAACCGTGGCGTGTCGCAGCGCGCCCCGGTAACCATGACTACATCCTTTGACAAAGAAGCGGAATCCATCCTGGACACTCGACTGGTTCGGCGACACGGAGTGCCGCCAAGCCCAGAGTACTTGGTGAAGTGGAAAAATCTCCCTTACGGCGAGGCTACTTGGGAGAAAGGTGACACACTTTGGCAATACCAAGCACTTATCGACGAGTTCCAGAAGCAGAGCGCGACGAGGACGCCTGCGCATTAGGTGGGGGGAGAGTGTTAGGGACTTAAAAAATTTCAGTCTAAGTTCCTAGCCCAAACCGAAGTGGGCTTGTCAAGGAGGCCCAACCTCAACACCATTTGGGGAAGGTGAAGAGACTTACAACCTCCTCCATCAATGCCATCAATGCCATGGGATGCCAAGAGTCATGCATAACCCACAAAGTTGTTAGTGGGCTTAGTGGGTATTTAATGTAGACATTAGTGGGTGTCTTTAATGTAGGCTTAGTGGGTGAGTTATGTACATGAGCCTATAAATAGGGGAGTTGGCTAAGGCCAAAGACAACAAGAGAGAGTTGTATCTTGTAGTGTTATTTTCTAAGTAAAGAGAGTACTTAGTTTTTTTTGCGGAACTACTACTCATTTCTCTTTTCTCTACTTTTGCATTTAGTCGTAGTGCCCGAAGGTCCGGGGTAGCAAACAGAGAGCAAGGCTTGCCCTCTTCGAGCAGGAAGGCGGGCGCCGCACGAACTTTTGCTAGGCGAAAAGCTTAAGTCCGTGACAAGCTGCTGGTGTTGGCAGCAGCTGGCAGCAGGTGCTGCTGCTGCTGCCAATGCTGCTGCTAGTGGTGCTGCAGCTGGCAGCAGCAAGCTGCAGCCCTTCTCTCTTTTTTTTTCTTTTTTTTTCTTCCTTTCTTTCTTGCCTTCTCTGGTGCAACAGAGGGAAAGATAGAGAGAGTGAGGCACCTCGAGATGAGAGGGAGAGGGAGGGAGAGAGAGAGTTGGCTGCTGCTGCTCAACTCCAGCTCCTTCTCTTCTTCCTTTCTTTCTTTCTTTCTTTCTTTCTTTCTTTCTCCCTGCTTCCAACAGAGAGGAGTAAGGGGAAAATATTCAATGAGAGAGAGAGAGAGAGGAGTTCATTTAATGCAGGCAGAGGGTAGTTGGGGCAGGCATAGTTCTTTTACGAAATTGCCCCCGACTTAAAAAGAATTCCCCTGCCCAACCCATTTCCTGCAGGTTAGCTCCAACAGTGAGCAATTTCATGAACCCCTTTTGCTCCACTTCTTCTCACCAACTGGGAAGTTGTAATTGCAATTTTTCTTCTTTCCTCTCATCTACAAATTTTTCTAAAGCTCTCCCAAGTTCCCTTGTATTTTTTTGAGAGCTCTAGACCCATAAGAAAGGGCCACGAAAATGATTGCCGAAAAACTGCAAAAGAAAAACTGCAAAAGAAAAACTGCAGTTTTCCAGATTTTTTCCCTTTTTGTTCCTTCTTGTTTTCTTCTTTTCTTTTGGTTTCTCACCTCAACACTTCTTGCCTTTTTATCAGCAAACTTTTCTGAAGCTCCCCATGATTTCTTTTTATTTTCTTGATTACTCTAAGTCCTCAAAAAAGGGCCTCAAAACTGCTTGCCGATAAAATAAACAGAAATCTGCAGCATGCTAAGTTTTGGAACTCCAACTCACTTTTCGACCCGATGCCCTTCGCGTCAGTCCGAAACGCACCGAATTCGACTGTAATCATATTTTAAATATGTTACAAGTACTTTCGCCGCACTTCGCCATTTTTGCGGAGTCGGCGCACTACAACTTAAGCTTAACAACTTGAAGCTTCCAACTTCTCAACTCCAACTCACTTTTCGACTCAACGGCCTTTGCATCGATTCGAATTGCTTCAAATTCACTTGTAATTACATTTTAAATGTGTTACAAGTATTTTCGCCGCATTTCGCCATTTTGCGGAATCGGTGCACTACATCAATAGAGGGATACTCGGCTGCTCGTTTATCTAGTTCATCTCGATCATCCCTCATTTTCTGTTTTGCTAATTTTGTAGATTCTAACTCAATTTTCATTACATGTCTTCTCTCCTGAGGAATTTTAGGGCATTTCGATACTTCAGAAAAACCTCCTGCGATATGTTTCTTTAAGCGGGTGACACCTCCTCCCATTCCGACCATATTACATTAATTTCACTTCCAATGAAATTTGTTTCCACCAATCATTTGTCCGTGCTGCCAACCATAATCTTCTGTTTTCTTAGGTGCCATTATGATCTACACAATTTTTTTACATAAAAATAACTATCCTAAAATTCATTCAAAATAGTAAGAAAAAGAACAATATGATGAGAAAATTATATATATCAATTTTGAAAATTATTTTGATTTTATCATTTGTTTAAAATTTTAAAAATTATAAAATATAAAATTAGAAAATATTATATTTTTTCTCAAAACTTTTCAAGATCCATTCATTGATCCATTTAATTTTAAACTATTTATAAATTATAAAGAAAGAGGATCAATAAATGAATACTGAAAATAGTTCAAAATTAAATAGTTCAAAATTAGTTCAAAATTAAATAATTTATAAATAACTAATTTTATTTTTTTTAAAAAAAGAGCTTTGTAATTATAAAATATTCAAAAATTCTAAATAAAAATTTAAATTATAACAATTTTTACTTACCTAATAAGTAGATATTTAATTTCCACTTCCTGTGCCTCTTTCTTTAGCGATGAAAAAAAAAAAAAAAAATTACGAATTGTGGGAGAAAGAAAGGAAAAGAAAGAAAGAAAGAGAAAGAGAGAGAGAGTATAGAAAACTTGCTGCCTTGGGTGGAAAGAGAAAGGAAAAAAAAAAAAAAAAACCAAAAGGAAAAAAACAAAAAAACAAAAAAATGTACTGTACAACATGTGAATTTTTTTTAAAAAAATAGAAAAATACTGTATGCATGTGATTAAACAAAAAAGAAAAAAAAAAGGAAAAAAAAAATGAAAAGATGCTGCCGTGCCGTGCAGCACGGCACGGGGGTATCGCCCTGTTTCGAGCGATACCCAACGGATATTGCCCGATACTCTCGGGGGGGGGGGGGGGGGGGGGGGCGATACCCTCCCTGTATCGTGCCCCCATTTGAGGGGCACGGTACGTGCCGCTCCATGCCGAGCGGCACGGGGCGGCACTTGAATCCCTGATGTAATCACAATGCTGAAATCAAAAGGGTGCTGGTAACTAAAGCTATTCATGCTGTAAAACTGGCAAGTATAACAATCATGGTAAATCTCACTGTTGTATACAAGAAGTACTGATAAACAGAAAGTGGAGCATGCTGAATAATAACTGAAACAGTAATAACTGAGAAGCTATGCATCAAATGCTAGAAACACCCAATCATCTACCACTATCGATCACGAGGACCTCAGGCTAATGCCACTTTTGGTTACTAGAACCTTAGGCTAATATCACTTTTGGTCACAAGAACCTCAGGCTAATGCCACTATCTAGCACCGATCTGGCTGACATAATCCTGCACCATTTGGTATGATCTGGGGCTCACGGGTCTCTCTCTCTCGACCACTTTACTGGTAAAGAACACAAGGTGGGGGATCAATCCCACGACGTACGTGAAGTACAACGGTGCTGTGGCGATCATAATGCTGATGCTCAAGCTCACGGTCTAAAGACCGGGTAATCGGCAACAGGCCGTGAACTCCCACAAGGGATGCCAATCAACTGTATAATTGTATCATGTTGTATAACAATATCTGAACTCCTAGTCTATCATGCAGTACAAGAATACGAGAATGTTGAATAACTAAACATAAATATACTGAAAAAGCTGAACTGTAAGCATAACTATCTAATGACCAATCTAGCGTGGCAATAGTCAGTGTCTGAATCACTATAATGAAACAACAAGGTGTACTGGAATCAAAGCTATATAACTCAATCATAAGATACTGAAAGTATGGCAGTAAAGCTCAAATCATAGGACCAGGGCTAGCAAGAATCACTAGGCTACTATGCTATCGATAGCACTAAGTCATTGGTACTATCAAGTTTTTAGCCCTTGGATTAAGGGATGTGTGGTTAGGATGATAGTGGTCCCCTACGGTTTAGTGGGTGGTTGGTGAAATAGTATGATCTAAGGGATGGAAATGATCAAAGGGGTAGATTTAATGGTGGAAAATTTGATAGCACCAAGTGCTTGGTGCTATTGATAGTATAGTAGCCGGACTCTATGGATATATATATATACATTAATATACATGCATATATATATATATATATATATATATATATATATATATATATATATATATATATATATATATATATGCATACATATATGTATATATAGGTCAAATCATAAAGTACCATTATCATCATTGTTTCTGCTTTCATTCTTCACTTTCATTTGTCACAGCCATAAACTGGTTCAACTTTTTGGTACATAACTGCTGTTTTTTTCCTTTATATTCTTTTATTTATCCTAAACTAACTTAGAATTTCTATTTTATTTCCATGTTACCTTGGATTTTGGGAACTTGTTTTATTGTCGTATTGAAGTGTGATATTGTTTTCTTTTTAAACTTTTCTCATGGTTGCATCAGTAAAATGGACTGTTTATTTTATACTGAAGAATTATTTGATGATTCTGTTGCTGTATACCCTTTTTTTTCTTGTATTTCAAGAATAATTGAATAATATCCTATTTTAGATGTCAAGGAAGTTCGTGGTGTTGGATTAAAATTATCAAGGCTTGAGAGTGCTAACTTACTTCGGAAAGGTATCATTCTAAGGCTGTTCTTCTATTTTATGTTTACCTTTATTACAAACACTGTGTTGTACATCTTGTTGGCCTAGTGGCCGTAATCTACAATTAAATTTTGATGATTACAAATAATAGTAAAATTTGGACTAACATTTCACCATGAGTTTTGTATTTAGATCTCCCAATTTGGATAGAACTTAAGAAGGGCAAATTGTAAGGAAAAGAGCTTCATGTTTTGAAGCTATCTATGCTTCCAAGGTCAGAAAGACGACATTTGATCCTTTTAGAGCTTAGTTGTAACTTTATTCACATTTGATTAGAGTTGGGAAATATTGAGCTAAAATTGAATATTTTTAACTATCTAAAAGCACACATGGACCAAAATGGAACATGATCTAATTTATGCTAAAAAAATATGCCAAAAACTGTATTTATCAAAATCAAGGATTTAAGTATCCATCGACACGGTCCGTATCCACGTTGTCGTATCGTGCCAACAAGATATCGTCACGATACAGTTCCCGTGCCGCTGACACAACTCAAAACCCTTTTATCTTTGAGTTATTAAGTAATTTTCTCAATAAAGTTCAAAATATTTGATAAAGATACATAATAAGCAATTAGAAAATTTTGTTGCTAAAGAAAATAAATATTTCATGCCATTATGTGTCGGCATACATGTATTTTTTGTGATCGGCACTCATCGGTACGGCCCGGCACGCACCGTGCCGTACTGTGCCGGCAAGTTTTTTGAACGACCCTGTGCCACGACACTTAAATCTTTGCTTCAGACCCATCTGTCTAGGTGTCTAGATTGCACGAAGGTGCATCCGGAAGAGGTTACGAGCGCCCGAATCCTATTTCGGACTCCTGGGTAGAAGGAAGGATGTCGTACGCAGTGTTTGGACCGTCTGGATCCTACAAACAAGAGCCCGAAAGTGTTTTTGGGAGCCCGAAAGTGTTTTTGGGTGCCCAAAAGTTGTTCTGGGTTCTCGAAAATCTTGAAATTTGAATTTTAAATTGATTGTTTATCGAACTCCACTGTTTTGAACCGAAATCAGGATCTCGACAGTTTTGGATGCCCAAAAGATGATTCGGGTGCTCGAATTTCAAAAGGTTGCGTATTGTTTCTTTACTGTGCAAAGCATGTGGGAGTTGGTCGCCAGAATCGGGCGCTGGAAACTTGCTCTGGTTGCTAGAAGCGGGCGCTAGAAAACCTATTGGGGCACCCGAAAGTTCATAATTATTGAAAGAACTAGTTTTTGAATTTTGGCTATAAATAAAGGGCTTTGGTGTTCAAATTCATATTCCTGGGCTTGTAATTGCTAGTATTCAATACTCTTAGCTCTTTACTCTCTAAGCTTGAGTGAATATTGTAGTGAGATACAATTTGTAAAAGAGACGGTGCGTGCCGAAAATTTGTTGGCACGGCACGGGATCGTGCCGAAAATTTGTTGGCACGATATGGTACGGTCCGTGCCGCACCTTGTCGATACGTGTCGGTCACAAAAAATACATATGTGCCGACATATAATGGCATGAAATATGTATTTTCTCTAGTAACAAAATATTCTAATTGCTTATTATGTATTTTTATCAAATCTTTTGAACTTTATTTAGAAAATTACTTACTAATTTTAAAAAAAGAGAGTTTTGAGTTGTGCCATCGGCACGGGCGCTTTATCGTGCCTAGGGAATTAAGTGCTGCCCCGTGCCGAGCAGTACGGGGGGGGTATCTATGGCGATACCCATTGGGTATCGCCCGAGACAGGGCAATACCCAATGGGTATCGCCCGTGTCGTGCCGAGTGGCACGGTCTTTTTTTTTTTTTTTTTTTTTAAAAAAAAAAACACATGGTTGTACAGTAAAATTACTATTTAACCGTACAACTTATTTGTTTTTTTTTTCTTTCCACGTTATGTTTTCCTTTCTCTATGAGATATAAGTTGTACTTTATATATAAAAAAAATTATCAGTATGTTAATTGATGAGTATAGTAAGCTATATATAGCCAATATTCATAATTTTTTGACTAAGCATTTCAAAACAATATTATAAGAGCTTATTGGGAATAATAAAAAAAAAAAAAAAACCGTGCCAGAGCGTGCCACTGGGAGGTCATGTGTATCCATAGGCACGCAAGCGTGCCACGTGTCGCCACGGAAGCATACCCGTACCGTACCATGCCAGGCGGAGAGCGGCACGCCCCCGTGCCACGGCACTTCTCTGTGCCACGACACTTAATTCCTTGATCGTGCCGATATCTTATTGGCACGATATGGCACGATAGATACGGTTCGTGTTGATGGGCACTTAAATCCTTGCTCTCTGGGTATTACTCTGTCTCGTTCGATATTCTGAGAGTATCGTGGCACAGGGGGGCCAAGAAAGACAATCCCTGTACGATGCCCGCCCTAATTGATTGCACGGTATGTATCGCACGAGACGATACTTAATTCCTTGATATGGAGTCTATTTTTACAAATAAAAATTTGAAAGGTCTAATTTTAGAATAAAGGTTTTTAAGAGGGCAAGTTTGCTAAAATCCTCGACATACTCCATATCCTAATTTTTGGCCTCACTTTTTTTGGGAGGGGGGGGGGGGGGGGGGGGTTCAATCTTTACCACTAAATGTAGCTGCATTAAACTAATTGCAAGTTATAAGCAAGAAGGAATCTCTTGGCAAATTGTGATATCACTTGGTTAACGAAGAAGGTTATCTTTCTTTATGTTAGCGCATTTTTCTCGGTTTGGTGTGAGTTGAATTGACACTAATACTTTTTCGGCTAATACCTTTCTCAAGGGTTTGAGGAAAATGCAATCAAATCATGGCTTGCTAGTCCATCTGAGAAGGTTATGAAGCAGTCTAACAAAGTCGCATCTTCTCTAAAAGAGGGCAATAACGAAGGTAGTAAACATACTGCCATATCAAGTAGTAGATATTTTTTCTTTCTGTTCCCCCAATGAATTGACTGTTGTGTTGTGTGGTATACATTATATGTTAGGTTTTGTAGAACTTTACTTTTGTACCATTCATTTTCTTTAATAACACATCCTGGATTTTATGCAAATACCACCTTAGGATTGCCGCCGTTATGCTCTCTCGATGTAGAGGTTGTCAAGTACCTTCCCCCTGAAATAATTTCAGAAATGGATGACATATACAAGGGTGAGCTACATCACTTTATGGAGACACATGAAGATGAGAACAAAATTATAAAATCTTGCAAGCATACCATTTCATTGCCTGAACAAGGTGATAATTTTTTAGCCTCATCAGGGCAAGCAGCGATCTCCGATATTGGGGGATACACAGCTTATGAACTAAATGACTCTGTGGCAGGTGCCTTAAAGAAAGGCAAACTCCCAGACGGTTACTCTGTGGTTCCCATCTCTCATATTGCAACTCAGAGTATGGTGAGTTGGTTGAGTTGTATATAACTAAATTACTTTGGTGAATTGCTATTACTAGGTTTTTTTTTTCTCATATTGATGAATCTCAAATTGATGAAATTATTCACTTGTTATTGCAGGAGCTAGTTTTATGTTTTATCTGCTTAGATTGCAATGCAGACAGTAGACAACTTACGTAGTAAACTTTATTTATATCTCTGGCACTTAAGTAGTAAACTTTATTTATATCTCTGGTCATTCTTAAATTTGTTATTACCACTCGTTTTAATCAAGTTCTCTGGAGTTCGCGTTAATGAGATAGCTGATCATTCAAATTCATCAATTCTTTCGAGCATTCTACTATTTGAATTGCTGTGACCAACATATGTTATCGTATTAACTCTGGGATGATGATTCTGTCTCAATATGACATATTCACTAGTAATTTATTCTTTGGGCCCATTACTTATTGGTATTTGTAGACAGATTTACTTTATAGTCAAACTGTTTCCATCAACTTGCCTGTTAACAAGGTCCCATTTGAAAGTATGTATTCAATGCCTTTTATTGTCACCAACCTGTTGATACATTAATTACTTTCTCGTGCATCTTCAGTGCAATTTGATAGCTACCAAAGATTATCAAGTAATTCATTCAACTAGTCCCTTTATCTAATCATTAATCCAGGCCCAGTGATGCAGGAGTAAGAGTTTAGAAATCCGAATGCAAAATCCGAAAGAGTTTTTTTACCTACATTATACATTGTATCTTTCTTAGATTGTCGAAAAGAATTTTGTACTTATTTTCTTGATTTTTCTAGAGGACAAAGGAGAGAAAACCTCCTGAAGTTGAAGCTCCAGATGCTTCTTGCTCAAGATCCAATGAATTGGGTAGTAAATTACCAAGGAGTTATGGGAATATGGATTTGATGCCTGGTTCTCAGAGTCAGGTGGATATTTCAATTCTGCAACAGTTACCTGAAGATGTTAGAACTGACTTATATGAGTTACTTCCTCCACACAGGGCAAGAATAAGCAATGATTCATTTGGTTTGGCAAGTGAATTTCTTAAATCTAGTGGAAATCAGAATTTGAAATGTTCTAAAATATATCTTTTTTCAGGAAGCCCTCCAAAATGGGTTGAAAGGTTTAAAGTTAGCAATTGCTTGATATTAAATGTTATTGCTGAATTATTTGCTAAAAGTAGAGTCGATCCCCTTCTATCTTCGATTTTACAGTCAGTAGTCTCTTTCCTTCCTTTAGCTCCAGAAAAAAGCAACGAAGAAAGGGATGAGGCTATTTCATGCCTATGTGAGCTTCTTATGCAGTATATTATCCTGAAGATTGAATCTGATATTGAGGAGCTCTACAATTGTTTTTGCCATTTGAAAAGGTATCTTTTTCTAGGAGTTACTTTTGTAGGCATCTGGCAAATTACTGTTCTTCTTTTAAACAAATATTTTTTGCCATAATAGTCTGGATCTGGTAAATATTTTCATTATACCATGCTGGCATCTCTCTATTGATATTTACATTATATATTTCTGTTATTCAATTACTAAGACAATATTTTTCCCGTATATCTGCCAAGACAATTTAGACTCTTGTCAATCTGTCCCCTCTTTAATGGGCTCTTAATGGCATGAAGATACTTGTACAATAGAAGTATATAATTCATTGCAAGGGTGTGTCAAGACTTGCAACTCTTAACAATTATCATCATTAATTTCGCTACTTGTATTGGTCAGAAGCTAAGGGTACCATTTGCTCTTTGTGTGTCATATTAGATGCAATATAATGTGTAAATAATGGAGTAAAGGCAAATTGAATTTGAGAGTTAAGTTGGTCAAACATTGACATTAGTATAATTTGATTTTCAATGAACTATCTAAGTACAATTTGATTTTACCTATGGTCTTATAAGTAGTTCCTATTGGTATAACCTCTGTGCATCCGTATGTTATGCTGGAGATTCACTGTAGTATAATGACTGGGGAGATATAAAGAGGAGCTTTGACCTTTTGTGTGGGCCAAATGCATTTGTTCACAAAGTGTCATGCCTCGAGTCACTTTTTACTGAAAACACAGCCGAAACTCATTTGAAAATTTTCAGTGTGCATAGATTTTGCCACAAATATTAGTCCACCACGACACTTATGCTTGCACGGCGTCAGGACAAAGCGAGTAACATGTTCATTCTTATTATATAGAACAGCGAAGATAAAGTCTACATATACTCAACCGTAGTTTTGCAAATCTTTATATACGTATCTTAAAATATTTCATGATTATAAGGTATGACTAACTGACTGAGTTTATTACAATTTTTTGATCCAAAACACATAAATTAACAACTCCCATGAAGATTGTCTAGGTGACACTAACTAACCACAATGCTTCATGCAGCGTCCTAAACTTTCCAGCCCAAATCACCTGTAACAGAGAGGGTGAAAAACATATAAATGTTTTCTAATGGGTATAGCAAGCCGCCGGAGGCAAGTCGCACCTACCGGTCAATAGAAATAGATAACAAAGTAGACAGTAACGTTGCAAAATAACAATAATAGAGCATGATAAATTAAAAAATGAATGCTGCTGTAAAAAAGAGCCAGCCAACTGTATATACAGTGGGAGCTTCCTGCCCCCAAGCCTTACCGGAGTTTTAAGGACAAACTAAGGGAAAGAAAGTTGGGGGAATAAGAAACCACCGGTTTCGCTTGGTGGGCCGGTAATGCCAGACTTATCAATTTAAGAGGCCGAGATAAGAATACGATTCCTAAAAGTATAGGATCTCGATCCAAAACACCATTGGCTTGGTAGCGGGAAAGGCGCTGTAAATGACCAACGGCAGAGCTGGAACTTCTTTTCAACTAAAAAAACAGTGCCAGATCTTATGAATTCTTCGGTAGTTAATCACCTAAAATCCAAGGGGCAACTGTGGGCCCACACAGTCCAGATCCCATAATGTACTAAAGACGGCATCCATCCTACTGGGCAATCATCCATCCCAGAGTTTTAGGTTTCATTTTTGGAACCTGTGACTCAAGTTACAAATCCACAAATGAGAAGGTCATTTCCCTTATCGGAGGCGGATTGAATAGATCAGCCAGCATTTAATGTCTCAGGATCGACCCCCTGAGAGGCGGTGGTTTACCCTGTGGCGGATGTCAGTGGTTCGAGTCCGCGACGGTGACGAAGTCACTATTTTGGCTGATCTTTACAAAAACTTCATCATGGGTAGAAACAAAAAACGAGATATCGTACGATCTTTCACCAGATCCGCCAACTAAAGCAGGTTATAGAGTAGAGAAATATAGGATGTAGAGTTTCTGAATCATGGAGTTCTATTCCTTCTCCTTCCGGTAGCGGCGCTGTCGGGGTTCGAGAGAGAGGGCATCCGCAGCTAGGTTCTCTTTCCCTTATAAAACAAGAATGGAAGTTACAATGGAAAAGGGGACTCGCAAAGGATCAGCAATAGCTGTGTGTACTCGAGGACCAAAGATTTCCCATTCCTTAGCCGTAAAGATATGCGGCCATGAAAAAGGGAAGGGATTAAGTGGAACCTTGATAGAAGAGCTCCAATAGCCGCCCACAAACTGTTGAATTTTTTCTCTCTTGATCAATTTTATTTCTATTCAATTTATTAGATCTATTCTAGCCACCCTTGAAAGAATGCGTAATAGCTCACTGATCGAGCGCTCTTGCGCCATTCTTTCACAGAAAGAAAGACAGTAAGGCTTAGATCAAATAGGAAGCGCTACACCTAGGAATCAACAAGACGAAAACTTTGTGTTATAATTCCCCGTCTGTTTCTTATTCATTATTCTTCTTCCTCGGAATCCTGGAAATTGATTTTTATCTAGTCTCAATAGCGAAGGAAAAAAAAAGTGCTTTTCATGACTTAGAGCTAACATAACACTTTAACTAGATGGCACTCCAACTGACACTGCAACTCAAAGCTACTCTGGCTGCAGTCTCCCTGGCGTCAAAAACTGCTTGGACGCCCAAGGCCTTCTAGAAGGTGCACACGCCCAGTTGTGCCTATTTTGGATTGGTTGAATCGGTCCACCATTTTCGGTTTACAACCGAAGGTTAGGCCCGTAGTGAAGTGAGGGAGGGATCTAGTTGAAATTGATCCAGCAGTTGCCAACCTTTTCTCAGTTGGTTAGAGCTCGTGCTGATAAAAAACCGATGTGAGTGACCACTTGGCAAGTCTAGAAGTGATTGATCCTGCCAAAGATCCCAGGGTCTCGGTGCGGCCAACACAGGTGGGTTCCGTAGAGTTGCTTTTATGCTCTCAACAGATCAGGAATATGTTCAAACTCATATAAGAAAGCAGAAGATGGGTGTAAAGACCTGGAAAAAGTGCCCTTAATCGAGTAGGAGAAATTTTAGCCTGTTTTTGTTGAGCAAATGACCTCAATACCCGACCAGTTGAGCAGTGCCTGACAAACTCGAGAACAGAAAACCGAGTTTTTGCATGAAAAGAGCTAAAAGAAGATAAGATTCAAGAGAGAAAAAGATAAAAGGGAAAAATGTCGGTTCATACCTCTTTGGCCTATGAGCTTTCTGTTTTTACTGACTACGACTGAATCTAAACCTTAATCGGGAAACCTACCCGGACCAGAGCTTCTATTTACTCCACAGCTCTTACTGTAACAGAAAACACAGTTGAAGTTCCTCCTCAATCCCTCTCGGCTGCTCAAGCGGGTACCTTATTGTTTTTCAGCGCAAAAAAGCAAGTAAAAAAAGTTAAAAGCCAATCAATCAGAAGAATATGTTGGCTGAGAAAGAACAGAAACAGAAAGCGTTAGAATAAAAAAGTAAAATTAGACTCCCTTTGCCCTGACTTCATTTGAAGGGATGTCAAAAACTATTTATAAAAAATAGCAAGAAAGATAAAAAAATAGTTATTAATACACCAAGTAATGGCTTTTATTGATAATTAATTTCTGTTAGGGGGCGTCTCCAGAAGGAGGTGAAAGATCAAATTGAAACTTGGAGAGCACAGAAATCTATCGCTTAAAAAAAAAAGGCACGATGCTGAGCTCCTGTCCTGAGTCGGCGAAGGTGCCCACAAAAAGAGGAACACCTTATGCCGGGCCCAGCGAGCGACTAGGTTTCATACGAGCGAGAAAAATGAGGTTATCGGGTGTTGCTGCGTCTTGAGATCCTAATTGCCATGGTTCCGCAGCATCACAAGGAGCGATTGTGAGGAATCGCCACCTGAATAACTCTTCAATCATTGGAATTTCCATTCAAATGTTAGTAATCAAATCTGCTCCCGAAAAGATCAAGGAGACTTTCAGAGACTCGACTGGAAGAGTTGAGAAGCAACTGACTTATTATGAAATTGATTGAACCCAAAATGTTGAAAATCAAATATTTGGATCAGAACTTCCTAAAAGGAGAAGTGATCAAATTAGCCCTCGTAAAGCCCCAAAGCACTCTGGTAGGGAGTTGGACTTCCTGACTTCAGCCATCCTCCACCATGAGCTCAGAGTCGACAGGAGCGAATAGAGAAGAGCTATACCACACACCCGCAGTCTTTTTCCATCGCTTGATAGAACTTCTATTTTGTGGAATGTAGGTAGTGGTTATGACCAATTCGATAGAAAAGAAGGAATTGGTCAAGGAAGTTGGTGACCTGATGACAGGGGAGCCGTCTGCGTATAACACGTCCACAGTTTGTCCAACCTATTCTTCCTAAGGCCCCCTTTCTACTACTACTATTTATGAATAGAACCCCGTCAATTTTTGATCCAATTCGCCTAGCAGCTCGAAAAAGCCCGGGTTCGCTTACAGAAAGTCAAATTATTGGCCCAGTACTGGATGTCGTTTTTCCCCCGGGCAAAATCAAAATTGTGCTCAATTTCATATGTGGCAATTCCGCTTGGCTGGACCGAGATTTTTTTATGCTTTTTTGACTCATCTCATGTCAATTGATTATTAGCTTCCAATAATTTTTGGAAACCTTTGGAGTTTCATCGTCCGAATGTGCCATGCATCAAACGAGCAAAAAGTTCGTCAAATGTTTTACCCAATCCATGTTCGTTGCCATATAGACCTTGGGCTCTTACTCCCATGCCTAAACCAACTGCCATATATTGTAACAGGTGCGTTCTAGGCTCATAGGTCAGCTCCCGTCACTTGCAGAAAATAATACCTCGGCCCACGTGGTTGACCAGACCTTCGTGCCGATGTTCGTGAATGCGCACTGAGCGGTGGCAATGATCATGCAATGTGCTCAAGGCTCTAACTGAATACAATGCCCATAAGCAACATCAAGAAGCCAAGGAGAACTCATATTGTCAATGAAACCAAATAGGGTTCAATGCTCACAAGCATCAGCGAGAACCTAATAATAGGCTATGTTGCTTTACCGAAGCATTAAAGGATAAGTGATGCAAAACAATCTTGAACGGGCTTTTTTTGCATTTAGCTCCCTAAAAAATTTTATTTTTCAAACTGACCCTATAAAATTTCAAATTGCAAAAATGATCCTCTGGGTGCCACGTGTGCGTCACGCAAGCGCCACGCAGGCGGGCTGGGGTGTTAAGTTGAACACGGTGTGTCACACTCCGAGACCGCCAATTTGGACAGTTCGGGCGTGTCAACAGACCCGCCAATCGGGCATGACCTTTCTATACCCGAAAGGAACGGTTGATCTATTTCAACACAGTTAAGTGTAAGTGGAAGAGTAACAATCAGAGTACTAAACTATATAATTAAAACTTCCATTCAATCAAACAAGTAGTTTAGAAAGCAATGAAAGGACATATATGAGTGAAACCTTAACTTAAATTACATTACAACTCTCTTTAAATGAAAGCTTAAACTTAAAAGAAATTACATCTTTCATTCACCACTACCCAAAATAAAATCATTTAGTAATTAAAATTTACAATGTTTTCTCCTCATATACAAGGTTCACTCAAAATAAAACCAAAATGTAGACCGGCGACTCTAGACTGCTAGGTCGCTAAGCTGCCGGGCCCTTGCCCCTGTCGCGCGCCTCGCTCGATGAACCTGATCCTGTAATGATGATCATCCAAGGGTGTGAGAACTACTTAAAGTTTCCAGTGAGTTCAACTACCGAGAAAGAATGTCTTACACCGCTTGGTCCAATGGAAACAATATAGTAGATGACAATATAATATTGAAAGCTCTAAATTTCTATCTAGCATGCTCATGTATAACTTACTATTTGCCATGACATGACGCTATGTCGCCACCAAGGTACCATACTAGCCACACTACCCACTTGACCACAATATTTACATTCTTTATTGTGCTTTAATTCAAGTTGCTTAACCCTTGGATATCTCGCCCAACGGGCCCGAGCCCGTCAGTCATGCTACCATAAGACGAAATAATCCAAGGTTGCCGATAACACCCGCAAGTGCTACCCCGTCGAACGGGGAACTAGGTCATACGGGTCACTGCCCAGGAGATGGTCCTTGCTCTTACTCTCCGACACAAGTTCTATCCCCGAAGGTACGATCATTTTTTCTTTTCTTTTACTTTAGCGCTTAATCTCTTTTGCATTTTATGCATTTACTTTCATTCTCATTCGAGCATTTAGCTCACTTTGCTATTTAGCAATTTCTTTCACTCTTTCATTCTTTAATTCTTTCATTCTTTCATTCTTTTATTCCTTACCCCGGGTCCTTGCCTCGAGGGTAACAAGAAAGTCTCTTGGACTTTAAACATTTTCACTTTCTTTTAGTAACTCATGTTGAAGTTAAAGTGAATATTCATTTTTGCCCAACTTACCCTAAGAACAACTCTAGGGTTAAATTTATTTAACTCGTTAACATCAACTCATATAGACCTTCCCTTAGAATTTTGACTCAAGTTAAATACTTGTCTCATAATCTTAGTTTACTCTTTCGACACATGCCACATGTGAAACCCTAAGGTTAATGCCACTGGTCATAATCTTATTCTAGGTTTTCTCCTATGTCATCTTGTCCATCAATCAACATACTTAACACTAAATGTTTAGCATGCATTATTACATAACCTTAATATCATAAAATGAAATCATTGCATTCATTCTTATGCAAATGAAGTTCTAATACTTAAAATTCTCATTCATATTCTCATACAAAGGGTTTAGCATATATCCTTAAGCTCAAGAAGACATCTCTAGTCTCATTTCTACACATAAACCCTAATTTATCTACTAACATGCTTCTAGTCATAAAAGCAAAGAAAAAAGGAAGAGATCAACCTTATTCGAATAGAATCCCCCACCTCTTGTGATTTTTGCAAGAAAATTTGATTGTTCTCTTTGTTCTTGAAAGAGGAATGAAACTTGCTCTCTTGGTCTTCCAAAAGAATTCCTAAAATGAAGTGAAAACCATAAGGAATTCATTTCGTCTATATTCTAATACCATAAAAATTGTAGAAGAAGAAACCCTAGATTTTAATCTTACCTTTCTTGGAGTTTTACTTGATCAAAAGAGATGGAAAAGAGAGTTGGAGTCCACTTTGGAATGCTCCAAGATACTCTCTTTTAGGTCCACAAGGAAAACCTATAAGTGGAGATCATTTTATATAGAATGATATTTATTTTTTTTTTCTCTCTGAATCCAAAAGAGATCTTAAAAGATGAAATTCTAGGTTTTACTCACCTCTTTTGAAGGTTCTTTGACAAAAAGAGAAGATGAAAAGGGAGTTGGAGTACACTAGAGGTGTTCTCTTCAAAATCCCAAGGCCTCCTAGGTGTTCCAAGAAGCCACAGCCACGGTGGAGCCCTCTCCACCAAGCTGCGGCTGCTGCTGCTAATCTTTTTCCTTCGTTCTTTTTTTTTTCTTCTTTGCTTTTCCCTGGTGTAAACAGAGAAGAAAAGAAAGGGGTTGGGGTGATTTCGAAATGGAGGGAGAGGGGGAGAGTAGGTGTAGGCTACTGTGGGGCAGAGGGGTTGGTGGAAATGGCAGCAATTGTGAATTTACACAATTTCCCCCCACTTAAAAGAGGTATTTTCCACCTCTGCCACAGCTGCATGAACACTGGGTTCCGGTGCCCACCCTTGGGCGTAACCACAGTGAAATTTTTTCCCAGACTGGGAGAAAATCTGCACTATGGTTTTCTTTTTCTTTTTTCTTTTTTTTGTTTCCTTTTTGTTTTCTTCTTCCCTTTGGTTTTTTTTTTCTTCTTTTTCTTCTTTCTCTCCCAACAGCAAACTTTCCTTAGGTCCCCCCATTATCCCTTTTTATTTTTCAATTGCTTCCGACACTCAAGAAAGGGCCTCGGAAAACCTTGCGGATTAAACTTCAAAAATCTGCAGCTTCCTAAAACCCACAACTCTAGACCGCACCTTTTGGAGCTTTTCATCAGCAGCTTGTTTTTCTTTAATTCTCTCCAATAAGGTGGGTTGCACCCGAAGTGTCATAAGCGTCGCGGGTGTACCGGGGGCCACAACTTCTAACCCTAACCGTCGCATCTCGGATTGCAACGGGTATTGATCCGTGATGATCATGGCGAGGTTCTCCACGGACTTTCTACTCAGAGTGTCGGCCACCACATTTGCTTTCCCCGGGTGGTATAGGATTGCTAACATCGTAATCCTTGAGTAGCTCCAACCATTGACGCTGTCTCAGATTTAGTTCTTTCTGTGTGAATAAGTACTTGAGACTTTTTGATCTGTGTAGATCTCACAATGCTCGCCGTATAAGTAATGCCGCCATAGCTTCAATGCAAAGATAACCGCGGCAAGCTCAAGGTCGTGGGTGGGGTAGTTCTTTTCGTAACTCTTCAACTGCCGGGAGGCATAGGCTATCACTCTCCCGTCCTGCATAAGCACACACCCCAAACCACTACCTGAGGCATCGCTATACACCACGAATTCTTTCGCCGCCGTAGGCAAAGCGAGGACTGGAGTCGATGTCAATTTGTCCTTGAACAATTGGAAGTTCTTTTCGCAATCATCGCTCTAAATAAACTTAGCCCATTTTCTTGTGAGACCGGTAAGTGGAGTGGTAATTTTGGAGAACCCCTCCACAAACCATCTATAATATCCCGCAAGTCCGACAAAGCTTCGAACCTCGGTAACATTGGTTGGTCGGGGCCAATCTTTAACAGCTTCAAATTTCTTGGGGTCCACCAATACTCCTGCTTCAGAAATCACATGCCCCAAAAATGCCACTTTCCGATGCCAAAATTCGCATTTCTTCAACTTCGGGAATAGGCCCCGCTCCCGAAGCACCTGTAATACCTGTCGGAGGTGATCCTCGTGCTTGTCGTCACTTCGAGAGTAGACCAAAATGTCGTCAATGAAGACCACGACAAATCGATCTAGGAAAGGTTGAAAGACGCGATTCATTAAATCTATGAATGTCGCCGGGGCATTGGTCAACCCAAACGGCATTACCGTGAATTCATAATGTCCATACCGCGTCCTAAAGGCCGTCTTGTGAACATTCTCCGGCTTTATCTTCAATTGATGGTATCCCGATTGAAGATCAATCTTCGAAAATACCCGGGAACCTTGTAATTGATCAAATAGGTCATCGATCCGCGGCAATGGATATCGGTTCTTGATTGTCAACTTGTTGAGTTCTCGATAATCCACACATAGCCGTAGTGATCCGTCCTTCTTCCTCACAAACAGGACTGGAACTCCCCAAGGAGATACACTGGGTCTGATGAAACCCTTGTCTAGTAAATCTTGCAATTGAGCCTTAAGGTCTTTCAACTCAGTCGGGGCCATTCTGTAAGGAGCCTTCAAAACTGGAGCCATCTCGGAAACCAAGTCTATAATGGACTCGATCTCCCAATCCATCGGCATGCTCGGCAACTCCGTGGTGAATACATCGGGGTACTCCTGCGCCACAGGAATATCCTCAACTCGGGGTTCTTCCTTGCGTCCTTCCACAACAGTAGCCAAATAGGCCACACACCCTCTACTGATCAATTTCTTGGCTCGCGAGGCGGAAACCGTCGAGGCAAATAGTGGGCTCCTACATGTCTTGAAGACATTCTTTCTGTCCCGGTTCTCGAAATGTGATAACTCGACTCTCAAAGTCGATAGTAGCATAGTACTTAAAAAGCCAATTCATTCCTAGGATTACATCGAAATCCCCCAGACGCCTTAGGACCAAGAAGTCCGCCGTCATAATCCACTTGCCAATCCGGACAGGACAGGCGGGACAACTCTCTGAGACCTCGAAAGAATGCTCCGGCACTTGAACGGTCGTAGCATTCGTAGGCTGGAGTACATCTAGACCGTGTGTCATGGCAAATGATCTACAAATGAACGAATGCGATGCACCTGTGTCGAATAAAGCCCTGCATCGAACATCGTTAATAAAAATTATACCTGCCACGACGTCGTCGGCCACGGGCTCCTCAACCACCTGAGTGGCAAAAACTCGCCCACTCGGTGGCTGCTGTGGTGTAGCTGGTCGTGCGGCCGGTAAAGCTGGTACTGCCCTCTGGTGCTGCCTCGGGGCACCCTGGATCATCGGTGCGCCCGGGGCAGGTCGCATGCCCCTATAACAATCCTGAGCAAAGTGGCCCCGTCGGCCACACTTGTAGCATCTCCCTTCGCGCTCCGCGCAATCGGCTGGTCGGTGCAGTTCACCGCATATGACACACCGCTCGGGAGCCATGGGCTGTCGGGGCTCCCGAGGGTAGTGCTGCTGTCGTGGCTACTTAGGGGGCCTCTAATAGTGGCCTTGGCCCCCAGAGCCACCTTAATGTCGTTTTTTTTCCTTCCCTTTCCCTTTTTCCTTCTCGTATGCCTCGCGCTCTCGGCGCACCACCAAATCACCCCGCTCCACCAAGCGAGATCTATCGACTATCTCTCTGTAGGTCGCAATGTTCAGGAGCTGGACCTTCGAATAGATAGCTGGTCGAAGGCCCACCTCGAAACATCGCGCCTTATCCCACTTGCTCTGCACCACGGTAGGAAGGCAGCTGACTATGCGAAAGAACTCACACTCGTACTCCTGGACCGAGCGGCTCATTTGGCGAAGGTTCTTAAAGTCCTCCTTCATCTGCTGCTTGGCGCTGTCGGGGAAGTAGGTCGCAAAGAAGAGCTCCTTAAACTCCTACCATGTCGACTTAGGCAATGCCGTCCTAGCCCGCCTCTCCAACTCCGCCTTCCACCAACGGTGCGCCATGTTGTCGAGGTGGGGAACCGCCACAGTGACACGGTCCCGCGTAGGCACCCGAAGGGTCAGGAACAACCTCTTATGGAGTCGACCCGGGACTCTACTATCATAGGGTCAGTCTTATCGCCGTTGAAGGTCGGCGGATGAAACTTTTGGAAACTGGCGAGGGTCTCCATCGCCCGATCCTGATCCGCCTTTTGGGCTGCGTACTCGGCGTCATATGCCTTCGAGTCGGCCCGCTGGGGCACCTCTCTAGTAACCCCAACCGACGGTGCTGGGCGCGCCGCCATAGGGCTTGGCCGCCATAGCCACCCCCTCCGTCATCGCCCCCACCTGAGGCGATGCTGTGCGCTCATGCGCAGCCTCAACTTGCTGCGCCAACATCTCCTGGAACCTTTCTATCTGCTCCGCTTGCCGCCTTGACGCTTCTTCCTGGTGCCGGAACGCTTCCTCCTGCCTACGGGAAGCCTCCTCCTCCTGTCGCAACGAGGCCTCCACCTGCTGTTGGACCACGCCGATAAGCACGGCCATCTGCTCGCGGACCTCATTCGACCTAGAGCCCTCTCCCAGCTCGAGTCGCCTCAAACGTGTCTCCTTTCGCGGTTGCATCACTATCTGCACACCACACGAAACATTAGTTCAATTTAAAAACTCGGACCTTGCGTAATTGAATGCGAAATAACAAATACAATAAGGGCCTGTCAACCCAATCATGCAAAAGTAATGAGGGATACTTCCTTTCACTCCTAACGTTACGTTGTCGGCCGCCCAACATATCGTTAGCTAGTGGAAGTCCATTTTCCTCGATCCATTCCCAATATCCTTCTTGGGAATTATAATACCCAATCATACACTTTCGCCCAAAGATCCGCGCATTCTCTCGTGCCTAAACCCTAGGGTCTTCCTAAGGTTCGCTAACCACCTAGGTCTACTTCTACGCTCTGATACCACTCTAATCTGTCACGTCCCGAGACCGCCAATTTGGACAGTTCGGGCGCGCAAACAAACTCGCCAATCGGGCATGACCTTTTTATACCCGAAAGGAACAGTTGATCAATTTCAACACAGTTTAGTGTAAGCAGAAGAGTAACAATCAAAGTACTACTTAATTAAAACTTCCATTCAATCAAACAAGCAGTTTAGAAAGCAATGAAAGGACATACATGAGTGAAACTTTAACTTAAATTACATTACAACTCTCTTTAAATGAAAGCTTAAACTTAAAAGAAATTACATCTTTCATTCACCACTACTCAAAATAAAACTATTTAGTAATTAAAATTTACAATGTTTTCTCCTCACATACAAGGTTCACTCAAAATAAAACCAAAATGTAGACGGGCAACTCTAGACTGCTAGGTCGCTAAGCTATCGGACCCTTGCCTCTGTCGCGCGCCTTGCTCGATAAACCTGGTCCTGTAATGATGATCACCCAAGGGTGTGGGAACTACTTAAAGTTTTCAGTGGGTTCAATCACCGAGAAAGAATGTCTTACACCGCTTGTTCCAATGGAAACAATATAGTAGATGACAATATAATATTGAAAGCTCTAAATTTCTATCTAGCATGCTCATGTATAACTTACTATTTGCCATGACACGACGCTATGTCGCCACCAAGGTACCATACTAGCCACACTACCCACTTGACCACAATATTTACATTCTTTATTGTGCTTTAATTCAAGTTGCCTAACCTTTGGAAATCTCGCCCAACTGGCTCGAGCCCGACAGTCATGCTACCATAAGACGAGATAATCCAAGGTTGCCGATAACACCTATAAGTGCTACCCCTTCCAACGGGGAACTAGGTCATACGGGTCACTGCCCGGAAGATGGTCCTTGCTCTTACTCTCCGACACAAGTTCTATTCCCGAAGGTATGATCATTTTTTCTTTTCTTTTACTTTAGCGCTTAATCTCTTTTGCATTTTATGCATTTACTTTCCTTCTCATTCGAGCATTTAGCTCACTTTGCTATTTAGCAATTTCTTTCACTCTTTTATTCTTTAATTCTTTCATTCTTTCATTCTTTCATTCTTTCATTCCTTACCCCGGGTCCTTGCCTCGATAGTAACAAGAAAGTCTCTTGGACTTTAAACATTTTTACTTTCTTTTAGTAACTCATGTTGAAGTTAAAGTGAATACTCATTTTTGCCCAACATACCTTAAAAACAACTCTAGGGTTAAATTTATTTAACTCTTTAACCTCAACTCATACAGACCTTCCCTTAGAATTTTGACTCAAGTTAAATACTTGTCTCATAATCTTAGTTTACTCTTTCGACACATGCTGTCACGCCCCGAGGCCGCCAATTTGGTTGGTTCGGGCGCGCCAATTTGGTCGGTTCGGGCGCGCCAACAGACCCGCCAGTCGGGCATGACCCTTTCAATACCCGAAAGGAACGGTTCATTCCAACAATTGCAGTTTAGTGTAAGCGGAAGAGTAAACAATCAGAGTACTAAACTATGAAATTAAAACTTTCATTCATTCATACAACCAGATAGAAGGTAATGAAAGCACAATATTGAGCGAAACTTTAAACTTCAAAATATATTACAACTCTTTTTAACATAACTTTAAAGAATTTACATCTTTCAAAAAGAAACTTTAACATTTAATGTTTACAATCCTTTCCTCACATACAAGTTCGCTCAAAATAGTAAAACACTCCAAATGAACTGGCGACTCTAGACTGCTAGGTTGCTACTCTACTGGGCCCTTGCCCCTGTCGCGCGCCTCGCTCGATGTACCTGGACCTGTGAGGATGTCACCCGAGGGTGTGAGAACTACAACGAAGTTTCCAGTGGGTTCAACCACCGAGAAAAAATGTCCTACACCGCTTGGTCCAATGAAAGCAATATAATAGAGAATAATTACAGTATTTAAAGTTGTAAATTCTAACTAGTAATGCTCATGTAAAACTCTACCCTTTGCCATAACACGACACTATGTCGTTCCAAGGTGCCACTCTATCCAACTCAAACTTAACCATTCACTTTCTTTCTTTTCCTTGTGCTTTAATTAAAGTTGCTAAATCTCGGAGAATCTTGCCCAACGGGCCCCAGCCCGGTAGTCATGCTACCACAAGACAAGAATCTCTAAGGTTGCCGGTAGCACCTCAAGTGCTACCCCGCCCAAAGGGGAACTTTGTCATACGGGACACTGCCCGGGAGAGGGTCACTGCCCTTACACTCCGACAAGATCTACGTTTTACCCCCGAAGGTACGTTCATCTTATTTTTATCTCTTTTCTTTAGCTTTAGCTATTGGCCTCCTTTGTGCACTTTATGCATTTGCCTTTCTTTTGCTCTTAAGCATTTGTTTTTCTTTCTTATTTGAGCTTATAGCTCACATTGCCACTGGCAACCTGTTTCTCTTTATTTTAAGCCTTTTAGCTTATCTTGCTTACTTAGAAATTCTTTCTCTTTACCCTAGGTCCTTGCCTCAAGGTAACCAAAAGTCCCTTGGACTTTAATTTTTTCTTACTTTCATTCTTTGCCCAAATTGAAGTTAAAGTGAGGGTTTATTTTACCCAACTCCCTAAGACCAACTCTAGGGATTTTACTCATTTACACTTTTTAACCTCAACCTCTATTTCCTTTTCTCTTAGAGACTCGACTCTAAGTTAAACTTTAACTCTTTCATAACCTTAGTTTGACTCATGCACAATGCCACCCGTGAAGTCCTAAGGTTAATGCCACTCATAAAACCTTAATCTAGGTTTCCTCCTAAGTTATCATATCCAACTTACATCATTCAAACCCTTTTTCTCATGAATTTCCTAACCTTCTATTAACATGCTTCTATAATATATAAAAACAAAAGATAAGGGGAGAGGTCACCCTTGTTCCCTAGAATCTCCCACCTCTTGTGTTTTCTTTTGCAAGAGAAGTGGTGTTGGTCTTCCCCTTTCAAGAAAGCCCTAAATCCAATAATGAAACCATTAAGGAATCATCACAATACTCTTTTAGCTCCATAAAAATCATAAAAGAAAAGGTTTACTCAATCTCTCTTGATGGGCTCTTTGGACAAATGAAAGATAAGGGGATGAAAACCACATTTTTGACATGTTCTAGTAAAGAGAAATATTGATCTCTTTAACTTAGGGAAAATGCCCTAAAAATTGGAGAAAAACCCATTTGGGATATTTTCCCAAGCTCTTGAACCCAAGAAAAGCGTAAAATCCAAACCCTAGCTTTTTAGCTTACTTCCTTTGATGCTCTTGCTCAAAGAGGAAGAAGAAAGAGGAAGTTGGAGCTCCTCTTTGAGTTCTCTCCAAGTCCCCAAAGCTCTCCTTGAAGCTCCAAGGGCCACAGCACAATGGGGGGTGTTGCTGCTGCTGCTGCTACCGCCTCTCTCTCACTCTCTTTCTTTCTCACTTTCTCTCCCTGGTTCGAACAGAGAAGAAAAGGGGTGGTGGGGTTATTCAATGGAAGAGAGAGAGAGGAGTTAATGCTGTGCAGAGGGTGGTTGGGGATTGCATGGGTGTGAAATGACCAAATTGCTCCCGACAAAATCCCAGATTTACACTCTGCCTGGGCAATTTTCGTGCGGTTTCGGGCGTCCGCGAGTTCTTCCGGGCGCCCAGTTTCCCGAAGCATCCTTCCACCGGGCGGCCCCTCCAGGGCCCGCTACTGTTGATCCGGGAGCCCCCAGGACTTCCCGAGCGTCCGAGTCCCCTGTTTTTCCGAAAACTATGCTCTCAGTCTGGAGGTTCTGGATTCGGTTCCGGGTGCCCGCAGGACCTTCCGGGCGCCCGATTCTGGTCCAGCAACCAGAACCAAGGCTGATGATCCATTTTCTTCGCCGATTCAACTTACTTTTGATCCAGAAGCTATTTGCTTCGAACCAAACCCATTCCACCTCATTTTTATCATATTTTAAAATATGTTCGAAGTGATTCGACTGCACTTTACTATTTAGCAAAGTCGGTACTCTACACATGCCACATGTGAAACCCTAAGGTTAATGCCACTCGTCATAATCTTATTCTAAGTTTTCTCCTATGTCATCTTGTCCATCAATCAACATGACCCTTTAACACTAAATGTTTAGCATGCATTATTACATAACCTTAATATCATAAAATGAAATCATTGCATTCATTCTTATGCAAATGAAGTTCTAATACTTAAAATTCTCATTCATAATCTCATACAAAGGGTTTAGCATATATCCTTAAGCTCAAGAAAACATCTCTAGTCTCATTTCTACACATAAACCCTAATTTATCTACTAACATGCTTCTAGTCATAAAAGTAAAGGAAAAGGGGAGAGGTCACCCTTGTTCGAATAGAATCCCCCATCTCTTGTGATTTTTGCAAGAAAATTTGATTGTTCTCTTTGTTCTTGAAAGAGGAATGAAACTTGCTCTCTTGGTCTTCCAAAAGAATTCCTAAAATGAAGTGAAAACCATAAGGAATTCATTTCGTCTATATTCTAATCCCATAAAAATTGTAGAAGAAGAAACTCTAGATTTTAATCTTACCTTTCTTGGAGTTTTACTTGATCAAAAGAGATGGAAAAGAGAGTTGGAGTCCACTTTGGAATGCTCCAAGATACTCTCTTTTAGGTCCACAAGGAAAACCTATAAGTGGAGATCATTTTATATAGAATGATTTTATTTTATTTTTCTCTCTGAATCCAAAAGAGATCTTAAAAGATGAAATTCTAGGTTTTACTCACCTCTTTTGAAGGTTCTTTGACCAAAAGAGAAGATGAATAGGGAGTTGGAGTGCACTAGAGGTGTTCTCTTCAAAATCCCAAGGCCTCCTAGGTGTTCCAAGAAGCCACAGCCAAGGTGGAGCCCTCTCCACCAAGCTGCGGCTGCTGCTGCTACTCTTTTTCCTTCTTTTCTTTTCTTCTTTGCTTTTCCCTGGTGTAAACAGAGAAGAAAAAAGAGGGGTGGGGTGATTTCCAAATGTAGGGAGAGGGGGAGAGTAGGTGTAGGCTGCTGTGGGGCAGAGGGGTTGGTGGAAATGGCAGCAATTGTGAATTTACACAATTGCCCCCGACATAAAAGAGGTATTTTCCACCTCTGCCACAGCTGCAGGAACACTGGGTTCCGGTACCCACCCTTGGGTACCGGAAGGTACCGGAACCACAGTGAAATTTTCTCCCAGACTGAGAGAATCTGCACTATGGTTTTCTTTTTTTTTTTTTTTTTTTTTGTTTCCTTGTTGTTTTCTTCTTTCCCTTTGGTTTTTTTTTTCTTCTTTTTCTTCTTTCTCTCCCAACAGCAAACTTTTCTTAGGTCCCCCCATTATCCCTTTTTATTTTTCAATTGCTTCCGACACTCAAGAAAGGGCCTCGGAAAACATTACCGATTAAACTTCAAAAATCTGCAGCTTCCTAATAATACCCACAACTCTAACTCACTTTTCGACCCGATGCCTTTCGCGTCGATCCGAAACGCACCGAACTCGATTGTAATCATATTTTAAACGCGTTACGCGTGATTTCGCCGCACCTCGCTATTTCGCGGAGCCGGTGCACTACATGATGAATGGTTCACCGTGTTCAAACACGGTGAAGCATTCACCGTGTTCAACATTTTTATTTCCCCCGTTCCCTGTAGTATAGATTGTTAGGATTTTGAATTTTATTGATAGGTTGTTAGAATTTTTTAGATGGTTAGAATTGGATAATATTTGATTGTTAGAATTTTATCGGTAGGTTGTTGGGATTTTTAAATTGTATCATCTTTTTTTATCATATATAATTCTAATAATATATGATAAAAAAAGATGATACAATCTAAAAAAATTCCAACAACCTACCAATCAAATATTATCCAATTCTAACAATCTAAAAAATTCTAATAACCTACTAATAAAATTCAAAATCCTAACAACCTAAAACTCGGGGAATGGTTCCCTATATTAAATAAAAATGTTGAACACGGTGAATCATTCACCGTGTTCAACTTAACACTCCAATCCACCCACGTGGCGCACACGTGGCATCCATGGGGTCATTTTTGCAATTTGAAATTTTATAGGATCATTTTGAAAAATAAAAATTTTGAGAGGGTCATTTTCAAAAAACGCCCGTCTTGAACCTATGTTAATCGGATTAAACCGATTTAGTTCATAGTTTTTAAAATTAGATTAGATTAGTTGAGCATATCTTTTACTTAATTAATGATGTTTTTTAACTATCCTCTTATTTGATTTTATCTATATTTATTTTTAGATTTTTATTGTTTAGTTAATCTCTTGATAAAACTGTTTTAATTAGTTATTTAGGATAAATTAAGATTAGATTAGTTGAGCATATCTTTTACTTAATTTAATGAGGTTTTTTAGCTATTCTCTTATTTGATTTTATCTGTATTTATTTTTAGATTTTTATTGTTTAGTTAAAGTCTGGATAAAGCTGTTTTAATTAGTTATTTAGGATAAGATTAAATCCTAATTAGGTTATGTATAGGTAAGGTTAAGAATAGTATAAATAAGCCACAAGTCTTTTTTGTATGATGATGAATATGAATTTATGAATCTATAATGAAGGCAAATGTTTTGACAATGATTTCTTTTTTTTCTTCACGAATGTGTCGCTTTGGAGTGAGTCTAGTCCCGAAGTGAGTTCAATTCAGGAGTGAGTTTTGATTATCTTTTCTATTTTTTTTTTCTTTTTTTTTGAATTTTTCTATTTTTCTTTAATTTTCATAATTTCCTTTTTTAAAATTACTAACATTTCAAAAAAAAGTTTCAAAATTCAAAGAAGCTTTTAAAATTATAAATCATATTTTGGAGGGTTTTTTTTACATTTAGCCCCATGAATTTTTTTTTTTATTTAAAATAGCCCTGCGAAATTTAAATTTGCAAAAATGGCCTTATGCCTGCCACGCATGCGCCACGCAAGCGCCACGCGTGCGCCACGCAAGCGCCACGCGGGCAACCTGAGCAGCCTGGGCGGCCAGGGTGGAGATTAAGTTGAACACGGTGAATAACCGTGTTAAAAAACGGTGAATAATTCATCGTGTTTCTTATATTTATACAATAAGTTGTATATAACACGTGAAATAAAGATTGATCAAAATCCACCTTCTTCTCTTTATTTTCTTTTAAAATTTTATTTTTATTTATTTAATTTTATTTGACTTTATTATTATTATTATTTATTTTATTATATTATTCCATTTTAATAAAAAAAATATTATTATATCATTAAAATAGAAATTAGAAATATTCTAAAATATTCTAATAAATAAAGTATTTAAACTTAAACAAAATATTTAATAATTAGATAAAATAATTTAAATAAAATAAAAGTGGTAAATAGTTTATACTAGACATGGGGAACCATTCCCCGCGTTCGGGGAATTGATTACCGTATTTAAATCACGGTAAATCATTTATCGTGTTTAGACATGGTAAAGCATTTACCGTGTTTGTCACTTTAGATAGCCACTTAAAATAATACTTTTAAATTTCAATGTTATACAATTTTCAAGTATAGAGAATACAATCAAACTTTGAAACAACAATGAAATACAACAATGAACAGTATGAATATAATTTTACATCAACAGTATGAATATAACTTTACATCACATCACAACAGAATATCGATACTTGAAGAATATCTCATCACATCACATATCACATCACATTCTATCACATCACATTGCATTCTATCACATCAATACGAATATAACAATATATATACAAAAGGGCGTCAGGAAAGAATAGAACATCGATAAAAGATAAATACAAATCACATCACAACGGAACAATATAAATATAACAACGCACAAGGATAATGTAGGCTAATCAAATAGCTCTATATTTAGATAGTCGTGCCCTTTGGCTGTGGAGGAGCTGAAGATGAGGGCTGATCAGCATAGGGAGACCGCAACTGTCGATGCCGTAGGCGCCTATGATAAACAATATCAGGTTGTCGAGGAGGATCATCTGGTACAAATCCCGACGGACTATATGAAGGTGCATGTCCCGACGTCGATGCTCCACCATGATCTGCTGGCCTTGGAAGCATAGTATGTGGAAGTGCCGGTAGAGTCTCCAAAACTGCCTCCATTTGATCAGTAATTTGTCTCAGAATTGTGTATACTCCACCATATGAAATATCTGGTATGACACCTCTGATCGCATAGTGAGATCTTTGAACGACATTGACGTGAAATCAAACCAGTATTATAAAAATTACACTAACCTTTGTTTGTATGTAAAAATAATTATTATATATATAGAGAGAGAGAGTAATGCTCCTATACTATTGATAGTATCAGGGCCTTACTACTATAGTCCCATTTTCGATTTTAGGGACTTCAAATCAACGATTCACACCGTTAAATATGATCTAGGATATATAAAGTTCTTAAAATAAAAATTTATAGCTTTTCGGCGTAGTTTACTTTATGATCAAATTATTTCAAAATTATTAATTTTCAATGGCTACTATGACGAGTTTGTAGTTTAACGGTGTAGAATCAAGGAAACCTGCAATAGGGGCACGATACGGGGGGGTTATCTATACCCCCCGGTCTCAGCGACACCTAATAGGTATCGCCCGTGCCGTGCCGAGTGGCACGGGTTTTTTTTTTTTTTTTTTTAACACGTCATTGTACAGTAAAATTACTATTTAACCGTACAACTTTTTATAATATAAAATATCTAAATTGTCCTAATGGGTACTTTTTATATATAAAGATAAAAAAAGTTATCAGCATGTTAATTGCAAGGAATTAACATAAATATATACAGTATAGTATTGCCGACATACTATTAACTTAATTGGTGAGTATAGTAAGCTATATATAGCTAATATTCATAATTTTTTGACTAACCATTTCAAAACAATATTATAAGAGCTTATTGGGAAAAAAAAAATAAAAAAAAAATCGTGTCAGAGCGTGCCACTGGGAGGTCATGCGTATCCATCGGCACGCAGCGTGCCACGTGTCGGCACGGAAGCGTGCCTGTACCGTACCGTGCCAGGCGGAGAGCGGCACGCCCCCGTGCCACGGCAATTAATTCCTTGTGTTGAAGAATCTAAATTTATTCAAATTTTGATAGAAAATACTTTAAACCCTTTAAATCAAGATCAGCATTCTTAATCTTGAATTCAAAAGTGCTATCCTCAAATTTTAAAGATTGTTTAATTTTCACCGTTCGTTTTGACATGATGTACTTACTAAGTAAACGATGTCGAAAAAATCTTTTTTTCTAAAAATTTTATATACTCTATATCATATTTAACGGTGTGGATCGTTGATTTGAACATCCTAAAATATAAAATGGGACTATAGTAGTAAGGCCCTAATACTATCAATAGTATAGGAGCATTACTCTATATCTGTTGTGCGGAGACGGACTTCCGCTCGATCATAATTAGTGACCTTGTATATTTCAGTTTCAAAATCCCGAAATGTGATGTCGCGGCGGATGCCGATCAATTCTTTATAGCAACCAGTATATTGTGGTATATTATCGTTGACAACTAAATTCCCATCCCAATGGATGTAAAAGAAAACACATTCACCAGATATAATGATCTACTAAAAATAACATTATACAATATTATACAATATGACAATGAAATTATAAAATTGACTATTATGTGAAATCAAAATTTACCGAATTGCGGAGAGCGTCGGTGCGAGTTCTGTGTCGATGAAGAGCTCTGGAAAAAGGTGATGACAGCGAGATAGTGAGAGTGAGAGTGAGAGAGGGAGAGAGGAAGAGATTGTGTGTATGAGAGAGAGAGAGAGAGAGAGAGAGGGAGAGGGAGAGAAATTTCTGTCTCAGAGAAATAGAGAAATTTCTGTCTCAGAGAGACAGTGAGAAAGAGTGAAAGAAAGCTAGAGAGAGAGTGTGAGAGAGAGCCAGAGCGAGAGAGGTGGAGAGAGACAGAGACAGAGAGGGGGTGGGCTCTGTGGCGGCGGGACACAGAGAGAGAGAGAGTGCGTGCAATGCGGCGGCGGAGAGAGAGAGAGAGAGAGAGAGAGAGAGAGCGAGCGAGCGACAGCGAGAATAGAGAGGCAAGAAGAAAGGGGCAAGGCTCGGGGTGTATAGTGCTTTGAACACTCACCGTGTTTGAACACGGCGAACTATTCACCATGTTCAAACACAGTGAACAGTTCACCATATTCAACTAACACCACGCACACCCCAGCCCGCCCGCGTGGCGCTCATGTGGCGCACGCGAGGCAGGCATAGGGCTATTTTTGCAAATTTAAATTTCGCATGGCTATTTTTTTTAAAAAAAAAAAATTCAGCGAGCTAAATGCAAAAAAAACCCTATTTTGGAGCTCTCTAAAATGTAGGATTCTATATTCTGTCCTTCATCAAATTTGTTGTCAAAGCTAGGCTATTTGACAATTCTGTAGTGTCAAAAGTTTTGGGCTTGTGGAAGAAAACGAGGTTAGAATTGAAAAAAAAAAAAAAGTATAATAAAAAAAGTGAAAAAAATGTGGTGGAGAAAAAAAAATGGAAAGAAAAAAAATCATCATGGATGCAAAAGAATGTCTTTAAAAAGTTTTTCAAAAGTATGGTAGAAGAAAAGAAATACATATCGAGTCATTGAAAGAAATATGTGAGATGAAAAGAGTCGAGTTTGATGAATGATTGTATTATTAGAAGTCATATTTTGAGAGAAAAAGAAACGATATTCAGATGGAAATACTAGATGGCTTGAGATGGTAGTATAGACAACGAGAAATATTTCATCTTGATTTTAACAAAATATTTTTTGAGGAAGAAAAAAGAAGGTTGAGATATTTGAAGATGATGCTAAAATTGCTGAAGATGATTTTCAATGGATAGATAAGGTTAGAGATTGAGTATCGATGGATCCAACTAAAAGTTCAACTGGAGACCCTAAGATGATTTTCCTCTTCATTCCATTCCGCTCTTGGTTTTGATGGAATAATGTAGCCACTTTGAACTATATCCCAAAGGTCAAAATCAAGAGATTGAAAGAATATCTTCATTCTAATCTTCCAAAAAGAATAATCGGTGCCATCAAAAAATGGTGGTCAAACAATGGATTGTTCTTAGATTTCTTTCCTATGGATGTCATTCTCACTTAGATGTTAATCTAAATAATGCGAGACCTCGCTCTGATACCAATTGAGGATTAAAATGGCTACCTAAGAGGGGGTGAATTAGGTTTCTAAAATAAAATTACAAATAATCAAGCAAATCAAAAATTCCAAATCGAATAAAACAAGCTAGAGTAAGAGAAATGCAAACTCAAGAAAGACACGATCGATTTGTTTTGAGGTTCGGCACTTTGCCTACGTCCCCGCCAACTTCTCAACACAAGAGAATGTTGGATCTCCACTAGATGATGCTTTTGCGGGCAAGAACCAAGCCTTTACACCAACACTTGCTTCTTTTCTCTCTTACACAAAATTGTATCTGGCTACAAATTTCACTCAATCTTTAAGAGAGAGAGAGAGAGAGAGTAGAGCTATGAGAAGTATGACACTTAAATTTACAAGCTCAGAAGCTCAAAATGGATGATTGCCAAAGTCCCTCAGCACCCTTCTATTTATAGCCACTCATGTTAAAAAGTTCATTGCATTGTGAACTAATTAATTGGATTGCATGTGCGCTAATTAAATACGCGCTTGGTTTCGAGACTGCACTGTCGAAAACTTTCGGATTTGTCGCTGCAGCCCAAATCTTATTAGCAGCCCAAATCTTCAATTAGCCGCCCGAATCTGCGCTTGGAGAATGAAACAACATTCAAAATCCGGGCGCCCTAAACACGTTTCGGGTGTTCGAATCCGCCGCAATATTTTCAAAACAATTCGGGCGCCCAGAACGAGTTTCGGGCACCTAGAACTCCTTTAGGATGCCCAGATCCTATTCGAAGAGCCCAGAACTTTAGGGAGCTTAGAACCTGTTTAGAGTGCCCAGAAATTTAGGGAGTCCAGATTTTTAGGGAGCTCAAATTATTAGGGAGTTCAGAACCTGTTTAGGGTGGCCACAACCTCTTTAGAGCGCCCAGATCTCCTTTAGGGCGCCCAGAACAGCTTTAGGGCGCCCAACTCCTGTTTAGGGCGCCTAGATTTACTTACACAGAGAACCTGAAAGGAACTTGATTCAGATCCAGTTTCGGGCGCCCAAATCTGAGCCCGAAACATGTGTTTTGGCAGGAATTTTAAGAAATTTGTTTTGAAATAATTTTTAATGCCTTTTATCAAGGATTTAAGTATCCATCGGCACGAGTCGTATCTACCGTGCCGAATCGTGCCGACAAGATACATGCATGATACAGTCCCAGTGCCGATGGCAAAGTTCAAAATTTTTTTTTCTTTAAATTACTAAGTAATTTTTTTAATAAAGTTCAAAATATTTGATAAAGATATATAATAAATAATTAGAAAATTGTTGTTAAAGAAAATATATATTTCATGCCATTATGTGTCAGCACACATGTATTTTTTGTGATCGGCATGGCCCGGCACGCACCATACCGTACCGGCAAGTTTTCGGCACGACCCTATGCCACGACACTTAAATCCTTGCCTTTTATATTTATAAATAAAATTATGGCATCATTCTATTAGCACAAATTTAATCATAAAAAGATTTGGTTCAAATGTGCTATAAATTGATAAAAGTGTTTAATTTTTAACTCAAAATTTCTCAACTCTAATCAAGAGTAATTGTTAAACAATTTAGTGTATAGAAAGAAGAGAATTGACCTTTTGACCTTGGAAGCAAAGATAGCTTCAAGAGGTGGGCTCTCATTTCAATCCTTTTCAAAAAATGGAATTCACTAGGTTCAGGCTCTTTTTTCCACTTTTGGGACAGAAAAATGAATCAATCTGTGGAGCTTAGTGCTCGCAAAGTATCTGTCTTGAGTTCCTTTCCAAGGTTTGAATATTCTGATCATAAAACTCAAGATAGAAGGATTAGTCCAATTATTTGTTATATCAAAATCTAATTGTAGATTAACGCCACTCGGCCAACAACAGCGTTCTGAACTTACCCGCCCAAGTCACCAGTAATAGAGGGGTGGAAAACACAGAAGTGTTTTCCAGTGGGTACAGCAAGTCGCCGTAGGCAAGTTGCACTTACCGGTCAACTTGTATAGATAACAAAGTAGACAAGGAATGCTATTGTAACAAAAAGCCCGTCAATTGAATATCTCAAAGTGAATGTGCCATGCATCAAAATAACAGATAGTTTGTCAAGTTTTATACCCAATCCATGTCTGTTGGCATATGTCTCTTCGGCTTCTGCTTCCAAGCCCAAACTACCTTCCATATACCAAAACGGGTGCATCTTAGGCTCACTGGTCAGGTTCTCACTACTTTTCCGAAGAAGAACGCCTTCAGTCCACGTGGTTGATCAGACCTCCGTGCCGGTGTTCGTTAGTGCGCAGCGAGTGGTGGCAGTGTTCATGCAATATGCTCAAGCCTCCAACTCAATCCAATGCCTATAAGCAACTTCTAGAAGCCAAGGAGAACTCTCTGAAGGTGTCAATGAAACCAAAAAGGTTTGATACTCACAATATTCAGCAAGAACCTCATAATAGGCTACGTTGCTTTACTAAAGCATCAAAGGACAAGCAATGACAATTGCATAGCATCAAGAAAGCATACTATAATTTCAATGATGGATAACAAGCTAGTATGGAAGATAAACTTAAGCAAGTATGTTAGGAGTGAACAAAAGGAAAACCAAGTAAATACAACTATATCAACTTCGATCGAAACACCCGCACCCACCTATGCACTACGAGGACTTTTTTTCAAAATGACCCTTAAAAAATTTATAATTTGCAAAATAATCCCTGTAAAAATTTTATTTGTAGAAATAACCCTCCTTTCGCCAACTCAGCACCAAGGCGGATGGGTGTTCAAAAGGCGGTGAACCGTTCACCGCCTTCGTTCCATTAAAATCCTACAATGGCGGTGAATTGTTCACCGCCTTCTAAAGATGGTGAACAATTCACCGCCTTTAAGAGTATTTTCCACCATTTGTAAATTAGATGCAATTCACCGTCTTCAAGAGGCTTTAGTTAGGTTTTGATAAGTGGCATAAGACGATGAATCATTCACCGTTTTTAGGAGAACTATAGAAGACGGTGAATGATTCACCATCTTTAGGAGAACTATAGAAGACGGTGAATGATTCACCGTCTTTAAGAGAAAAGCAGAAGGCGGTGAATTGTTCACCGCCTTTAAGAGAAAAGTAGAAGGTGGTGAATGATTCACCGCCTTTAAGAGAAAAGTAGAAGCAAAAGACGGTGAATCATTTATCGCTTTTAAGAGAAAAGTAGAAGGCGGTGAATGATTCACCGTCTTTAACCTGCTACCCACCCAGCTTCATTTTATTAAGTGAAAAAACCCATAATTTGTACAAGATTTTTCACAACAATCAAAATTTTAACAACAAAGTTTTACCACAATAAGGAATTATCGATGAGCAGCAAAGAAAGTTCAACATCACCAGAATTTCAATAATACAATTTTTTTTTAACATATGAAGTAAAAAAAGTAACACGTTCTATCAAAATCTCAATATTGAGCTCGTCCTCTCCCTCGACGTCCTCAGCCACGCTCGCGTCTGCGTCCACGCCCATGCCCACGATAAACATCAAGCTCAATAATAGGTATATCATCAAGTGGCTCGATGCCTGCTATCTGATCAAGATCCTAGATAATAGTGCCCTCATGATGCTTAGGAATCTCCTGGACTTTCTGTGGCAGTGGTCTGTCGCCCTCGAAAGTGGCTGCTGTAGATGCTGGTAAGTACTGTGATGATGACGAGACATGATGACGTGAATACATCAAAGTAAAATAACTACGTGATACTGGCGGCAGAAACCACTCTGATGTGGAAGGAAATATCGTAGGGGCCTAAATGGGAGGAGATGGAGATCGTGGTACCTGATGGCCCGATATTGAAGAAGGTCGAATAATAAATGGAATTAAATTACAGTTTTCGTGATAAAATAATAAGACACTTAATTAGTCAGTTAATTTGAATTGCGATACTTAATTACAAAAATGTATAAAATGTCCTTAAAAAAATTATAATAAAATGAAGCTATATGACGACTTGATGTTGACGGAGAACGTCGCATATGATGACCCGATGTTGATGCATGAGCATGATCTCGACCCCTGAATCTCTGACAGTAGGTAGAATAGTACCATATCAATATGCAAACAGATATCTGTCAGAATCTCTAATATCGTAGAAGTCGCAGGAGGATCATCAACTAATTGCCTTATACTGTAGCTCGTCTGCCTTATACTGTAGCTCGTCTGTTGTAATGCGTCGACCTGCATTTTAAAATACAAATTAAATTTATATAAAATTTAAAATACATGTTAAATTTGTATATATATATATATATATATATATATATATATATATATATATATATATATATATATATATATATATATCATACTAGTGCTCTCTCGATATGCTCACGAGACTGGAAAGTCACCGAAAGACGCTTTACTGGAAGAGATATTCATCTTCTCGTTATCGTCCAATACCACTGCATATAAATAGAGGCCGCTTGTATCGGTTCATCACCAGCAATCGGGAGCTGATCAAAAATGTTTTGTAATCTCTTAGGCCATCTCTCGATGTGTGCAGCGTGAAAGGCGACCCAATCCTCATCCAGATGCCCTCATGATGTCACGCAACGAATGGTCTCCACATTAATTGTTATATGCTGGAGAAGGCCGAACTGTCGTAGGACTCGATCTGGTACATACATCTCTATAATATGAAAGCAAATCAATGTAGTCCTTGATCGCCAGACTTGCAAGCCTTGTACACAGAAGTCCGGTAATGCGGCTATAATAGATCGGTGCACGACCTCCATATAATCTGTTAATAAGTCGAAATGATTAGTTAATATAAAACTGGTTTAGAAAAATATTTGTAAAGTATTGAATAAAATATGTACATACCTGGGACTCTCTCTGCTAATCTAGCTTATCTCAATAAAACTCAATATCAGTAATTCTGACAATAGCTCCAAATCGCAATCCACCAGTGTTGACCCATCTAAATTATAAAATATATGTATTAGTTGCAATTACATTTGAAATATAATAATTATCAAATATATAAGTCATACCGGCAACCTAAAGGGCAATCTACTATATCGGGCATTGCTCCAATACCAATAAGTCGGCCGACATGAATATGGTCCCACGCCCAAATCTAAAAATAAACACCAATTGCTTAATATAACAATTAAAATATTAAACACTAATATATTAATGTAATAATCAAATCCAAATATTATATATTATACCTGTAATAAAATTTCAAAGCAACAACATTCAGCCTTTCATTTTAATGAGCCAGCTCCTAGCGCTCAATAGAGATAGGGCAAGGCTGTCACGCTCCAGGGTCGAAACTGTGACCCGGACTCGATAACAGATCCGCCACCTATACGGAAACCTCGCATAGGCGAAGCGTCAAACCCGTAAAAGATAGAGTCTAGCAACTAACAGATATCAAAGCTGAAATAAAAGCTGCTAAAATAAACCTCAAATCCCACTGTATACATCCATAATACCTCAAATACAACATCTAACAACTCACAACAGTAAACTAAAACAATAATACAATGAGGGTACAAGATAAAACCCACTATCAGGGTAGGTACATCTATCTCACCAAAATACAGCACGGGGATCTAATTCGCGACTCCCTTACCTCGATCCGACAAACCAGCCGGTGCAGGGACCGAAGGAGAAGTCTCTGCAAAAAAGGTCACCACAGCGGGTGTGAGAACTACATCAACAAGTAGTTCTCAGTGGGTACCGTCTCCAAGACGCACGGTCTACCCACTAAGTCTACTAGAGGCAAGATAACACTATCATGTAAGAAAACAGATATGAAAGCTGGAAAGAAATCTACAACTACCATGCCTCTATCTACTATGCTCGATGAATAATGGGATACAAGAAATGCAACCATTCGCTCTCGAGATGCTAATAAAACTCATTCACAATGACTGCCACATAGGGTCCAGTCGAACCTGCGCCTACCTATTACCATTACATTCACGGGGGACTGGAATTACGTAGGGCGTCCCATACGGACTGGATCGACGTCGCGCATACACAAGTAACAAGCCCAGCTCCGAAGCGGTAATCGAGGGGAGCGACCCCACCGAGGAATCGGCGCATCACTGTCGAACTCAATATGGCTTCTGCAGGCTATAGTCCAAAACTCAGGATCAACCAGATCCACACTCGGCTCAAATACAAGCTCATAATGCATAAAGGAATCGGCTCAACTACAGCTCACCATGCATATAGAAATCGGCTCCTACCCTCGGCCTAACAACCGGGAAAAACCTCACACTCGACCACTCCACGATCGAAGGAATCAGCTCAAATACAGCTCACAATTCAAAAAGAAATCGGCTTATAAAAAACGGGTAAAAACAGCCGAAGATAACCACTTTAGTTCGGCTAACTAAGATACATACAACAGCCGAAAGAAGGAAACACGGCTCGGCTCCTCAACACTAGTATAAAAACAGCCCTTAGAATCCAGATCGCTCAAACCCTCTTCGGGTGAGGAGGAATATATGAAAAAGATGGCAATTTTGGAAAAAACCATTTTTGTAGAAATTCTGATTTGAGAAAACCCTTTTTACAAATTTTAGATTTAAGAAATCAGTTTGAAATAGGCATTTTTCAAGTGTCTTTAAGCCAAAACAGTGTATCCAAAACATCATGGGTTCAAGGTCCTGCTTTCACAAGTTTCCAAACAACCAACATGCTCATCAAATATACCAATAGCTAGATAAACATGCAAGGTTCCTAAATAATAGACATAAAAAGGAGTCCATTGATTTTTGGAAGAATTCCAATCCACCTGGCAACTCCAACCAGGGAAGAAGAAGAAGAAGAAGAAGAAGAAGTCCATTGCCGAGTCCAGCCCACCGGCTTACAGTACAATCCCTCAGCCGAAACCCAAAACAGCCAAGCTTCAGAGAAAAGGAAAATCCCAAAAGAAACATGTATGAAGCCTCTACATCCAAGGGCGGAAGATCTCACAACCTCAAAAACCCACAAATCAAACACATCTACCTCAATCGTCCTGTAAATCTAACCCAAGCCACTCGGCTCGTCCATTCGCACGGTCCTCGTGCGATCCGTTCCCTCAAGACGAAGCTTCTGAAGCACGATCGGTCGTCTATGGTGCTCAAACAGGTCGGGGAAGATGAAGTCCTGCTGTTGCTGCTTCTCCTCCAAAGGCTCAAGGGAAGCTATGACCAAATCGACAAATCCCATTTGAGGGCCACCTATGATCCAGATGCCGTAAAGTATCAGGATTACTTTCCTTTATCATAGCAAGGTAACGAGGCAAGTCTGTGTATGACTGTTTCCAGCTCCCGTAAATAATCTGTAACGCTCTACTTCTTGCTAGTCATGCCTTCCAATACGTTATGTTAACATGCAAACTGGATCGCAGAGTTTCTTGAATTTCTTTTGGCTTCATATTAAGTATTGCCTTTAATATCGGAAGAATCATTTAACATATAAGGCTCGAATTACAATTACGGTGCATCGCGTTTAGCATTGGAATTACACATGCGTGTGGATCAGCATATGTTTTAACTCTGAAGCAAGGTTTAAAGTGCCGCCCGTGCCGCGGCGGCACGGGCGGCACGTACCGTGCCCCTCAAATGGGGGCACGGTACAGGGGGGGTATCGCACCCCCCCCGGTCTCGAGTGATACCCTTGGGTATCGCTCGAGACATGGCGATACCCATGGGGTATCGCCGTGCCGTGCCGAGCGGCACGGCCTTTTCTCCTTTTTTTTTTTTTTTTTTTTTTTTTTTTTTTTTTTTTTTTTTTTTTTTTTTAATCACATGCGTAGAGTATTTTTTTTTATTTTTTTTAAAAATCACATATTGTACGGTACATATTTTTTGTTTTTTTGTTTTAATCTTTAAGAGATTTAGGTTATTTTGTTCACTAACTAATTTAGGTTGTTAGTAAATGTGAGTATCTTTAAGAGTTTTAGATTATTATTATTTACTAACTAATATAAAAAGTAAAGAGATAAGATAAAATGAGAATGTGGTTATAAATCAGATTTTTAAAAGATTTAAGTTGTTATTATTTACTAACTAATAGCAATGTAAATCTTTTAAAGATTTAGGTTTTATGATTAAAAATATTTTTTATCTCTTTTCCTTCTTATATTAGTTAATAAATAATAACAATCTAAATATTTTAAAAATCTAATCGGTACCCACATTCTCATTTTATCTTATCTTTCTACAATAACAACCTAAATCTCTTAAAAATCTGGCTCGTACCCACATTCCTATTTTATTTACGTATCTCTCTGTAATTTTGTTTGAAATTAACTTAATCATGAAAATTATAGCTAAAGACGGTCCACCGTCTTTAGAAGGCGGTGAGCCTTCTGTCAAGGTTCGAAGTGCCGTGGCACGGGGGCGTGCCGCTCGCCGCCTGGCACGGTACGGTACCGGCACGCCCCCGTGCCGACACGTGGCACGCTTGCGTGCCGATGGATACGCATGACCTCCCAGTGGCACGCTCTGGCACGGCTTTTTTTTGTTTTTTTTGTTCCCAATAAGCTCTTATAATATTGTTTTGAACTGTTTAGTCAAAAAATTATGAATATTGACTATATATAGCTTACTATACTTACCAATTGACATACTGATAATTGTTTTTAATATATAAAGTACAACTATATCTCATAGAGAATAGAAATAACAATATAATAAATAAATTCTAAATAGAAATAACTATATCTCATAGAGAATAGAAATAACTATATCTCATAGAGAATAAAAATTTTGAATATTGACTATATATAGCTTACTACACTCACCAATTAACATACTTGTTAGTTGTGACTCAAAATCAGAATTGCTTCGATATTATGATTCAGGTTCGCCGACGGCTGCGCGGTGCGACTTCGAAATTTTGTGGATGTCTGTGGTGGAAGCGAAGGGCTCGGGCCGCTAGGGAAAGATCCGCTAAGGAAAAACCCTAATTTTCTCTTTTATTTGCCCTAGAAACTGTGCACATGTGATACCTTTTAAAAAAAAAAACAAAAAAATTACTATGCATTACTGTACACATGTGACTAAAAAAAAAAAAAAAAAAAAAAAAAAAAAAAAAAAAAAACACCTAACTATGCCTGTTTTAAAAAATATAGAAAAAATTCTAAAGAAAAAACAAAAAAAAAAAAGAACAAAAAGAAAAAAAGAAAAACGGGCCGTGCCGGCCGGCACGGGCCGGCACGGCTCGCGATACCCCTCAGGGTATCGCTCCGTCTCGAGCGATACCCTGGGGTATCGCTCGAGACGGGGGGGGGGGGGGGGGCGGGTGCGAGACCCCTCCCTGTACCGTGCCCCTCTTTGAGGGGCACGGTACGTGCCGCCCGTGCCGGCCCGGCACGGGCGGCACTTGATTCCTTGCCTTCTGTATGTGGCGCTGATATGGCAAGCTAATATGGCAAAAATAGGGTTAGTTTTACAAATAAAATTTTGATAAGATTATTTCGCAAATTATAAAATTTTAGAAGGTTATTTTGAAAAAAAAACTCCATTATACTTTATATATAAAAAAAAATATCAATATGTTAATTGGTGAGTATAGTAAGTTATATATAGCCAATATTCATAATTTTTTGACTAAACATTTCAAAACAATATTATAAGAGCTTATTGGGAACAAAAAAAATAAAAAAAAAACGTGCCAGAGCATGCCACTGGGAGGTCATGCGTATCCATCGGCACGCAAGCGTGCCACGTGTCGGCACGCAAGCGTGCCGGTACCGTACCGTGCCAGGCGGCGAGCGGCACGCCCCCGTGACACGGCACTTCGAACCTTGCTTTGTAGTACGTTGTATTTTTAGGAACTGAAGCATGTAATCTCCAAGGACATCCTTCTACCGTGCATTTTACAGTATAAGTCGTTTTAGTAGATTTTAAAATTTTCATTTGAACATTATGAGTAATATGCCATTGATCTAGAGCGTCCAATAAAAATGTCTTATCATGAAAGATTCATCCAACCCAAGTCTCGTCAATTTTAGGTAAACCAGCATTGATTCGTTGAATATCAAAGTTAGTTGAATCTACGACATACTATTTATCCAATTATTATCGGTAGGAAAGTGCTCCAGGTGTTCAACAAATTCAACTTTCTCATCAGAATTGTCTACATATTTGTTGTTTACTTGTGGGTCGTCGTTTTCATTATAAACCGCATTTGCAAGACAATTCAACCCACCATTGTGATCATAATCTATATCTGGAGCTGAATCATTCCAATTATTATCCTCACTGATTTAATAATCATCATTAATGGGTGCGTCCTTATATGTTAACTATCATTATCACCTCCACCGTCAATATTATTACATCCCCCGTCAACATTATCACCTCCTTCGTCAACAACATTAGTAGTAAGTTCATTAATAGCAGTTTCATTCCAATATTCATAGAAATTAGATAATCTGCACATTTATCGAAACTTTACTATATTAGGTATAGTTTCACGTACTATTAATTAAAAAAATTAATTTTTCTTTACCCTTACTCATAAGGTTCTAGTTGTAGATGAGACATCCTAGGTTCGAGACGGGAGGTCGTGCGTTGTCCACATGAGGGCGTGGGTTATAGACAGAAGGTCATGCGTTGTCCACGTGAGGTCGTGGGTTCTAGACAGGAAGTCATGCGTTGTCCACGTGAGGTCGTGGGTTGCGCACAGTTGACCGTAGGTGGCACATAGGTGGTTGTAGGTGGCACACTACTAACCGATAAAGGAACAGTAGTCTCAATAGGCGAAGACTCAATTTCTCTGCAGTATATATAATTATTAACTTTTACCAAAATAGTTAATAAATAAGCAAAACATTTATCGAAAATTTTACTAACCTTGTTATCCTCACGCCACCATCACTACCAATATTTTGAGCACCCATTAATTAGTCAGATAAACCCACATCAATATCGTTATGAAACATTCTCGTGTAATAACCTTGCGATTGATAATTCGCTGACGGATGTAAATCTTTCTCAATGTATACTGTCACACATCCATAATGTTCAAATAACCCAATCATTTCCTCTAATGATTCATCATCTGCTATTTTGTGAGCTACATATTAAGACACTGTGGGGCGCCGAATTGTGAATTTGAGACGAAATTCTTCTCTTTTGCAATTTGCTAAAAGATACATTTTCATCTTGAAATTATTATATGTAGAATCGGAACGAATCACGATTAATTTCTTTTGACTGCAGACATATTTTGGACCATTCTTATCCATAACTAACTATCCATCCTAATGAACACTTGGTGACACGTGATGATTAGCCATTTTAACTACACAAAAAAAATATTTCTAAATAAGATATCTAAACTACAATTACTATTCTATCAAAATAATATAAAATATCTAAGTCATGAAATAATAAAGAAAAAAGATAATAAGGAAGAGAGTGACCACTCCAAAGTCTCCCTGTCCCACACACCAATCCAACAAAGAGAAAGGGCGGGACCACCTAGGGTCTCCATGTCACGCCCCGAGTTCAAAATCAGCGTCTAATTTTTTTTTTTTTTTTTTTTTTTTTTTTTTTCTTCCAAATCAGAGTTTAAAACCAGTCAGAGCGCGACAGACCGCAACATATATAGAAAATTCCCAATTCCCCTTGGAATTGAGCCTTTTCTATATATGCACGGCTAAGCCTTTACGACAATACCAGAGTAGTCTAACTACGTACAACTAAACAAATAAATATTTACAACAACTTATTACAAATTTAATAAACTGATAAACATGATAAACGGCTGTCCAGGGTCAAATCTATCGCGGCATCTTACCAACACGTTCCGACATCCCAACACCCGCTCGACCTGAAAAATGGTCACCCAGAGGGTATGAGATACACTGTACATGTATCCCAGTGGGCATGACGAGCCGAGAAATAGCAGATCGTACCTACTGGCATACAATACTAGAGGATAGTAGAAATCACGACATGTAAACATAATCAAGAAGCGGATAATTAATCAATATGGAAAGCAGATATAGATTTCAACAGGAGTATACTGAAATAAATACTGAAAGAAACTGAACAATCATAATAGAAAAGCATGCTGAACAGGCATTATGCATCAATAACTGAAACAACAATTTACCCAATAATAGCCATCATATTGGTCAACAAGACCTCAGGGAAAACTCGCCGAACCTGGCACCAACCTGGTTGACATACTCCGGCACCCTCGGGCACTAACCTGGGAGTCAACACTCCGACACCCTTGGGCACTAACCTGGGAGTCACGGGTCGTACACCAGACCACTTTACTGGTAAAAAACATACACACGGGGAGCGACCCCGCTTATGTTCGTGAAGTACAGCAGTGCGGGCGATCAATCATGCGAATGCTCAAGCTCACGGTCCACAGACCGGGTAATCGGCAACAAGCCAGGAAAATCCCAACGGGAATGCAATGCAGAATAGCCAACTGAATCTCAACTCATGTGCAGAATATAATCAACAACTACTATAACATGGATTAGGATATACTGATAATCAATAAGGTGTGCAAACTAGCTAATGACCAAGCAGGCATGGCAATGTCCAGAATAATATCATAATAACTGGAAGCAACTAAGATCAATCATGCAAGGCATCACATATAATCAGATAACTGATAAGAATCATAAATCAGGCATATAGCAGTATAAAACTGATCAAAAGAAAGGTAGGCTCAAATATACGTCTAGGCTACAAGAACAGGGGTCCAACCAGTACTATACCCCAGAGGGCTGAAACTGACGAAACCTGACGTGCAGCCTCGGGACACTGAAACACTAATATCTGTCAGTTAACATTGCTAAACTCAACCTTTTATTCAAATATTGGTATAATTACCAAAATGCCCCTCCCGAAAATTCCATTTGAATTTCCGGGAGACACGGGCTTTGACCCTTTGCCGCTGGCTCAACCAGATTCTACTGGGACTCAACAGACAGCTAGGCGGAACCGCCGCAATTTCCCGAATTGCGCGATTGCCACCGGGGCGCCGTTAAACCGACGATTTTGTCGATTCACGGACCGATAACCAATTTCCGCTCAACGAGAGCCAACGGATCACTAGCAAAAAGCTTAGAGATTATATACACACTGCCCGAGACAGCACGTGAGGCTACAATTGCGTTTTGACCCCTAGGGTTTCCAAAAATCACACTTTTATAGCAATTTGAGAGCCGTTTTCGCCCGTTCTAACTATCGGAGCGTCATTTTAACGAACCGTCACCTCCAGTAGGTGACCCTCGACTTGCTGGACACCGTGCTCACCATTTGGCAGCAGCACGGATCCCGAGAAAAACTTCGGGCCATGAAAATTCCTAACTAACATAGGCTTAATCGCATTTTTTTAGTTTTTCGGCTCAACCAAATCGAACTCTAAGGTGAGCATCGCGTTCAGTGACCCCAAAATAGCCAGAAACTCACTGTCGCAAAGTCACATAACACCTAGAACAGCCCCATGATCAATTAAACCCACATAAGCTTCCATTTACTGTAACTTTATTTTCTACGTGTGCCAACCACCAATTAAACTTGAGCACCTTGCTCAGGACACCACAGAGGCTCAGGGGCTTGCTTATGCGCATCCCAGAAGCTATTGGATTAACAGATCCAATCATCTTGCTCTTTAATGGCCATGGTATGCTCCACCCTTTAATTCACACAGTCAAGATTTCAACTGTAGTGAGCATCAAGCTTAGGGAATCATGTGGAGTTTATTGCTCATTTGCTGGATGGTCACAAATGGCCAAATCCAACTGGAGTTTCCTTCAGGCATTCCTTCAAACATATGGTGGGCATCTTCCATTAACATGAAACCAAACCTAACCCAAGCTACAACTCAACAAGGAAGGACTCTTGGAGCTTCCAACTTGGATGGAAAAACTTCTTAGGGCTGCAGGAGCATCCCCAGCAAGTTTGGGTCCATCTTGCTTCCCTGGTTGCCGAGAAACAAGAAGAAGAAGATGAAGCTCCATGGACCAACAATGGTGTTTTTCCATCACTGGTTTCTGGGCCTCTAAGAACAGCACCTACAGGTGCTTCTCGACCCCACTAAGTCATCTGGACCCGTGCCCGGCGACAGGACACGGCGGCGGCGGCGGTGGAGCAAGCTCGGCCCGAGCTTCCACCAACAATGGTGGAACTCCACCCGGGCAGCATGGAATCCATGCAAGTGCATGGATGGGATCATCTTGATCCCAGGAAGCTTCTCGGGCAAGTGGCCGGCGGTGGGGAGCGACGCCGGCGCCGGAGCAAAGAGCTCGGCCGAAGCATAATAACCCGAAAACTAGGGTTTAGTTCTGCGACGCTCACTCTTAACCAAACACCACCAAATTTTGTGGAGGCGATCTACAGGTCCTACAGTCCAAGGCCATCATTTTATTTTGGCGTTTGAGCCATCGGTTGAGACGTACAGCCGCGGCGGAGCTTTCTAGGGTTCCGGCGGAGATATTTCTCCCGCCAGCAACCGGGGACATCCCGAAGGCTGGGAATTGGTGTGTGGCATCTCTAGACTCTACACAGTTGACTTCCAAAGGTCTTGGGGCTAAGAAACCGAGGGTTGAAGAGATCTCACCTTTGCCGGAGTTGGAGAAGATGGGTTGAGGCCGGTTCTCCTCCCCCGCGTCGCGCAGCCACCCAGCAAGCTCGGGCTCGATCCCCAGACGCAGGAGAACACCACAGAACCTCCAGAATGCAAATTGGAGCAACTCTGGTCCAACCTTCCTCCTTCTCTCTCTCTCTCGAATTTGGAATGTGGGTAATGTCCCTTGGCGAGCTCGAGCTAATGGGGGGGACGGTTTTCCTTCACTTCATTGCCACCCAGGCATTAACAACTTGCCATAACAACACGTAACTTCCCCCCCCCCCCCATGGCGGCCAAGAGACACAATTCAAAAAAAATATCTTAATGCTACAATATGCTATTTGATCCATGAACCTTGTGCTACCAACCCTCTAGTCCCTGCTGTAGGTCCTAATTACTGTAAGGACCTTCAACAATAAGCCTTAAATAACTTGGTCCAAGAAAAGTTTAGTTTTTTCGCAAAAATACGCGATTTTTCGGCGTTTTTCACGTATTTCGAGACGAACGGATCGTCAAAATGGAAGACGGACCTCGCCACGACGTCCGGCTCGTCGAGACCCTTCAAGTAGCGTATTCGCTTTCTTGATTTGGTGCTCGTATGAAATCTCGGGCCATAATAAACAGTGTATTTTACTGCATCGCATGCACTTCGATGCACTTGGGTCGCCAAACGCGAATTTCGTCAGTGCCATTGTGCTCAGAACGTCAAAAATAGCTAGAAACGACTACTCATACTCCTATGTTTGGATCATATACAGTGAATCGGCCAATGACCGATCGAGAGAGGACCAAAAATCAGGGTTACTATTCATTCACTATTCCCACTTAAGCTGTGGGCCCCGTTTTTCACCGCTGATTTGCGGAAGATCCGACCGTCGGATCGAAAACTTTTGAATATCAATCTTTTATGTTTCGACGAGACGGTCGCACTGGTGATCTCGGATTTTCGAGATCAGACTCCGATCAAAAGTCGGTATTTTCGGGGTCCAATTGTACTAATAATTTCCCTTTTTTTAAAAAAAAAAAAATTCACGATTATTACACTCCATTGCTTGAACAATAATTAAAAAGGGTTGTGACCCATCTTAATCAACTAATTAACAATAATCCCCCATCCCTTTGCCAATAATGATGCCACATTACATCCCCATCATAAAACACCCCATCTTAATCCCCCTTAGCAATCTTAATCCTCCTCCCTGGCCGATCCCCTAATCTTAATTTTCCGACTGCAACTCCCACCATTCTCGGCCCCGTGGTTTGAAGCCAACCCACTAGCCACAGCACCACCCCGCGGCCCCACCACGGCCCCATGGAGTTGCAGCTGCAGCGCAATTCCACCGTGGCCCTGCGGACTTTGCAGCAGCAGCGCCACCCCACTGCCGCCACCGTCCGCCACACCGCTAACCTTCCCCACCGGCCTAAAGCCGCAACCCCCTCCCCACCCAACTCCACCCTTCCCCCCTACCTCTTTGAAAAACAAAATTGAGAGATCTACCTGTACGTGCGAGAGCGACGGCGAAGAGTGAGTATGGCGACGGCGACAGCGACAACGGACGGTGGACAGCGGACGGCGAGGATGACGGGCACGAACACTGGCAAGGGGGCGATGGTTTACAGGCCCTACGCCGATTGGGGGAGGGAAGAAAGAGAGAGAGAGTGAGAGAGAGTGAGTGTGATTGTGCAGGGTGGCACGACGGCGACGGCAAGGGGGCAACGGCGACTGTGCGGGATTGTGGGAGGAAAGAAAAAGAGAGAGAGAGAGAGAGAGAGAGAGAGAGAGAGAGAGCGACTGTGACTGTGTGGGGGCGAAGGCTTTCAGGGATGGGGATTGTGCGGGGGCGACTGTGCGGGGGCGAAGGCTTTCTGCGGGATTGGGGAGAGAGTGAGAGAGACAGCGACTGTGCGGGGTGGCTGCGGGGCGATAGGATAACACGAAAGACGGTGAATCGTTCATCGCCTTTATAAAGGCGGTGAACGATTCACCGTCTTTCGTGTTATCCTTAAAGACGGTGAATGATTCATCGTCTTCTTTTTTTCTCGTAAAGACGGTGAATGATTCACCGCCTTTAATTATATCTTTACAATCTCCTTAAAGGCGGTGAATCGTTCACCGTTTTTATGAAGACAGTGAACGATTCACCGTCTTTATAGGGTTTTCATGAAGACGGCGAACGATTCACCGCCTTTTGAAGTTGCCTCCGATGTGGAGTGAGTTGGCAAAAGGAGGGTTATTTCCTCAAATAAAATTTTTATAAGATTATTTCGCAAATTACAAATTTTTGAAGGGTCGTTTTGAAAAAGTCCCACTATGTTCCTCAAGTCAACAACTTGATCAAGAGTCCCTAGAAACTTCCCAGACCTATTTAGATTGAACTAGAATCAGCTACAGCCTCTATGCATGATCATGATGCATTACTATATGTTATGATAGATAAGTTTCCATTTAATCGATTTTCATAATCAACACGCTAATAATAATAGCTTCAGCCTCGCTGGGTTCCGAAACTGGTGAGTCACGTTCCAGAACTAAGCTGGAACGCGCGCCGTAGTCCGATGTGCATCTTCCTAAATCGATTCCCCATTAGATTTTCTTGACACAATAATGTCATATCGTGGTTTTAATGGCCCTTTGAATGTAAATCTATCATCTAATATCAAGTTTGGGATTTGAATCACTTTACCAAATGGTTTGACCTGAAATCCACTCTAAGGGAACACGAGGAGAAAGATCATGAAGTTCGTTCTTCACTTCATCAATTGGGGCTTCGACCGGTGGTCGCGAGTCACAGGGGAAGGAGAGAGATACGCTGGGTGGGACAGAGAAAGCTCGGGTGGGAGAGAGAGTGAAAAGGTGTAAAAAAAAGTGAGGGTGACCTTTAGTTGCCTTATGTTGTTTGCACCGAAGTCCCCGAACTTTGTCATAATACTCTCTCAACCATCTGTCCAATTCATTTTACTGAGAATATAACTGTTGAGGTCAAAAATATTGCCACGTTGGGAGACGACACGCGGCACATCTTATCGACTAAAGACACCAGCCAATAGAAGATGAAGCCAAAAGAGAAGGATACGTGTCTCAAACGAGACCGGCCTTGATCGAAGGCGAACCGTCAAACCGCTTCTGTCGAAAGGTGAAAAGAGGCGAGGCTAGGGTCAATTCTCGGCTGATCGAGCCGCAAAAGAAAAGACCTTGGAAGGAAAGGGTACGAGATATGGGCGCAAATCTCCGGAATGGCAAGCGGCGCCCAGCATTGGAAAGCGCCAAGGACCACGCTTCGGCGCACCAATTTGGGGTGAATGTGGACAGAAAAGGGCTTGTCACGCCCAAGGGTCGAAATCGTGACCCGGACTCGATAACAGATTCGCCACCCATACGGGAAACCCCGCATAGGCGAAGCGTCACACCTTCAAAAGATAGAGTCTACAACTAGCAGATATCAGAGCTGAAAATAAAAATTACTAAAATAAACTTCAAATCCACTGTACCACAGTATACATCCCAAATACCTCAAATACAACCTCTGTCAGCATACAAAAGAGGAAACTAAACAAATATACAATCAGGGTACAGGATAAAACCTACTATCAGGGGAGATACATCTATCTCACCAAAGTACAGTACGGGTAGGGATCTAGCTCGCGACTCCCTTACCTCGATCCGACAAACCAGCCGGTGCAGGGATAGAAGGGGATACTTCTGTAAAAAAATCACCACAGCGGGAGTGAGAACTATATCAAACGAGTAGTTCTCAGTGAGTACAGTCTCCAAGACCAACGGTTTATCCGCTAAGTCTACTAGAGGCATGATAATGCTGACAGGTATGAAAACAGATAGGTAAGAGCTGGAAAAAAATTTACAGCTGCCATGCCTCTATCTACAATGCTCAATGAATGATGGTGAACAGAACAGCAACTACTCGCTCTCGAGGTGCTAATAAACCCAATAACAACGACTGCCACATAGGGTCCAGTCGAATCTGTGCCCACCTACTACCACACATCCAGTAAGGACGGGATTTACCACACATAAATTTTAGCTATGTATTGATTTGTCTTGATCTAATGTCAATAATAACTTACTAACTTACTAGTTAATAGCTTAATATAGTTGTCTTCTTTATATGTGAAGTAAAATACAACTATAGCTCATAGAGAAAATTATTTTTTCGTTAAATTTTTATAAAAAATTGTAAAATATATTCTCGTATCGATTCAATGAAAGACCGTATGATGGCTAGGCAAAACTAGAATAGGACTCCAAGTGTGCTCATAATTCCTTTTCATTTTCAAAATTTTTTAAAATATTTATGGAAAATTGAAAAAATTATTTTTTAAAAAAAATTTTAAAAAAATTGTAAAATCTATCCATGAAAATTTAATAATAAACTATAAGATGAATAAATTTAGCAATAATACAAATTGATTTACTTTCAAAAAAAAAATTATTTATCTTTATTTTTTTAGAATTTTAAAAATTGTACAATATAAACCGGAGAAAATTAGTTTTTAAAAAAATTATATGCAAAATTTGCAAGTTCATCCAAGAAAATTATTTTTTCTTAAATTTAAATAAGAAAACATGTGAGATCTATTTATGAGATTTTAACAATAAACTATATGAAATATACATTAAGCAAATTTAAATATCAATTGCTTCTATTTAATTTTCAATTTTATTAGAATTTTCATGTTTCTAAGTCTAATAATAAAGTTTTCGAAGTTAAGAATATCTTAAATCTCGCACAAAATGCTAAATTCATCTAAGAAAATTAAAAATGATCATATAATGATGTGGATATATTTTCATATTTTGTAAATTGTTAATAAAAATTTGCATAATTTCATATTGCTTCAGAAAAGGAATTTTACAAGTTAAATATATTGTAAATGTATGGAAAAAAATTTAAGTTGTAAATTTCTTGACTTACATAATGTGTAGATTTTCGATTTTGCTATTTCTTTACTTTTTCTTTTAAGATCGAAGTGATTAAAGAATAATAAGAGATTGAAAGGAAAAATTAAAGAAAAAATTATGAGAAAAAAGGTGAGGAGAAAATAGAAAGAAAAAAAATAGAGGAAGTGATGTGAGAGGAAAGAAAAGTGAGCGCATAATAGAAAAAAAGGTAGAAGTGAAAAAGAAGAAAATAGATAAGAGCCCTATAAAGGTCTGCGCAGCGGCACATACTGTGATACCCTCTAGGCATCGCTCTGTCTCGTTCGATACTCAGAGGGCCTAGAGAGATCCCTCCTGTACCGTGCCCCCTAATTGGTGGCACGATATATATTGTCTCGTGCCGTAAGGCACGGACGAATACTTAATTCCTTGATATAGGCATAGCCGAACCACGTAAATTCATGTGTTCTTATAATTTTCTATATCTTGTATGATTGCTCTTGTGTTTGCTCTCTCTCTATTGGCAGCTTGTAGAATGTGGTTAATGCCCACCAACTGTTTGTGAAATTACCACCAAACCATTTATCCTCATTTCCAAAAGTTTGCTTAGCGAACTAATGTGCTCAAGAAAATTAAACATGATTTTTGCACAATGATTTCTCCTATTTCTCCTATTTTGTGCTCAAGAAAATTAAACATGTCATTTCTCCTATTTTCGCAATGATTTTTGCTGAACTATGGCCTCCTAATTACTTGTTAGTGCCTAGCAGTGGCTTCAATACATCCTCTTATGACTTATTCCACTAGGAGGGATTCATGCCTGCAAGTTCTGGTGTGACAGACCGGCAACTATTGTAGTGATTTCCGGCTGAAAAAGTCTCATTGAGATAGCTTAACATTTGACTTTCTGTTGATTTCTTGATTTCCTTTTGAACATTAGTTTCATTTCATCTAGATCAGCAAAGACATAGAACTTGCCGAGTCAATTTTTGCTTGTTTTATTTATTTCGCTATACTGTTTCCTTCTATGTCAAGTGTGCATAAATCAGTTAGGAAGACAACTTCTTATCTACGTAATGCTTTCTTTGGAATATATTTATCTCCAGAAGGAAACCAAAAAATATAAAATAAAAAATAAATTTAAAAAAAAAGGGAAAAAGAAGCCCAAAGTACATGTAATCGTTAACTTCAGCAGGTGTTGACTGCAGAGGATGTTTCCGTTTGTTAACTCACACTGGTTACTACTGTGTGTTATTACACTAGTAAATTGCATTTTACATAAAGTAAATGATTTTATCTTGAACTTGGGCAATTTACTAATCAATTGTATAATTTTGTAGGTTTTCATCTATGTCGAAGTTGTTCCTTGAAGTACACAAAATAGTGTTTCCTTTGCTACAGGTATTGCTAACAGTTATACCCCTCCAACTGCTAAAAATGCTATGGATGATTTTGTTCTCTTTTAGTAAGATACTATTATCAATGTTTGAAGCGTGTAAATATTCTTTATTGCTATTGATTATTTGGCTAAGATTGTTTTTCTATCGAATTATAGCCAAATTCACTTATAATTATCTCATTGGATATTATCTCTGTTGGTTTCCTGGCACTTCATTTCATTATATTCTCTTCTTCTTTTCTTTTTTTGTGATGCTGCATAGCCTTCTTGCTGATGATTGAATATGTTATGCTCACTTTTTTTTTCTTTGAAAGGCTTTAGTGGAGTTCCCTACATAAATGTTCTAGGTAAAATACATAGTTAAAGAAGAGAAAGAGAGAGGAAAGAGTAGTTAGAGAGAGCAAAAGTGTTGACTCGGTCCTAAGACCTTATCCATGAGCCATTTACGCCGGCCCCATTAGACTTTTTGCTCTTCTGTTATATTGAGTCTGGCTTATTTGTGGAAACCATTTGTTATAGATTTTTAATGGATCACTTTTGTTCTCTCGAGTCAAGTTGAGTCAGGTGGCACACACATTGGGTCAAGTCAGTCATGTAGTGTTAAGTGAGTCAAATAGAGTCAAGTTGAGAGAGAGAGAGAGAGAGCTGCTTCTTCTTCCCATTGTGGTGCCTCTTTAAATAACATGAAAAGTGAGAAAGGGGATATCCATAAGCATGTTGGAGTTTTGAACAAGATAGCTCGAGGTTAGAGTTTAAGTGCTACCGCCATCTACATAACATTCTGATATTTTGAATCTTTAGATCTATGACACTATGGCCTCCATACTACTTCGACAACATTACTTTCTTTCATCTGACAAGAAACTCAATTGTGTGAGGTTGTTTTGAACTTGTTGAGTTGTAAGTTGGGGTGGGGAGACTGGTTTGGAGAGACTGGTTTGGTGAAAGTGTGCACAAATAATTGATAAATTTGGTAGAAATATGTCGATAGCAAGGATTTAAGTATCCATTGACACGGTTCGTATCCACTGTGTCGTATCGTGCCAACAAGATACTGCCACGATACAGCCCCCGTGCCAATGGCAAAGCTGAAAACCTCTTTTTTTTAAATTACTAAGTAATTTTCTTAATAAAGTTCAAAAAATTTGACAAAGATATATAATAAGTAATAAAAAGTTTTATTACTAAAGAAAATAAATATTTCATGCCATTATGTGTTGGCACACATGTATTTTTTGTGACCGGCACTTATCGGCACCGCTCGACACGCGTTGTGCCATACCGTGCCGGCAAGTTTTCGGCACGATCCCGTGCCACGACACTTAAATCCTTAGTCAATAGGATATCAAGAAATAGCTGGCATGTTCTACAAGACATAATAGCTATGAATTTTTCTTGCCATAGTTGAAGCCGATAGCCCTTTTTATGTTAAATTGTAGAAATATGTTGATAGGATATCAAGTGTCACACCCCGGGCCCCAGCGGAAGCCTATCCGGCATGTGCACAAACCCACCGTGTGCACAAATTACCTCCCGGTACACACAAAGCGTCTACAACAACGAAGCAGAAATAAACAATATACACATCCTACGAGTACTCAGAGTATATGAAACAACTAACTAAACATAAAAAAAGTAGAAATAACTACTAATCATACAAGATCTAATATAAAAGGTATAATAAGAGATCCTCCCAAAGTACATCCTACAAATACATGGTGGTCACTATCATGGTACAAATATACCTCATAAAACTAAAACAAAATAAAAGGTGCCTCGGGTCCACCTCAAGTGGTACAAAGGAGGTGACTCTAGCTATGCACAACCCCGTTGTCGCGATCTTGAGCCTCTCCCGTTGTGGATGGCTCTAAAATAAAAACAACAAACCAATGGAGGTGAGAACTATTAAAACAAAGTTATCAATGGGTAAGCTGCCGAGAGAAGCAAAATACACTACTACAACTGAGGCATGGATAATATACTGCTGAAATAAAAAGCAAGAAAATAAATAACTGAATAAAAATAGTACTACTATCATGCCTCTATACTCGTGTACAAATAATAAACATGTATGTAGCTACACTACCAAATGAATGTCCAACTGCCATGAATGCACCATTTAGGTTGTGAAGTTCGATGTCAAGTTTAATTAATTTTGCTCAATTCTATTAAGAACTTTTGTAAGGTGAAGTCTTAGCTTATGCCATGCCTTATGGTCTCGTGATAGACAACATCCCCTCTCTTGAGATGAGCCTCCCCCACGACGTCCTAATCAGCACCCAATTTATTATGTTGCGATGGCCAACTTCGGAGCGCCGGCTTGGAGGGAGTGACCCTACAAAGCATGTGCGAATGAGCACAATCGGCAGTAGGCAAGCAGGGTCTCAATCATCGTGTCTAAAATACGAAATCTCAATTTCGACGTTTAGGACGGGGTGTAATGTCATGTATAAAATAATATCAATGTCTTGTTGAAAAGAGGTTATCATATACTAGATGTCATCATATTTTAAACATGGAATTTCACAATTTTCATCTTTGTTATACAAGTATAGAGGTTCTACATTAGATGGCACTAATTGTCATAGTGTTCAAGTATGAACTCAACCCGCAAGCACAATCGACAAGCAAGCAAGGTCTCAATCATCGTGTCTAAAACACGGAATCTCAACTTCGACGTTTAGGTCGGGGTGTAATTTCATATATACAATAATGTCAATGTGTTGTTGAAAAGGGGTTATCATGTACTAGATGTCATCATATCTTAAACATGAAATTTCACATTTTTCATCTTTGCTATACAAGTGTAGAGGTTTTCTACTAATGTCTCATCTACATTAGATGACACTAATTGTCATAGTGTTCAAGTATGAATGGCCATATGCATCTTATGTTCCAAAGCTACCATGACACGTATAGATGTTGTCTACTTATGCAACAACTCGTAAAAATACAAAAATGACTATTCAATCACATCTTAAACCATGCATGTGCTTATAGCCATTGTTTGAAAAGACGCAAGGTGCAAAAAGGCGTAAAGGCCTTTAGGAGCTTAGGCGCGAGGCGCGCCTCGTAAGGCACGCACCTCAAGAAGGCGAGGCGCATTTCTAATAAAAATAAAATACTCTTAACAAGCCTAGTTTAAATTGATATTTTACATTTAAAAAATTTCAAAATAGCCATGCAAAAACAAAATAACCATAAAAAAAAAAAAAAAAAAAAATCAACTTTCAACTAAAAGACGCTTGCTGCCTTGTTGCCATTGGGAGAAGAGAGAACGACTAAGAAAAAAAAGAAAGAAAATGTTCAAATTATGAATTTTTTTCAATCGCTTAACATTTTAGAATATATATTGAAAAAATTTAAGATCCGAAATTCCAAACCCTCAGACGCGTGCCTCATGCCCTTCAAGCGCTGAGGTCTGCGCCTCGCGCCTCAGGCGCGCCTTTTCAAACACTATTTACATCATACACGTCCACTATATAGAGTATTAAATTTCTTACACATAAGGGGGCCCAAATATATGATCAAAAATCATAATAAATTATGAATTGCATGTTTAATATAGCAATCAAACCTTAAAAGTCTAGAGAAGACATGGGTTCCCGTTCATCACTTTCGATGAGGTCGAACCCACCGGATAGTCACCAAGACCTCTTAGAACTACCAATCAAAGTTGCCCACTTGATTTCCTAACCTCTAAGAAAGATTCCCAAGGGGGTTACAACACTACAAAAAGCTCTTCACGAAATTTCTCAAAAATTACAAGAAAAATAGGTGAAAATTACCTTAAGACCAAGAAAAACTTGTCCAAGCTTGAAATCAAAGTAACGGGGCTTCAAATCCAACCTATAAGAGTGTTCTACATCCATCAATTTCATCCCAAAAGTTTTAAATTAAAAACTCCAAAATAAACCCTAATTCTTACAAAATTAGGTTTTCATCTAAAAAATCCCACAAAAAGAGGGAGTAAAAAGGTTTCTAACCTTGTTCTAGCTCAAATCCCACCTTAAAAGTGCTAAGGTTGAGATCTAGGGCTCCAAAACACCCCTTTTCTTCAAGTTCAAGCTCCTCTCCAAGCTCTTGGTACATGCATCTATGGAGGAGGGAGTTGGGAGGAAGGAGAAGCAAAGTTAGAAGAAGATTGGAGAAGAAAAAACCAAGAAAAGAGGTGAAAACCCACTTCTTTCACCTCTTGCACCATCCAAATGAGAGGGAAAGTGAGGGAAATGAGGGTTAAAATATTGTATTGTAACAATATCCCCATAAACCTCTCAAAGAAGAGAAATTGCATCTCTCACAAAACTGCCCAGACTGTTGTTCCTCAGATAAAGGATAAAAGAAATTGAATTAGAATCTGATTGTTCAACTGATATTTAAGGTGTAGTTTACCACCCTATGACAATAGCACATCAAAAAGTAAATCTATTATTGAGTGGTAGACGCTAAGATATGTAATTCCCATGTCCTAATTGACTGTTTTTTAGCCTAGAAACAAACTCAAATTTTGTCATTTAGTATCTTTTTGTTTATGTATCATTTTACACCAAATAGTTTTAACATAATTGTCTAGTGAATTAGAGTATTCATGTGACTGGGGTTTTGTACTTAAGCTGCTGGTTTTCTAGAATCATAACTCTATATTTCACTCTACTCAGCGATGCTATTTTATAGCTATTACTTAAAATTTCTTCCTATATAAACTGTTGCAGGCTTCTATCAATGAGTATTATGGTGGAAACTTGTTTCTCCCAACTGTTGAATAGTTCTACTTCAAATGAAGGGTTGTTTTATAAACCTTGGATGGATCATGTGATAAATCTCTTGCTATATCAGCTGGAGTTGGGAATAAAATAAGTGCAAGATGGAAGCAACAGCAGCAGCTCTTGTTTCTCCCCATCCCGTGATTTTGGGCTATTTAGAGCCTTCTAAAAACAGTGCTCTCCAGAAAAATGATGGAACTGTGGCATGCCTGTTTTTTCTTTGTATTTCTTTCATCGGTGTTCTCGAAAACTGAAGTACGAACGAATGCTAGCTCCTTTAATATCATTATGTGATGCAGGATTCTTCTGTGCTGTGAGAAGCCAAAGTTTCATCACTTGTTTAGTGTCAAATGCCGGCGACATACTTTACAAAGTTCTCTAGCAAAAATTGTCTCTAGGGATGCTGGAAAACTTTGTGCTCACTATTTTTCATTTGGTGGGATAACCGAGTTTTCTCGATTTTGACTTGTGTAGTAAATTGTTGTTTTAGCATCGGAATTCTACACAGTGCGTCCTTGGCTTGTTGCTCCTCTTATAGTTGTGTGGTAATGAAGTTTGGCATTAGGGCCATGATTCCTTTTAGATTAAATTTTAACTGTTTGACGTTGAGACATGGGCTCAAATTTACAGGTTTTCTGTAATTTAGCCAAAAATGGTACCAAGAGCTGGAGTGTTGAACAATCAAAGGCTGTGTCCTTACCATTGACAACCACTAGGCAGAATAAACTTGTCAAATATTTCTTTTTGGTGTTGTATAATGCATTTCGCTGTGAAAGTAAAGGAATGTGCAACCAACAAACGTCTGCGCTATCTTATTTGTTCTCTATCTCTAAAATAATATTTTTCCTCGACTTGGATTGTAAGGTTTTGTTCTCTTGAATTTGTGTCGTTCTGGAGAACACTTTTAAACTATATTTGGTTCGAGAATAAGCTATTCTCGATTATACTATGTTTGGTTTGAGAACAAGTTATTCTTGTTTATTTGTGGGATATGTATTATTTGTGAGACAAGTTGGGTTATTGAGAGGTAAGAAAAATTTTGTTTGGATGGTTAGATTAGAATAGTAAGAATTAGATTAATTATAGTTATAAAATAATAATAAGTATAAAATTATTAATAAAATAATATTTGAACAACTTATTTAATTAATTAATTTGTTAATTATTAATAAAATAATATTTAATAAGTTAATTAATTAATTAACTAGGTATGTTGTGTAAGATGATGGAGAAGCATGCTAATTAGTTAATTATTTATAAAAATAAATTAAATGCGTTAACTAATTAACTAATCACATAATAATTTATATATTTAGTTAATAAATTAAGTAGATGAGTTAAAATATTATTTACTTGATTAATATAAATATTATTATTATTTGTGTAAACATATTAAATTAGTTTTTGATTTAATTAGCTAATTGATTATAAATAATAAATAATATTATTTTTAATGTTGATATGACAATATATTGTATAATTTTGACAGTATGTTATACTATTTTATAGTTTAGTGCACTTATCAAATAATATAAGAATTGAGCTACTATGTTTTTAAAAGTACAAGTTATTGGTGCTTGTAGATTTTTAGCTCTTGGAGAAAAAGATGTGTGGTTAGGATGAATGATAGTAGGTCTCTTGGGTTAAGTGGGTGGTTGGTGAAATATAATAATCTAAATGATGAAATTAATCAAAAAATAAATCTAACGGTAAAAAACTTATAAATATCAATTATTTGGTGCTTGTAGTAACACGTGGCGTGTACTATCGGCTAAGGGTATCAGCCGATAGAAGAGTTAGTCAACGAAAAGGGATCCGCATCTTAACTAAGACCGACCTCAGCCGAAGATAAATATCAGACTGCCTCAGTCGAATAACGGAAGAGGCGAGGTCAACGTCAACTCTCGGCTGCTCCAGCCGCAAAAGGAAAAACCCTAGAAGGAAAGAGCACGAGATCTAGGCGCAAATATCATAACTGACTCCGGAATGGCAAGCTGAGCCCAGCATTGGAAAGCGCTGAAGATCACGCTTCGACATGCCGATTAGGGGATGAACATGGACGGAAAATAGCTACTATCCCATTGAGGATAATCGACTCAAAACCAAGTAGTTGAGAGATATACAATGATTCTCCTTAGATCACATCGATTACGCAAATCAACAAATATACATATGGTTCGGAAATGTATAAATAAGCGAACCATCGAAGGAAAAGGGGTTATGTAATCTCGTAAGCCAGCGACCACCCCTGCTTTTCAATACCTTTCATACCTGCATTTACTGTTTTCCTAGATAGCTTTTCATATTTGCATTTACAGCATTTCTTAGGAGTAGTCTTAATTGTAATTAGTCCCTTGTAACCCATCTCCAAGCAATACAATTTTTTCTCCAAATCGCTACAATTTTTTCTCCAAATAGACTATTCGGCCATGTCAATTCCTTATCTCCAAATCCCAGTTTGGCTCCTCTAAGCCGAACTTTGCTAAGAGTTCAATTGAGAAGAACTCGGCCGAGAGGATCCCTCCTTGGCCTAATCGCTTGATACTTTGGCACGCGGCGCATCACACTCAGAGGGTTGCCCCAGGGGCCGATCGCGGGCCGCTCCCGCTCGACGGTCAGCACCACTTTTCGGCCCCAACAATCTTTCTGGCATGCTTGGCGGGACACTTAGGTAAACATGGTCGATACAAAGGGAAAGAAGTCGATCTAGGAGCCCGAACCCCCCGGCAAAGGATAAATCGGCACGAAACATGCTTCAGCTTTACATCCGCTGCAAGGCCTGTCACGCCCCGGGGGTTCAAACGCGCGGAAGAAGAGCCACCGATGCTCCCAAATCAGCGTACCATTTTTTATTTTTTATTTATTTTTTTAGATCAATTCAGCCCTGGTGCGCGCCCAGACCCGCCGCATATACAAATTCACTCTGCAAACGGGCAGAGTCTCCTTTGTATATGCACGGCGTCCTGAGTACATAATACATCTCATTCAAGCTTTAACCACACTAGATTGAGGCGCAGACACATACAACATGCATTTCAAACATTCTACCGACTTTCACACATAGAAAAGGGGTCGACTGTTTTAAAAGTATAAAACCACAGAGTTTTGAAAGCGGTGTCCACCCGACACCGAGTTTTTACAAAATTCGTTTCAAAGCCACATAAATCCACAGAATTTAAAAACGGCACCCACCCGGTGCCTGATTTTTATAAAGCCATTTTCGAAAACACATAAATCCCACAGAGTTTTAAAACGGTGCCCACACGACACCCATGTTTTCAAAACGGTTTTCACAAACGGTTTTCCTTGATTCTTGTTGTAGTTTAAAATGGCCAAGTAAAGAGAAAAGGACATCATTCATTCAACAGTTATAAAAAGAAAAGACAACATCCACGTCGATCTCACGGGGGTATCGCAATCCACATCTAGCTATCATGAATAATAAAAGAACAAGGAGAAAGAGTCAACTGTATCTGCAGTCGCTAAGAGTCAGAACAGCGCTCACGCGGCCTCACCAGCGCCCTAGCACTCGCCCCTGGACGAACCTGTCACAAAGTGGGAAGTCAGTGACTATAAAGAAAAGGTAAGAGCATAAAGGCTATAAAACGGGCAAACCACTGACAACCGGAGCAACCCCCGCCTCAAAGTGTAACCAATAGTGTGCAACCCTGTGTAAAAACAAACCGGGCACCTCCCCCGGCAACCACACCGAGCACCTACCTCGGAAACCCCTGCCGAGCACCTGCCTCGGCCGCCGAGCACCCGCCTCGGCATCACCGCTCACACCCCCCACCCACGAGGGCCCCCATCACGTCACCGTCACGTGGGGTACACGGGTCAACGTACCACTTTTTCGGAAAAGCACACCCTCGCGGTGGCCAAACCGCCGGTGTGCGTGCAGTAACACGAGCCTCATAGTCAAATATTTAGATGATTAATTAAATAATAATGTAAACGAGGTTAGCACTGTAAATAATGAACATTTAGAAAAAACCACCTTTTCCCGAACATGCATCTTACGATTAACACCCCTTTCCCATTGACCCTGGAGAAAGTACCCACCTTGAAGGGAGACTGGCGTTTGGTTCGTCCGCGTTTGCGCGTCTGCCGAGCCCACAGCGCCCCGCGTCCCTGAAGAAGCGAAAACTAAGACCCGGTGATCAAAAACACCTAACGACGACTCAGGCCGGAGACGAGAAAAAAACAAGTTCCAAAAACCCCCGAGCGCGAGATTCCCCGCACGACGACGACTCGTGCGGCGCGCGCCCCGCATGCGGACAGCTCCGCGCAGCCCCGCTCAGTCGGCGGTGGCCCCGCGCGGCACCGGCCCGCGCGGGTGTGCTGTCCGCAGGTGCGGGTGGCCCCGCGCGGCACCAGCCCGCGCGGGCGCCCCACCTGTGGACGGCCCCGCGCGGCACCGGCCCGCGCGGGCGCGCTGCCCGCAGGCGCGGGTGGCCCCGCGCGGCACCAGCCCGCGCGGGCGCCCCACCTGTGGGCGGCCCCGCGCGGCGGCGGTCCGCGCGGGCGCGCTGCCCGCAGGCGCGGCGACCCCGCGGGGCCCCAGCCCGCGCGGGCGCCCCACCTGGGGGCGGCCCCGCGCGGCACCGGTCCGTGCGGGCGCGCTACCCGCAGGCGCGGGCGACCCCGCGCGGCTCCAGCTCGCGCGGGCGCCCCACCTTCGAGCGGCCCCGCGCGGCACCGATCCGCGCGGGCGCGCTGCCCGCCGGTGCGGGCGACCCCGCGCGGCGCCAGCCCGCTCGGGCGCCCCACCTGTGGGCCGCCCCGCGCGGCGCCGATCTGCGCGGGCGTGCTGCCCGCTGGCGCGGCGACCCCGCGCGGCCCCAGCCCGCGCGGGTGTCCCACCTGCGGGTGGCCCCGCGACGGCTGCAGCCGCCTCGACGACGGCGGCGGTGGCGTGGTGATCTCCGTTCTCGAAACGACCGACAAAACCCAAGAAATTTGGAAAACCTAGATCAAGAACGGAAAGACTCACCTTGCTTCGCGGGAGGTGGAGGAAAAGGATCGTCCACCTTCGCCCGATCACCCGTCGAAAAGTCCACCTTCTTCCTTTCCCCCCCCGGATCGTAGAGTTATGCGTCGGAGAATCTCGAGCGAGAGCGAAAAGGGTTGTGTTCCTATTCCTCTCCTCTCTCAGATCGCGCCCCTGCTAACCCAGCCGCACGACAAAGGAGTACGAAGGAAAAGAAAAGAAACCCTAAGTCCCGGCTTAAAAACCCAGTCCAACAAAACAAAACCAGCGGCTAAAAATTTACCTCGAAAAACGTGCAGATCGTCCGCACGGATCCCGGAGCATCTAAAAGATCGCAAACTTCAAAATTAAATTCTGGGAGATCCCGGGGTCGGAATTCAAATCCGATCGCCCACCGTTTCCCGTTTCGCGAGCTCTAACACTTAAAAATACCCGCGAGCCCCGACGGACTGTCCAGAAAACACGAATTAATTAGCCCCTCAGCCGGACCGCTACAAGAGAAGTAAAAGAAAAAAACCAAATAAAAGGGCGGGTCTTACAAGGCCGAAATGACAGAGGAAAATTAGGACGCCCTCCTTCTCGACGTACCCGAGGAGGTGAAATAATAGTTTGCCTTCATCGGCCCCGGTGAAGGCGCGGACCACCACAACCACCGATCGGACCCAAATTCTGCCGAAGGGTCCAACAAGCAATCCTTTGAAGAAGTGGACAAGAAAGAAGAATAAGACCTTCCCATCCATAGGGTCTTGCGAGATTTATACGACCGAGAGAGGCCGAGGCCGGCTGATCATCCTGTCGGACTAGCTACTGATCATCGCCCCCACCACGGCGATGAGGAAAGCCAGGTCTAGAGGGCACTGTCACGCCCCGGGGTCGAAACTACGACCCGGGCTCGCCAACAGATCCGCCATCTGTACGGAAACCCCCGCACAAACGAAGCATCTACCCTGCAAGTCAGATCTATAGCTAAACATGTATCAGAGCGGAAATAAACTAGTAGCTACAGAAATCATAAACTGAACATCTGAATAAACATAAATCCTCAATACGTAGTCTCTCCCACTATGTAAAATAAATACAATACAAATCTCTCAGACTGTCCAGTACAAAAGTGGAAACTCAAAAAAAATATAGGGTACATCTACCTCTGACTCTCAAAATGTTGGTAAGGAACTACTCGGTCACGCCCTTACCTCGATCGGCTGTCTCCACACGAACCAGCTGGAACAACAACCTCTGGAAAACCTGTGATGATCCGGACTTTTGTAGAAGCTTTTGTAGCTTTATCAGTGACTACAGGAAGCTTATACAGTGTAATGGAGCTTGTAGTATCGAAATTGGACCTCAGAAATGGACCCGACGCGAAAAATCGGATCAAGTGGGCTTTCCGGCGGCTTTCGGCAAAATTTAGGATGAGAATTTGGCAAAACAGACGGCGGATTTGGACTCAGCGCGCGAAAATGATCAAAATGGTGTATTCACTTATTTTTTGGCGCCAAAATTACTGTTCACCGGAACAGTAACTCCGGCGGCCGGAATTACTGTTCCGGCGACCGGCAGCTGGCGGCGAGCGGCGGCGCAGCGGCGGAGCGCGGCGCGGGCAGCGCGGGCAGGCGCGGGCAGGCGTGCAGGCGGCGGGGTCCCCGGACAGGCGCGTGCACCGGGAGCATCGAAGATTTCTTTTGCCACGTGGCGTCCTCTGATTGGTTGGACGGCTTCTAGAAGCCGGCGTTGTCTGTGACACGTGGCAGCACCCCATTGGCTGACAGGATCCGGAAGACCCGGCGCGGGGACCGGGTGCGTGCTCTCGGGTGACACGTGGCGGCTTCTGAATGGCCTTGCATAGGCCGTTTCCTGTTTTGTGGACACGTGGCGCGTCCTGGTTGGTCCATTTTGGTGTTTCTTGTTTTGTGTCCGGATTTGGTGTGGAGCCCGAAGATTCCTTGGCCCATTATAAACTCCACCTCCCTCTTCACTCTGCAATTCCGAGTTCTAGAGAGAGAATTCTGTTACGGAATTTGAGTTGGCGTATTTCGTGAAAACGGTTAAGTCTTGAAGATTGAAGATGAAGAAAGTTGGATCATATACCTCAATCTCAAGAAAGAAGAATTCAAAAGGATCAGGTACGTTTAACTAAAGATTTATGGTGATCCGAATACTTCTTATAGTGTAGAAACACTTGGATGAATTTTTGATTGCATAAAAATCAAAAACTGGGCATTTTACATGTTCAGAGTCCGGACCGTGGATCTCAGTACGGACCCCGAACGTAGGTTTGTTCATGTGCAATTCCAGTCCGGACCTTGGAAATTTCAGTCCGGACCCCGAACGTGAAATTGTTGAAATTGCATGAACAGTCCGGACCGTGGATTGCAGTCCAGACCCCGAATGTCGTCTTTTCTGGAAAAAGTCTGTTTCGCTGAAACAGTCCGGACCGTCAATTCCAGTCCGGACTGTCGTCCTGTAAAATTCCAGAATTGGTTAGTTTTTGATGCTTATCTTCTTCCAATGGTTTCTAACCTATAAATAGACCCTATGATTCATCTTTTAGGGTATGCGAAAAATACGACCGAAATAGAAAAATCCACATATAGAGAAGAAAGGAAATACTAGATTTAATTCTATGTTTCTTCATCTATATTATTAATTTGATTCTAGGTTTTCCAAACTCAGATTTTGAGTAGAATCAAATTAATGAATACTTAGATAGTATTTCCGATCTATTTCTAATCTAAGTATTCGGCGGATCATCACCACCCAAAAACAACGATTTTCCCAAAATCGGCGCGTGGACTCGCGTGGCCTTGTGGATTCAAGGTGCTACCGCTCTTGTGGATTCGGAGCGAGGTACGTTCGTGGATTCGAGACGTGCTACTGGGTGAAGACCGTGGATTCGGTCGGACGTCGTGGACTCGACGTTGGACGCCATGGATTCGGCGTTGGACGCAGATCGTGGATTCGAGAAGCGTTGCGGAGCGAGCGGAGAAGATCAACTAGGAGCGTATGGAAAAGGTTGAGTCGTCTGTGAGTACGGTATATCACCTTGTACGTGTTTAATTCTAGTGGATTTCGCCGTGTGATCGGTCCCGTGGTTTTTTACTCCGGTTTGGAGTTTTTCCACGTAAAAATCTTGCGTATTTATTTTTATTTCCGCATTGGGTTTTATTGCGCAATGATTTTTTGAGCGTTTATGGTTTACACCTATTCACCCCCCTCTAGGTATTTTTTTCCCCTATTTAGATCCAATTATACATAACCCAACAAATTCGAACCTGAGGTCTTTATGAAAATTGTTCCCCTCTCTGTCCTCTCTCTTCCCGAGAAATTTTAGAATTTTTGGAGTTGCCGACTGTGAGTTATCTGCGACGCGGCGCGCTGCGACGATTTTTAGTTTTAGCCCATTTTCCGTCGCAGTTCAGTCGGAAAATTGCTGTGAGCAAACCAGGAGGAATTTGTTAGCGATTTCTTCGACAGTGTGTTCCTAAGAGGTAAGGCTTCGATTTTCGCGTTGATCGTTTTGCTTCATTTTGGGTTTTTGGCACGGTTCCCGAGGCATCATTTGACCCTATTTTCTGTGATGGAATTCCTGGACAGCATGGGCTTGTTGATTTTCTATCTTGGGCTACGGATATCGGATCAATGCGTATAATAGTCGATTTCGATCTACTCGTCACAAGGAACGCAACCGTAATTTTTCTGGATTTTTCGGAGCACTGTACAGAGGTGAAAAACTCCTATTTTTCCGTGCTGTTTGGAAAACAGCAAATACTGTATTTTTGGGACTTGTATTTATACCGGGTGCGTTGTTCTGTACAGCTGCGCACTGTTTTCAGTGAGTTGCGGGATTAGAGAGCTGTGGACAACGAGGAGGCTTTTGGGTGTGGATTTGCGTGCCAAGTGGGTGGTTGTTGCTTATCTCTTACTGTGATTTACTCACTAGGACTATTAGAGAGACCTCTAATTTATTTGGCACCCCATTAGAAATCATGCTTAACTAAATGATCCTGATTAATCATTGGCCTATTTTGTGGGATTGATATACTATGATGGTGATATGTTAGCATGCCATGTTAGCACATAGATTTGTGTGGAAGTTGGTTAAATGAGTTAATGGTTGAGACATGATGACATATCTATATGCGGGTACTACTGTGGTGATTTATTATGGATCAAGGATCATAGACATGTGTAATTGGTTAGTGATTTTGGCATGATGGTTATATCTATGCGGAGTGATTATTTGACACACATGTGGAGCTACTATTTGATACACTTTCTTTATCTTTCATGAGGACATTTGCATGCTTGCATGGACATCTAAATAGGCCACTATTTATTGCTACACTATCATATTGGAAATTGACTTAGGAGAAACCATGATTGTTTCCTTTCTCCTTTTCATTTAGACTTTTGATTCATGTTGCTCGGGTTCGAGCAGGGGTTTGGGATAGTGTAGTCGGGACTTTGGAGTCTGGGACAGGTCGTACTTGATTATGGATTGTGGGGCATTGTGGTAACCGCGGATATTAGGCGGTTGACCAGATGTTGGTTATTTTATCAGATTGTGGACTTGTGGGGTATTGCGGCGACCGCGGACATTGGGCGGTCGACCGGATGTTTATCTTTGCATCAGATTGGGGGATCGGGTTTTCATTAGTGGAGGGATTTGTTCCACTTTGATCATAGTCATGATCCAGTCCTGCTTTTATGATACTTATGACATTGTTACTTTCCTCTTGTGGGTAGCTCCCCTCGAGTGCCACTTCGAAGCGTGCGGGGTACCAAATGGGTACCGGACGGCATTTACTCATTGCTATCACTTTGGCGCGGATCAGCTTGCACGATGATGATAGCGGCAGCAGGCGGTACCAGTTTTTACTGGTGGCTAGATTGGGTTTATTTGGACCGATGCGGTTGCTGATGCATACTTACAGTCATTCATTTTGGCACTGCATTTAGAGGCATACTAGTGGTAGTTCCGTTTTTCTGTAGTCTTATAGCTTACCACTTTCCTCATTCTTTGCCTCTGGTAGACTTAGTCGGTACGTCAGAGTTTGAGGCTTTACCCACAGGGGGAGGCTACTGGTTTACTAGTGGTTCTCACCCCCATTGTTGTTTTTCTCTCTTTCTTTCCCTTGTTTTGCAGAGTCCTCTGCGGGAGCTGCTGGGCCATCGGCAGCTGATCGAGGTAAGGGGATCGCTGAGTAGATAGATCTCTTGTGAGGCTGTGAGCTGCTAATAGACAGATATTGTACCCGTTTTACTCAGACGGTAGTAGTTCACTTTTATTTTGAGGTCTGGCTTTGGCCAGCTGGGTGTATTATTTTGGTGAGCTGGGAGTTTATTGTATTTTTACAGTTTTTATTTCTTTTCCAGTCTGAGATATTATGTAGTTCTTTTAGTTCAGCTCTGTATTATTCTCTTTTATTGTACATTTATATCTGAGCAGGTTACCGACGCTTCGTGTACATGGAAAATTCCGTGTGCACGGCGGATCTGTTGGCGAGCCCGGGTTCTAGGGCGCGACAGATTAAGTAGCAACAACCACCCACCTGGCACGCAAATCCACACCCAAAAGCCTCCTCGCTGTCCACAGCCCTCTAATCCCGCAACTCACTGAAAACAATGCGCAGCTGTACAGAACAACGCACCCGGTATAAATACAAGTCCCAAAAATACAGTGTTTGCTGTTTTCCAAACAGCACGGAAAAACAGGAGTTGTTCACCTCTGTACATTGCTCCGAAAAATCCATAAAAATTACGATTGCGTTCCTTGTGACGAGTAGATCGAAATTGACTACTTATACGCCTTGATCCGATATCCGTAGCCCAAGATAGAAAATCAACAAGCCCATGCTGTCCAGGAATTCCATCACAGAAAATAGGGTCAAATGATGCCTCGGGAACCATGCCAAAAACCCAAAATGAAGCATAATGATCAACACGAAAATCGAAGCCTTACCTCTTAGGAACACACTGTCAAAGAAATCGCTGAAAAATTCCTCCTGGTTTGCTCACAGCAATTTTCCGACTGAACTGCGACGGAAAATGGGCTAAAACTAAAAATCGTCGCAGCGCGCCGCGTCGCAGATAATTCACAGTCGGCAACTCTAAAAATTCTGAAATTTCTCGGGGAGAGAGAGGACAGAGAGGGGAACAATTTTCATAAAGACCTGAGGTTCGAATTCTCTCTCTAGAACTCGGAATTGCAGAGTGAAGAGGGAGGTGGAGTTTATAATGGGCCAAAGAATCTTCGGGCTCCACACCAAATCTGGACACAAAACAAGAAACACCAAAATGGACCAACCAGGACGCGCCACGTGTCCACAAAACAGGAAACAACCTATGCAAGGCCATTCAGAAGCCGCCACGTGTCACCCGGGAGCACGCACCCGGTCCCCGCGCCGGGTCTTCCGGATCCTGTCAGCCAATGGGGTGCTGCCACGTGTCACAGACAACGCCGGCTTCTAGAAGCCGTCCAACCAATCAGAGGACGCCACGTGGCAAAAGAAATCTTCGGTGCTCCCGGTGCACGCGCCTGTCCGGGGACCCCGCCGCCTGCGCGCCTGCCCGCGCTTGCCCGCGCCTGCCCGCGCTGCCCGCGCCGCGCCCTGCCGCGCTCCGCCGCTGCGCCGCCGCTCGCCGCCAGCTGCCGGTCGCCGGAACAGTAATTCCGGCCGCCGGAGTTACTGTTCCGGTGAACAGTAATTTTGGCGCCGAAAAATAAGTGAATACACCATTTTGATCGTTTTCGCGCGCTGAGTCCAAATCCGCCGTCTGTTTTGCCAAATTCTCATCCGAAATTTTGCCGAAAGCCCCCGGAAAGCCCACTTGATCTAGTTTTTCGTGTCGGGTCCATTTCTGAGGTCCAATTTCGATACTACAAGCTCCATTACACTGTATAAGCTTCCTGTAGTCACTGATAAAGCTACAAAAGCTTCTACAAAAGTCCGGATCATCACAAAACCTGTCACCGCAGCGGGTGTGAGAACTACTGCAGAAGGTAGTTCCCAGTGGGTACCGTCACCAATATCCACGGTATGTCTACTAAGTCTACTGGAGGCAAAACAATAGGTATGCAGATAGATAATATGAAAGCTGGAATGAAATTACAGATAATATACCTCAAGTACCATGCTCAAAGGAAAACTCAACTAAGAACATGCTATGCATCCACTCGCTCACGAGGTGCTCACATAACCCAATCTCAGTGACTGCCACATCGGGTCTAGTCAAGCCTGCGCCCCCTTGTGTATCAACCAGGGCGTCCCATCGGACTATCTCGGTATCACGCAAAGCGACCTCTAGTGTATCAACTAGGCGCATCATCATCGCATCCGGAGCGTAACTCGAGGGGAGCGACCCCACCGAGATCAAGCGTGTCTCATCTGGCATAAAAAGCTGCATCTGCAGGCTACAATCCACGATCAAATAGATCGGAAACTCGAATACCCAAATAACCATCACTCAGTCGGAGAACCCTCCACGACTCCATCTAACAATGCCCAAATAACATAGCTAAGTCGGAGAACCCTCCACGACTCAATCTGATAAAGCCCAAATAAACATAGCTAAGTCGGAGAACCCTCCACGACTCAATCCGCAAATGCCCAACCCATGATATAGAGTAAACCCATCGACTTCCATGAAGGGCCGAATATTCCGAAAGACTGACACATCCAACCCAAATCAAACAAGAACAGGCTGCAGGCAAAGCCGGCCGTAGCTTCCGACCCAACAATGGAATCAGTTCTCAATCTCTCACATAAAAGGCCCGGAAATTCCGAATGACTGACGCCTACAACCCAAATCAAACAAGAACAGGCTGCAGGCACAGCCGCCCGTAGCTTCCGCCTCCGAAGTGAAACAAATGCCCAAACTCTCATGACACTAGAAGCTCATCCCACAGAGTTGAAAAAAAATCCGCTTGGCCCCCTAGCACGAGGATACATGCATCCCGAACTACCTGGACCATCCATAATGCTCTTGATATTTTAAAACACCTTAAAAATCAGAGTTTAACTTAAAACCATTTATAGAAATTTTATGAAGGTCCAGATGCATCCCGAATGTCAAGAAAACATGCAGTCTGGTGTAAAATCATCGCTAGATCATGCTAAAAATATTTGGGGCTCAGGATTGTCTTTCTGTAATTTTCTAGGCAACTATCAGATTTACCAACTATAATAACAGATAAACTATACATGCTCAACATGCATATAGAAGCATTAGAGGGCATTCCACAAAGCTTGGAAGAATTTCCAACCCACCTGGATCGCTTTCCACAGGCAACGCTGAAATCGATGAAGAACGGACTCGCTCTGTCACGCCCGGGGGTCGAAACTGTGCCCCGGGCTCGCCAACAGATCCGCCATCTGTACGGAAACCCCCGCACAGACGAAGCATCTACCCTGCAAGTCAGATCTATAGCTAAACATGTATCAGAGCAGAAATAAAACTAATAGCTACAGAAAATCACACTGAACATCTGAATATAAATAAAACCTCAACACATAGTCTCTCCAGCTATGAAAAAATAAAATACCATCCTAACAACCTCTCAAACTGTCCAGTACAAAAGTATAATAATAAAAATACAGGATACATCTACCTCTGACTCTCAAAAATAAAATGGGTAAGGAGCTACTCGGCCACGTCCTCACCTCGATCAGCTGTCTCCACGCGAACCAAGCCGGAACAGCAACCTCCGGGAACCTGTCACCGCAGCAGGTGTGAGAACTACTGCAGAAGGTAGTTCCCAGTGGGTACCGTCACCAATATCCACGGTATGCCCACAAAGTCTACTGGAGGCAACAGATAGGTATGCAGATAGATAGATAATAGGTAAGCTGAATGAAACTACAGCTAATATGTCACGCCCTGGGTGTAAACCGAAACCCGGGCCCGTCTACAGATCCGCCATGCACACGGTATTTCCCGCGTACACGAAGCGCGAAACCTGCTCAGATATAAGAGATAACAATAAAAGAGCAATAAAAACAGAGCTGAACTAAAATCTAATACATCTCAGACTGAAGCTGGAAATAAAATACAATACATCTATATAAATAATACATCAGTCTCTCCCAGCTCACCAAATAAATACAACCTGCTGGCAAAAGCCAGTCCCAAATGTAAAAGTACAACCGTCTGAGGAATCCTGGGTACACCAACAGTCCAGCTAACTCGCTCATCCTGCCTCGAGATTTATCTACTCAGCCGTCCTCTCTCCTCGACCCGCCGCTGAAAGCCCAGCAGCACCCGCAGAAGACACTGCAAAACAAGGAAGAAGAAAAAGAGGAAAGAAGAATGGGGGTGAGAACTACTAGTAAACCAGTAGCCTCCCCTAGTGGGTAAAACCTCAATCTCTGACACACCCACTAGGTCTACCAGAGGCAAAAAGGAAAGAAGAGTGGTAAGAAATGAAACCGCTGAAAAAGGGAAATCTACCACTACTATGCCTCTAAAATACAGTCCTAGACTGGAATAACCGTATGCAACAATAACCAACCATCCCAGATGAACCCAATCTGTACCGCCCTCATCATCGGGCAAGAAAGCTGCGCCGATGTGATAGCAAAGTTCCTGCTGCCGCCCTCATCATCGGGCAAATAAGCCGCGCCGATGTGATAGCAAAACTGTCCATAACTGTCTGGCCCCGGCCTCCGGAGGGGAACTCGAGGGGAGCGACCCACACGAGGAAAGCATCACCGGGCAATAACCGCGCCGGTGTGATAAGTAACAAAAGCAGGATTGGATCACAACTATAAAGCCCCAGTGGAACACAACCCCCACTAAAAGGAAACTTGTTACGGAATTTGAGTTGGCGTATTTCGTGAATTCGGTTAAGTCTTGAAGATTGAAGGTAAAGGAAGTTGGATCATATAACTCAATCTCAAGAAAGAAGAATTCAAAAGGATCAGGTATGTTTAACTTAATATCTTTGGTGATCCGAATACTTCTTATAGCGTAGAAACACTTGGATGGATTTGTTATTGCATAAATATCAAAAACTGGACATGGGACATGTTCAGGATCCGGATCAGACTGTTCAATCCGGATCCCGAAGGTGGTTCGTTCATACACCAGTTCAATCCGGACCGTAGCTTCCCCTGATCCGGATCCCGAACACTAAGTTTACCATTTTATTTGAACGATCTGGATCAGGCTTCGCAATCCGGATCCCGAACGTTGATGTTTGGTGAACTGTATGAACGATCCGGATCAAGCACTTCGATCCGGATCCCGAACCTTCGCTTTTCTGGAAACTGTTTTTCTCGCTACTGCAATCCGGATCGCCGATCTCCGATCCGGATCGTCGTCATGTAAAAACTCCAGAAAAGGTTAGTTTTTGATCCTTATCTTCTTCAAAGGGTTTCTAACCTATAAATAGACCCTATGATTCTCTTTCTAGGGTTAGTCCTAAAAGAGGCCGTCAATCCAAATAGCCGTCATAATAAAATATAATCTTATATACGGCCTAAGATCCACATATAGAGAAGAAATGAAATACTAGATTTAATCTTATGTTTCTTCATCTATATTGATTGATTTGATTCTAGGTTTTCATACTCACATTTTGAGTTGAATCAAATCAATGAATACTTAGATGGTATTTCCGATCTATTTCTAATCTAAGTATTCGGCGGATCATCACCACCCAAAAAAACAACGATTTACCCCAATGGATACTCACATTTTGAGTGGACTCGCGTGGCCTTGTGGATTCAAGGTGCAACCGCTCTCGTGGATTCGGAGCGATGTACGTTCGTGGATTCGAAGCGTGCTACTGGGTGAAGACCGTGGATTCGGTCGGACGTCGTGGACTCGACGTTGGACGCCGTGGATTCGGCGTTGGACGCACATCGTGGATTCGAGAAGCGTCGTGGAGCGAGCGGAGAAGATCAACTAGGAGCGTATGGAAAAGGCTGAGTCGTCTGTGAGTACGGTATATCACCTTGTACGTGTTTAATTCTAGTGGATTTCACCGTGTTATCGGTCCCGTGGTTTTTTACTCCGGTTTGGAGTTTTCCACGTAAAAATCTCTGCGTGTTATTTATTTTTCCGCATTGGATTTTTATATCGCAAAGATTTTTGAGTGTTTATGGTTTACACCTATTCACCCCCCCTCTAGGTATTTTTTCCCCTATTTAGATCCTATTATTCATATAACCCAACAAGTGGTATCAGAGAGGGAATAGGGTTGTAAACAATGGTTGAAGGTGGAAACATCAACAGACCCCCGTTCTTCAATGGAACAAATTATGCGTACTGGAAAGTACGTGTAGTGATCCGGCCTTTTGGGGTATTTTTGACTTACATGTAGTCATTTAAGCCTTTAAGTGAAATAAAATTATTCAATTCTTAAAAGTTGGCCATTGTGAGGTGCTAGTATTTTTCTGCGATAGAGCGCGGAAAAAGAAAGCCGACGGTGCGATCGGATCAGAAATCCGATATCGGGATCCCCCGGAACGGGATTCAAAGTGATACGGTGATTAGTCGTGCATCGAAATCCGTGCAAAATATCTTGCACCCGTTAGAGATAAGGTGGCTTATCTCGTAGGGGATAATTAATTAGTTAATAAATTATCCCAGACGGAAAATTAATAATTCTCTTACGTAGGAATTAAAGAGAAATTAATTAAAGATAAAGACGACTATATAAGGGATCCCGATTATCGGAAAGAAAAGAAAAGAAGAAAATAAAAAAAACCCTAATCGGTGAGAAGAGAAAAAGAAAAGAAAAGACGAAACCCTAGCCGGAAGAATGGGAAAGGAGAAAGAGAAGGGGCCCGATCTTCCCGGACACCGAACCGAAGGCAAGAACGCGACCGGACAACCTTCCCGTCGATCTTCGGTTAGTAAAATAATTGTTTTAAATTATTTGGGATTTTTCCGTCGTCTCTTTTGTTTGAGTTCTTGGTTTCTTGTTTTCTCCGTAGTATCCGTCACCGTCGCCGACATCGTCTTCTTGATAGGGCACGGAACGGACGGCGGAGGTGCGCGGTGCCGCTAGGGCATCGCGCGGAGGAGGGTCACGAACGGCACCCATGCGGACCCGCAACCGCGCGGGCACCGCATGGGCGCCGCGCGGCCGCTGCGCGGACCCGCAACCGTGCGGGCATCGCGCGGGCGCCGCGCGGCCGCTGCGCGGACCCGCAATCGTGCGGGCACCGCGTGGGCGCCGCGCGGACCCGCAACCGTGCGGGCACCGCGCGGGCGCCGCGCGGCTGCCGCGCGGACCCGCAACCGTGCGGGCGGCACCCGCGCGGGCCCGCAACCATGCGGGCACCGCGCGGGCGCCGCGCGGCCGCCTCGCGGTTGCCGCGCGGACCCGCAACCGTGCGGGCGCCGTGCGGCTGCCGCGCGGGCGGCACCCGCGCGGGCCCGCAACCATGCGGGCACCGCGCGGGCGCCGCGCGGTTGCCGCGCGGACCCGCAACCATGCGGGCGCCGCGCGGCTGCCGCGCGGGCGCCGCGCGGCTGCTGCGCGGGAGGCACCCGCGCGGACCCGCAGCCGTGCGGGCGCCGCGCGGCTGCCGCGCGGGCGCCGCGCGGCTGCCGCGCGGGAGGCACCCGCGCGGACCCGCACCCGTGCGGGCACCGCGCGGGCGCCGCGCGGCTGCCGCGCGGGCGGCACCCGCACGGACCCGCAACCGCGCGGGCGCCATGCGGGGCCACACCCGCGCGGGCACCGTGCGGCCGTCGCACGGGCAACGCCGCGCGAGGCACCGCGCCGCGTGGGCGTCGCCCGCGGAGACACGCCGCGCCGTTCCGAACCACGCGGGGCTCCGGTGGACGACGACGGCGGCGCGGGAATTCCGGATCGTCAACCCGGACGGTGTTGGACTTTTCCGTCGAAAAGAGTAAATTGGGTCTTGTGTTTTCGGATGTTAGTACACGTTTTTGACTATAGTTATCCTTGCGGACTTTTCTTTAGGTCCAAGTGCGCAGCGGGGGTGCGCGAAAGATTCAGGTGTTCCGATTTCTCTTCAAATAGGTTGGTACGGTTGCGATAAGTGCAACAAGTGCAGTAAGTGCATCTATCGTCATTAAAGTGCTCTTAATTTATCTAACAAAGTAGATGGACAGTTTAACCTTTCGCATAATTGTGTTTTTATCTAACAATTGAAGCGGCTACGGTCGAGGTGCTCAGGACACGCCGATCTCGGCAAATCCGTTTTCGGATGCTGCACGTACACAGGCGGATTGGCCTCCGCATGGGTGTACTTTTCCGAAAGAGTGGTCTCTTATGACCCGTGTTCCTCACAAAGGTGTGGGTGCCGTGAGGACCTCTTCGCGCCTGCTGAAAATAGCACACCAGCACCGCGAAGAGGTTAAAAGCATCAAAGAGGTGTTTGCGCACGAGGGGAGACTTTAGTCTCTCCGACAAATAATCTGGGGTTGGTGCCCAATTAAATTGATAAATCTGGGGTTGGGGCCCAGCTTAATATGTGCAGGGTTTTAGCGAAATGGTTCCGGTGTATTCGGTTTGCTTCTTATTCTTTATTGATAATAGACATCTACTTTGTTTGTCACTGACATTACCCACTCCGTGACAGGTGTTACGAGGTGCGTTAGCCGGGAGGGCGGTGAGACTGCGTCGCGAGGGCCGTAGTCAGAACACTTGGTTTTTTATTATCTCATTTCTCTTACGCTTAATTTAGTTAATTTGCTTGTGGGTCGTAATATTCGTGGACATGGATTACTTAGCGCTGTGGATGAGGTGTACTTTTATACTCGTTTCTTTTGGTGATGTTTTCTTATGCGGCACGTTTTTATGATAAACCGAATGATTTCGAAAAGGTTTTCTCAAAACGAAGTGCCGTGTGGGCACGGGTTTTGCAACCGCTGGCTTTATCCTTTCTAAACACTAATGCCGCTTTAATATTCCGCTTGATGTTGTATGTCTATTGTATGGTCGATGGTTGGTGTTTGATGTATGTTGTTGTAAATGAGACGCCGTGCATATACAAAGGAGACTCTGTCCGTGGGCAGGGAGAATTTGTGTATGTGGCGGTCTGGCACGCACCGGGGATGAGGTTTAAATTACCTTGTTAAGAAGAAAAAAAAAGATACACACGATTTTCCGCTTTGATAGACTCAAAAACCCCCGGGGGCGTGACAGTACGGATGAAAGCCTTTTTAATCTCCATCGACGAACGGGTGTGGCAATCAATTGAATTAGGATGGTCTAATCCAACTGAAATTATTGGTGATGTTCGCACCATCAAACCTAGGTCGAAATGGACCAAGGAAGAGATTGATATATCTTCTTACAATGGCAAGGGAATAAATGCTTTATTTAATGCCTTATCACAAACAGAGTTCTCTCGCGTCTCGGCATGTGAGACTGCGAAAGAAATCTGGGATGTTCTTCAAGTTACACATGAGGGAACTAACCTCGTGAAGATTCAAAAGCTGCAAATGCTTACGAGCAGATTTGACTCTATTTTCATGGCAGAAAATGAATCTTTCACGGACTACTATACACGATTGCAAGACATCGTAAACTCATGTGCTAACCTGGGAGAGAAGATTCCAGAATTTAAGGTTGTAAGAAAGATCTTAAGAACTCTTCCTGAACGATTTCGCCCAAAGGTTACAGCCATTGAAACTATTAAACATCCGGACGAAATGCGTGTAGAAGAACTAGTTGGTTCATTACAAACTTATGAAATGACATTTACTACTAACTATTCTTCGGGAAAGGCATCCTCTTCTAAGTCTTCAGGTTATGCTTTGAAAACAACAAAGGAAGAAGACACGGATTCATCCTCCTCAGACGATGACGAGAACCTATCTATGGAGGAATTTGAGAAGCAGCTCGCTCTCTTGGCAAGGAAGTTTCGCCGCAACTTTCGAAGGGGTAATTCAAGTAAAACTCCATCCTTCGGAAAGTCGAAGAAAGGCAAGGGTATTTCAAGTTACAAGTCAAGAAAGCAAGAGAACTTTTCTAAGGATAAGAAAAGTTCAGAAGGACAAGTCCAATGCTTCAAGTGCCGAGGATACGGCCATATCTCAACGGAGTGTCCAACTAAGAATCCGTCGAAGAAGAAAGCGATGCAAGTCGTCACCTGGGATGACAACTCAACGTCAAATGAGTCATCCTCAAGTGATGAAGAAGAAAGCGCAACGGCATTCCACGCGTCCACATCTTCACCCTTCATGTGCTTAATGGCAAGTACTTCAGATTCATTGTCCAACTCCTCCCGGGTTGAAAAAACTGCAACGGATGATGAATCAAGTAACTCTGAAGGTGAAGATTTTGTTTTAGCCTACCACAGACTTTTACGGGATTCAAAGAAACTGGCTAAACAAAACAAGGGGTTGAGAGGGAGATTACAGGATCTCAAAGTAGAAGTAAAAAGGGTAACTTCTCTCTCGACCGATCTTGAAGTGGAAAGGGATAATCTGATAAAAGCAAATGTTTCCCTTCAAGAGTCCAATGAGCTTTTTGAGAAGGAACACACAAAACTGGTGGATAAAGCGGATCACTTCTCAAAGCTCTACATCGAGGCCCAACAAGATAAACTGGAAATGACAAAGACCATTCTCCAACTAAAGGATGACTTAAAGTGATTTTCTTCTGGAAGGAGTAAGTTGGATAAGCTTCTTGGTCTTGGTCAATCAAACAATTTCGGCCTCGGATACAATCGAACTGAGGACAATTTTAGTTCGGTTGGGACAGTTTTCGTGCCTCAGTCGGTATCTCCTCCTCCGACACCGGAATTCACGATTAGCAATGACAACAAGCCTACTTCACCCTCCTCGGGATCGTCAAGCGCAAAGGTATGTTTTCGTTGTGGTATTTCAGGGCACATAAGGAGATATTGCAAAACAGGAGCCAAACGCTCAACTCAGACATTTCTTGCAACGACTACCAAAAAGGTGATTCCTCAGAAATCAAATGCAAATCATACAAAGGAAAAGAGACTTGGTAGTTCACCGCACAAGACGACATCATCAAGGAGAAGCAATCGATCTAACAAGACGCCTTCACCTAGGAGAATAACCTCACGACCATTACCGACGCATTCCAAAAGGTTTTGGGTGCGCAAAGGTGAAATCTTCCCTTGTCTTGTTACTAATGTTTCCTTGCATGTTTATGATAATTCGTCTTGGTATCTGGATAGCGGTTGTTCCCGTCACATGACCGGTGACAAAAATAGTTTTCAAAACTTTGAGAAAATCTCCGGAGGACTCGTTGTTTTCGGAGACGGTCGATCTTCCAAAATTGTTGGAAAAGGAACAGTAGCTATTCCAGAAGGCCCGATTTTGAAAAACGTGTTATTTGTTGATGGCCTTAAGACTAACCTCATTAGCATAAGTCAACTTTGCGATAATGATTTTTCAGTTAACTTTTCATCTGTTGAATGTGTTGTAACTGATAAGGACCATGTCTTTTTTTTAAAAGGGGTTAGATCTGAAAACAATTGCTATGTTGTTCCTAATAAAATTTCAGAAAAATGTAACCTAGTTTCTTTGGATAATGAAACACTTTGGCATGAAAGACTAGGTCACATAAATTTTAAAGAACTAGCAAAGATTTCAAATAAAGACGTGGTTAAGGGGGTTCCTAAACTTCTATTTAAAAACAACATTGTGTGCGGAGGTTGTCTTAAGGGAAAACAATCAAGGGCTGCACATAAGAACCTGAACCACGTTGGTACTAAACGGCCCTTGGAATTACTGGACATGGATTTAATGGGTATGACCCGTCAACCATCTTTGGGAGGTAAATGGTATATTTTCTTATTGGTTGATGATTTCTCTAGGTTTTCATGGGTAGCATTTTTAAAAGAGAAAGCTGATACGTTTGATTCTTTTCATGAGATTTGCCATCGTATTATGATTGAAAAGAATGAAAAGATCATTCGTGTTAGAAGTGATAGAGGTGGAGAATTCATTAATTCCAAATTCATTGATTTTTGCACTTCCAACGGCACAAAACATGAATTCTCGGCACCCTATACAACTCAGCAGAATGGTGTTGTTGAGCGCAAAAACAGGGTTGTTCAAGAGATGGTGCGTGTGATGCTTCATAGCCGGAATTTACCGCTATATTTTTGGGCTGAGGCTGTGAACACCGCTGTCTATATCATTAATCGAGTGTATTTGCGCTCAGGAACTTTAAATACACCATATGAGCTGTTGTTTAGTAGAAAACCGGATATCAAATACTTTCGTATCTTTGGGAGTCGATGTTTTATTTTGCGTGATCGCGAAAATCTTGGTAAGTTCGATTCTCGAAGTGACGAAGGGATCTTTTTGGGTTATTCTACAAATAGCAGAGCATATCGGGTATTTAACATGGAATCTAAAACGATTGTAGAATCTATAAATGTTAAAGTAGATGAAGCTTTTCACTTTGCATCTGAAAAATCTACCCTCGATATCTCTCTTGATGATGATACTCCTGTAAGTGCATCTTCTCATGATAATACTTCCAATATTAATGATGCATCTAATGGTTCTTCAAGTTTATCTGATGTGCAGGAATCATCTCATGTACCTCCGAGTACTCCGTTACAACAAACGTTACGCATCTCCAAGGATCATCCTGAATCAAATATCATTGGAGACCCACAAGAAGGAGTCAAAACTCGGAGACAGTTGGTTTGTGGATTCGCTTGCTACGTTTCCTTGATCGAACCAAAGAACATCGATGAAGCTCTTCAGGATGACTACTGGATTAAAGCAATGCAGGAAGAGCTCCATCAGTTTGAGCGAAACAAAGTCTGGGAATTAACAAAGCCTCCAAAGCAACACAATGTGATAGGTACCAAATGGATTTTCAAGAATAAGAAAAATGAAGATGGTACCATCATCAGGAACAAAGCACGTTTAGTTGCTCAAGGCTACTCTCAAGTAGAAGGTATAGACTTTGATGAAACTTTCGCCCCTGTAGCTAGACTCGAGTCCATTCGTATATTATTCGCGATAGCTTGTCATTTTAAAATAAAATTATTTCAAATGGACGTTAAGAGCGCATTTTTAAATGGGTTTTTAAATGAGGAAGTTTATGTGGCTCAACCGAAAGGTTTTGTAGACTGTAAACTACCTAACCATGTTTTTCGTTTGAAAAAGGTTCTTTACGGTTTAAAACAAGCACCGCGAGCATGGTACGAAAGGTTAACAAAGCACCTATTGGATAAGGGCTATACTCGAGGGGGAGCTGACAGGACTCTCTTTGTGAAGCATTATCAAAATAACTTCATTGTAGCACAAATCTATGTCGATGACATTGTATTTGGTGCGACAAGAGATAATGATGCTTCTAAATTCGCCGAAATCATGGAAAGCGAATTTGAGATGTCAATGATGGGCGAATTGACTTATTTCCTTGGATTGCAAGTAAAACAGTGTGACGAAGGCATCCATTTGTGTCAATCCAAGTATGCTTTGGAGTTGGTCAAAAAGTTTGATCTAGAAAATTGTAAAGATTTTCCAACTCCAATGGGAACTAGCAATAAAGGATTAGGAAGTGAATCTTTTAGTGAGAATGTAGACGAGAAACTTTATCGGAGTATGATTGGAAGTTTACTTTACCTCACGGCTAGTCGCCCGGATATATCTTTTGGTGTTGGGATCTGCGCGAGATATCAATCTGCACCAAAGGAGGTTCACCTGAAAGCGGTGAAACGGATCATCCGATACATTAAAGGAACCATAAATTTCGGAATTTGGTATCCTATGGGAACAAGTCTAGATATTATTGGATACTCAGATGCCGATTGGGCAGGATCTGTGGATGATCGGAAAAGTACGAGTGGTGCATGTTTTTATTTAGGCCACTGCCTTGTTGCATGGCACAGTAAAAAGCAAAACTGCATTGCACTCTCGACTGCCGAAGCGGAATATATCTCAGCGGGTAGTTGTTCAACCCAACTCATTTGGATGAAAAGTGTGTTGAGCGACTTCCAGATTTCAGCAACTTCGGTAACAATTCTTTGTGACAACACTAGTGCTATAAACATTTCCAAAAACTCTGTGTTGCACTCTAGAACAAAACACATTGAACTTAGATATCATTTCCTTAGAGAGCTAGTTGAATCAAATACTCTTCAACTGTCATATATTTCAACTGAAGATCAATTAGCTGACATTTTAACAAAACCTTTGGATCAAAAACGTTTTATTCATTTGCGTAAAGCAATTGGAATGCTTTCCTTGAAATAAACTTCTTTTTGAAACTTTTGCTTAGGTTAGGTTTTGTTTTTGTGTTTTTGTTTTTTATCTATGTTTATACATAGTACATTAATTGAGCATGTGTATTATTGACTTTACTTGCATCCTTTCATATAATTAGAAATTTATTATGCTTTGGATATCATAATAATTCAGTTGATGCATTGATCATTTATTTAAATTAAATCATTTTTTAATTGATCAAAGTCAATTTCTCTCTCAATGATCTCTTGGTATTGTTTTTATCTTATTTGATTATTTGGTTGAGTATGAATTCGAGATCAATCCTTGGTTGAATACTTTATATCTTAAATTAATTGATAGCCAATTGAGGGGGAGTCAAAGAAATGTAAAATGCTCAAAAGATGTGGAAAGAGTTACATCCCAATGAGGAGTGTGAATACTACCACCACATGGAGGAAAGAGCTACCACCTCGGTCGTCCGAGTACTGTGTGCAGCTACCACATGTATACCAAGCATAATTTTTGATTAAATAAAATGCATGATTGAAATACTTGACTCCGTCAAATTTCAAGGTTGGTATAAGGTGGGATTTTTAAATGAAAGATGCTCAAAGAGCCACTCTCTTCAACAGATTGACTAGATACATTATATAATTTATTTGGGATTTCAAACATCTATTGATCTTGGTAATTCATTTTCTTTATCATTTTAATGATTTGATAAACGCCGTACTCATAAGATCATGATGGATGTGTTTGAACTTGATCAACTTTAAAGTTTTTAATTTCTGTAAATTTTCATGTCATTATTTGAATGTTATTGATAGATTTAACATAATTTATTTCTCTTGACATGAAACGATGATTTTTGTTTAAAGTTGATGTGCTATAATGCTTACATACTTTTTCCGGATTTTATTGAATTTTTCTAAATTATTCTGAAGAAAAAGTTGGAGCCGATCCGGATCGGACATGAATGATCCGGATCCCGAACGCAGGTGTTTCCTGCGGGTAGCCGATCCGGATCGAAATCTCGATCCGATCCGGATCACGGCTAGGGTTTTATTAGAACAAGAGGGATTTTGATTTCTTTTATTCCAATCTTTTGTTCTTAAGACTCCAGAGTTTCTCTCTCTAAATTTCATCCTTCTTGGAGCCTTTCAAACTCGAGCTCTTCGATTCCAAGTAAGTTTTATTGATCAAAATCTCGGTTTTTCACTGTTTTTCCTTGTTTACCTCAAACGTGAGTAGAAATCATGGAACTTTTTCATTTGTGAATGGTTTTTGGTCAAATCTCTTTTGAAATAAGAACTCTGGGTAGATTAGTTTTGATTATATGCTAGGTATTCTCTTGATTAACGAATTTTTGGGCTTCGATTTCTGAAAATTCGGTTTTAGGGCATATAATGGGAATTTTCGAAAATCATGCAATTGATCTATTTTTAAATTTCCTTTTGCTAAACTAATTTGATTCCTAGTCTCTCTACACGATAATGATTGTTTGGGTACAATTTTTCTAATCTTTGAAAATTAATAATTTTTTCGTGTTCTTGAGTTGTTGCTCACAGGATTTCTTTTCTCAAGAAACCAATAGCAATGGTGATCACTTGGATCATTCTTCTTCTGGCTACTATGGTTCATACTCGAGCAACCAATAAACTGAAAAGAGCCAAGAAACTTCAACGAAAAGGTGAATTTGATCTGATTAGTGACTCGGAAACTGAAGCAAATAATGATGAAGTAGACTGGGACGTGTTATGGGATGATGATGAATCAATGCCCGTTAAACCTGAACAAAAGCCTTCCAGTGGATCAAAAGGAAAGGCACCCATTGACACAGGAAAAGCACCTATGACTGTTACGGCATTTTGGTGTTGGCATATTTCGTGAGTCAAGTCAGTGAGTTGAGTCGGAGTCTTAAAGGGAGCAACCAATAAACTGAAAAGAGCCAAGAAACTTCAACGAAAAGGTGAATTTGATCTGATTAGTGACTCGGAAACTGAAGCAAATAATGATGAAGTAGACTGGGACGTGTTATGGGATGATGATGAATCAATGCCCGTTAAACCTGAACAAAAGCCTTCCAGTGGATCAAAAGGAAAGGCACCCATTGACACAGGAAAAGCACCTATGACTGTTACGGCATTTTGGTGTTGGCATATTTCGTGAGTCAAGTCAGTGAGTTGAGTCAGAGTCTTAAAGGGATCAAATTGTCAATCAGCAATCAAAGACTTAGAGAAGATTCAACAAGAGCTCAAGTTGACACTCAGTGTCTTGAATCTTGAAGATTGAAGTTGAAGAATTGTGGATCAGTTACATCAATCTCAAGAAGAAAGTATTCAAGAGGATCAGGTATGTTTAACTAAATAATTGTGGTGATCCGAATACTTTCTTATAGTGTAGAAACACTTGGATGAACTTTTAATTGCATAATAATCAAAAACTGGTGTTCGAACTTGTTCAGGATCCGGATCAGAGCCAACGATCCGGATCTTGAAGGTTGTTGCTTCATACAAGACTTCGATCCGGATCCATGCAATTTCCGATCCGGATCCCGAATGTTAAGTTTTCTGATTTGTATGAACGATCCGGATCGGGCAATGCGATCCGGATCCCGAACCATGGTATTTCTGGAATCGTCAATCTCGTTACGACGATCCGGATCGCAGTAAATCCGATCCGAATCGCCGTCCTGAAAATTTCCAGATAAGGTATGTTTTTGATTCTTATCTCTTTCCAAAGGTTTCTAAACTATAAATAGACGTTTAGGGTTTCTCAAAAACGTGGTAGCTACGGCCGATCTTTTCATAAAACTCTTGAGAGCAACCCTAGAGGCTAGGTTTTTATCGATCTTCTTTATAGCCTCTTTTAGGTCAATTCGATGGTTCTTTCAAGAACATATCTTTTGTCGAATTGATCTAATCTTTGCTTAGACATTTCTTCTACGGTTCCTCAATGAGAATCTAAGCAAAGGATCACCATCGAAGTCAATATTCTTATCGACTGAGTTTGCGTCATGGATTCGACGTGGCATCGTGGATTCGGTGTGCTAAAGGCGTTTCGTGGATTCGAAACGTGTGCTCGTGGATTCGAGTGGCGTTCGTGGATTCGAACGTGTGCAGTGGGCGTGCAAAATCGGTGGAGCGCGAGGTCCAAGAAATTGAAGGAGGGGTTAAATCCGTGGAGACGGTAATCACCTTGTTATTCTTCTTTTCTTAGGGATTGTTATTGCGTGGATATCCAACCGGTCAGCGCAAGGTCCGAAGAAGCTGAAGGAGGGGTTGAGTCCGTGGAGTCGGTAATCACCTTGTTATTCTTCTATTCTTAGTGAATTGTTATTGCGTGTTGGTCCCGTGGTTTTTCTCCTGGATTGGAGTTTCCACGTATATCTCGGTGTGCTGTTTTTATTTTCCGCATTGGTTTTTATTTTGCACTGAGATTGAGTTTTTAAGTATTACACATATTCACCCCCCCTCTAGTTGTTTGATAGTACCTATTTAGATCCTTTGGGATTCATAACTCTACAATTGGTATCAGAGAGGGTTTTAGGTTTATCTATCATGATGGGTGAAAGTGGTAATATTTTTAGACCTCCTCTTTTTGATGGGACTAATTATGCTTATTGGAAAGTGCGGATGAGAGCTTTTCTCATCGCAATTGATGAGCGGGTATGGCAATCCGTGGAATACGGTTGGGTGCATCCTGTTGAGGAAGTAGGAAATTCTACTACCCCCAAAACCTCGCTCTAGATGGTCCAAAGAGGAATTTGAAAGATATTATTACAATGGGAAAGGTATGAACGCTTTATTTAATTCTCTTTCCCTCGACTGAGTTCACACGAATTTCCCGCGTGTGAAACTGCAAAGGAGATTTGGGATATTCTCAAAATTACACATGAGGGTACTAATCTAGTAAAAATTCAAAAGCTCCAGATGCTTACAAGTCAATTTGACTCTATTCATATGGATGAGCATGAATTGTTTACTGATTATTACACAAGACTTCAAGATATAATCAATACTTGTGCTAATTTAGGAGAAAAGATCCCGGGAGTCGAAAATTGTAAGAAAGATACTTCGGACTCTTCCGGAACGTTTAGGGCAAAGGTTACCGCCATTGAAACAGTTAGTCATCCGGATGAGATGAGTGTAGAGGAATTAGTAGGTGCTTGCAAACTTATGAACATGACTTTTCCTACTAATCAAGTTTCTCAAGTCTTCTTCTAAGCCTACAGGTATTGCATTCAAATCAACAAAGGAAGAAGATAGCGAATCAAGTTCCGACAATGAAATCTCTTTTGGCCGATTTTGAAGAACAATTGGCGCGGATCGTAAAGAAATTTCGTCGGAAGTTTTGGAAGAATCGGACCGATGGATCTTCATCCACGAAATCTTCTAAAGGATCATCGGGTTCTAAATCCTCTAAACTCAAAAGCTTTGCAAAACCTTCTAAAGAAAAAGAAAAAGATGATTTCGAAGCGGAAATCCAATGCTATCGATGCAAAGGCTACGGCCATTTTTCAATGGATTGTCCTTCTAAGAAATCATATAAAAAGAAGGCTTTGCAAGCGAAAACTTGGGACGATTCTACTTCTAATGAATCAACCTCAAGTAAAGAGGAAAAAGAAAAAAATCGTTGCTTCTCTTGCCTCTCATTTTCCCTCTTCTAATAATTGTTTATCATCTTTAGTCACTGACTCTACTCCTTTGATTTTGTATGAAACATCAACAAACGGCGGAGAGTCATCAAGTGAGGGGGAGTCGGACGAGGAAGAACTCGTTGAGGCATATCAACAACTTCTTGCGGAATCTAAGAAGATGGCCAAGCATATCAAGAAGTTGAGGAAGCACGACTTGAGAATCAAGACGAGAATCATGCTTTAAAGATAAAACTTCATGATCTCGAGGAGGAACAAGGACGTTTATTGAATAACAATAAAATCCCTCCAAGAAAAGCTAAACCAATCGGAGACAAACGCTAAATCATATACGGACAAGATTGGTTTTCTAGGAAAAACAGTTTGAGGAGATTCATGTCACCAACCAAGTATTGACCAAGCAAGTTCATGAACTCAAATCCGACATACAAAGGCTTTCACACCGTTTCCAAGAAATTTGATTGTATATCCGGATTAGGTCAAACAAGCAAGGTTGGTTTGGGATTTAAAAAGGATCAAACTATGCATGCTTCAAGTTCCACATTCAAATTGAAAGGAAGAACGTGTCACTTATGTTGGACTTGAAGGACATTTGGTGAAGAATTGCCCGAAAAAGAGAAAGAAGAGTCCTTCGGCAAACTTCATCTACGGAGCGAACTCAACGGAATCAAAAGACACATCAAGTCAAAGGAGTTCACTCAACCCACCAAAGGTCCGAGCACAATATCAATCATACAAGTGGAGCACTACGAGGCAAAGACCTAAGGGTGGACCAACAGTCAAAGCGGACAACCCCCGGCCACAACGAATCAAGACAACCCAAAATCCAGCGATTTTGGATTCGGAAAAGGTGATATCTTTCCGTGTCTTAAGTTCTAATTAGCTTATGACTGTATGTAATGCTTTGATTGGTTTTCCTTCATATTTTTCTGAATCTCTGCATTACATGTTTTCATGCTCTTCGTTTTTATGTTTTGTTAATTTAAACAAAAGGTTTTTAATGAACAAGTGCATTGAATAAAAAGGGCTTCACTTTCAATCACTCCAATTTAATTTTATATGGATTATCAACTTTACTCCATAATCATAATCTTGAAGATACTTCATTATAGGAGTTTTTGATATTATAAGCATCAAATTTTAGAAATCATGTGTGATCTTTAGATGCTTAATCTATCTCGGTTGTGTGAATTCATTGTGATAAACGTGAGACAACCGATAGACTAAAATTTGGGATTTAATTCTTTCACGTAAGAGATTGCATTCTTACAAGGGTATTGAAATGATTTGCAAAAGATGTGGAAAGAGTTACATCCGAAAGGAGTGTGAAAACTACCACCACATGTTGGAAAGAGCTGCCACCCCGGTCGTCCGGTTTGTGTGTGAAGCTACCACATGTTATGGATGCTTGATAGTATTTTATGAGAAATCTTTAGTTGAAGCATTTGGAGATTTATATGCAAAACTCTTATATTTTGAACAATCTCCTGGTTGGTATAAGGTGGGATAGTTGAAAGATGCTCAAAGAGCCACCCTTAGGTATTTTAGTGCTTATCTCAATTTGAAAGGGTAAGAATCAAATTGATGTCATTTGGAAATCTCTGTAAGTCATCTTTGTAAATCCGTTACATCTTGATAGACTTTGGATCTCAAGATTATTTTTGATGACTTGTGTTTGATGAATATAACATGAAAAACGGTTTATAATGTTTTACCTTTAGTTTTCATGATTTTGGAGTAAATCTTTTTAATTTTGTGAAATTAATTGGATTGAATGACATCTGTGTGAATTCACTGTTTAAAGCACTTAAATTGATTTCTTGATGGAATACAAATCGGTATTTGAAAAGATTCTAAAATCTGGATTTGTTTCAAGAAATTATTTGATTTTTGCTTTCTGGTACCGGTACGCAATCTGCATTTTTGTTATATACCGGAACTGAGCTTTTATCTCTCTTTCTCTATGAACTAATGTTGTTAGTGATTTCCTTTTGTCTAGTATGTTCACTGTTTGACAATTTGTGACAAAAGGGGGAGAGAGAAATGACGGAGATGAGATCATCAAGAGAGGACAAAACGAAAATGGAAAAATGGGGAGAACGAAAATGTGATCGTATCACAAAGGGGAGAAACATAGATGCTCAAGAACATGGAGAACATGTTAGAGATGCTCAAGATAGGGGGAGACAAGAAAAATTGAAAGAGCGAAAAACAAAAGAACCAAAAGGAAGACGATCAAATGTAGGATTTTATTTTCTAACGACTAACGTTTGATTTGTTTGGAAAGTTTTGTTTTGCCAGGATTACATCACTTTAAGACTCCAAGTCCTAAGTCATAGC
>CM055060.1:33880694-34000694 GCA_029204045.2 Tillandsia leiboldiana
CTCTCGACTCCCTCGCCACGATCAACAACCGCAGAGTCGGCAACACATGCTAAGACTCTCAAAACAAGGAGAGGAGAAAAAAGGGGGGAAAACCCCCAAAGGTGTGAGAACTCTCCAAACGGGAGTTCTCAGTGGGTACCACCGCCAGACCCGACGGTCTGCCCACCAAGTCCTCAAGAGACAAAAATTAACCCAAGTCATAAGACTGAAAGAGTAAGCTGAAAACTCTCACAGCTACCCTGCCCCTAACTAAAGGCTAAAAGGAGAACCCAAAGTGGTATGCAACCACTAGCACATGAAAGTGCACCAACGACCCAATCGAGCTGACTGCCACATCTGGTCCAGTCAACCTGCCCCACCTACAACCACCTCCCAAAGACGGGCAGAATTACGTAGGGGTCCAACGGACTAGCTCGCTATCGAGTAGAGGATCATGCAGGCTATGGTCAAAGTCCACTCTCTCTCTCGCAGAACGGGTAGAATCAGATGCTCACCCTCTCACACAGCGGTCAAAGTACTCGCAACAACTCGGGACCACCGTCAACCAGACGGCTCTCAACATACCAACACTGATCTAAACTCAACTACCAGTCTGCACTCCGGCCCCCAGGCGGTGTAACCATAAAAGTATTTGACCGAAATAACTCAATCGAATGAACCGGTTAAAAACACCGGGCACTGCCTGCTCTGTCCAAATGACCGGAACCAACACGGTCTGACCGGCACCCGACACGGTCTCACCGAACCCAACACGGTCTGACCGGAACCCAAACGGTCTGAAGCCTACCCGGAGGCGGCACTCGAGGGGACTACCCACACGAGTAAAGCATCTCTGTCATCAACATCAACAGTATCTCGAAACAGCAGGACTTGATCACAATCAGATCAAAGTGGAAAAACTCAACCACTAAGAAAGACCCGACCTCAGTCGGATGCAACTAAACGATAAGTGGGAAACGCCATCCACTAAGTAAAACTGATACCCAAGGTGTGCATAGAGAAACATCCGGTCAACCGCCCAATATCCGCGGTTGCCGCAAAGCCCCACAACTAACCAACTGTCCCAGACACAAGTCCCTGACTACCCTATCCAGACCCCTGCTCGAACCCGAGCAGCACTGACCACCTGACTAACAAGAAGGAGAGGAAAAGCATGGTTTCTCCTAAGTCAAGTTCCAATAAGTAGTGCAGCAGTAAAAGATGGCCTAACTACATGACCATACAAGCATGCAATTGTCCTCAAGGAAATAAAGGGGGTAAAGCATAATAATAGTTCTTTAGGAATAAACACATGCCGGAATCCCAAAACTAGACCTGTCCACAATTCAGGGTTCATCAATAGCAATGATCATAATAACTCCTCAGAGTACAAATCCGCACATAGCTACAACTCCTGTCCCAAGGCATAATCCAACCACAAGAGGCTATGTGCTACATGGCATGTTATATAATTTCATAGGGTAACATTATCCTAGGTAAGCTTACACTAGTCATCACATAGCTGTCCAAGTCATGCAAGTTCTCAGTATACCTCATAAATGCTATTCTTGCAATCATTATACCAATTCAATACACAAGCTTACCTACTTACCAAAATAAACTATGTACCCTACACATGCATGCATCAGTCATGAGGGGTGACATCCCCACAAGTGGACTTATACTTGCCACACACATAAACATTGCCTTAAACAATTACTGATAATAAGCTCACCCCACCTGAAGCGCTTAACCCAAGGCAACCTGAAGTCGGTGAAGTGGGTAGACGCCCGCGGTCCAAATCTGCCACAAAACACCCTCGGTACAAGTCGCGCAAGCCTTGGCTCCAAACAGCTGAAAACACCCCTGAGTACAACAATAAGGCTTAACATTACACTTTTATTCCAAAATCACCAACACACAATCTGAAAACAGTCCCAAAGCCGCGGCATATTTTCACCTGCTGCAAGTGCCCAGAAAAATCCAATAAAAATACCATAGTAATCCTCGCGTCGATACCTTCGAAACGAGTACCTGCACGTCCAATTCCGAGCTTCCTCACTGGAAACACTTCCGACAAGGGAACCACCCCGAATCAAACTACACTCAAAAACTGTAGCAACATTACTGTTCACAGATAATCTTCACCTTCGAGAAATATTCAGAAAATTCCAATAAAATTTGAGCATATTCCTCGTGATGTGTAGATGCAAATCGCCTCTTGATCGCCCCAATCCGATGCCTGTGCGCGAAGATATCGCCAAATACCGCACCGCTGTCCAAAACTCCGCCCAGAAAAGGGGTTACAAGATGATCCGAAAGACCCATGAAAACTCGGAATGGGAAAAACCAGTAAACATGGGAACATAGCCCTACCTGTCGTGAAGCCAACGGCGCAAGAATCACTGAAAAAGGTGCCGGGGTAAGCCGGGGAGTCCTCGCACCAAAAACGCGACGAAGAAGACCACAAACGAACGAGCGTCGCGCCGCGCCGTAAAAATAGAAACCTCGATAAGCGTGCCACCAAAATCCCAAAACTTTGCAGAAAGATGCAGCCAAACACGAGGATCACTTTGCTGAAGACACTCCGCAGAGAGGCTTGGAATGGCGGAAAAGGGAAGAAAAGGCTCGGATCGCCTTTTATAGGCTGCAGAAACAAATGACGAAATACCGGTTATGTCCCCATTTCCGGGCGCAGGGAACTTTCGGGCGCGCACTGTATCACCCGCCCGAAAGATCACTGGTAGCAGCCCGAAACTTTCCTGGGCCTCCACGTCGCCCGCCAAACAGGCGACAGCCGAACCCGCCGCCGCACGCGTCGCGCCACGTGGCCACCCGCGGACGACGACACGTGGCACGCACCCCGGTCAACGCCCGCCTGCCGCGCCCACGTGCCCGCCTGACGCCGCCGCCGCCTGCCACCCTGCCGCGCACAGTAGCCCACCCCACCAATGGAGAATGCACGTGTCAAGCCTCTGCCTAGTGAACCCGGTGCACGAAATCATGTGGACCGAACCAATGCAAACCTGCCACGTGTCCAAGCCCGGTGCACCGTAAACCATGAGCCATCCCGAAACTGCGTAGACCATCCGCCGTGAACCCACCTCTAGGATGATGCCACGTGTCACCCCCCACGTCCACCGTGCGCCCCGCTCTCCCCGTTGACCGCGCCCCGCGGGACCGGCCCACTCCGAGCCGCCACGCGTCCAGCCCCCGTGGCATGCCTGCCGCGTGGACCGGCGGCCCGCGCCTCCGTCCGCCGCGCTGCCTGCGGCCGCTCCCACGCCCGCTGCCGCCGCCCGCCGGAAAACCTGTTCCGGCGTGAACAGTGTCCAAGCCCAAAAATGACAAGTGGGTAGTCCGTTTTAACCGTTTCCGCGCGCTGAATCCAAATCCGAAGTCCAATTTGCCAATTCCAACTCCAAAATTTGCCGAAGGCATCCGGAAAGGTAATCCTTGGTCCAAACTTCGCACTGAGTCCATTTAAATATCCTTGGCGCGCGAAACCACTTCTAACGATCCGACGGAGTCCAATGATCACCCACGTGATCCATTAAACACTGAGCCCAACACTAATGTCCAATTGGGGCACAATACCACCAACACGCCACATAGGCCTCCGGGAGCTGTAATGATCCAGTAATCTCGACGTGGGGATCCAGGTCCTCACATCCTCCCCCACTAAGAAAGTTTCGTCCTCGAAACTAACTCAAATCCCCAAGGGTCCCACATACCACGGGTAGGTATCCATCAATAACGCCTCCAGCCCCAAACATCGCTCACTCCCCGTGATTACTTCCAACAACAACAACACAAGTACGGCATGGCCCGACATGCGATTTTCTCATCTCTCGAGCCAAAATCGCAACGGGCGTCCCTCGTATTCCAACATCACAGATCTCGAAGGGGCAAGTCAATCACGGGCGAGGGATCCAAAAGCAAAACACTCCTGAGCTGAGACGTGAACAATACAGAGGCCCCCCCCCCCCCTCAAGAGCCGGGGGGAAAAACAGATAATCACAGCGCAACACGCCCCAAACCACCTCCTGGTGTCACTCAACCAGGATCACCGAAGTATACCCACAGATTCATCTATGAGGAAAATGATCAAAAGCTGGGGCCTTCACTCGGTCACTTCCGATCCAAAATCACCCGAGTGGCCTACTCAACCACGAGCTACCCTCAAAAGGGATCCTCATGAGACACAATCTCAAGCCACGGTTGGACACTCAACAAGCCAACATAACTCCAACAGACCCCGGTCGAAAAGATGCCTGACGGGGACCAAACCGTCAGTGAACGGGAGGGAAAAACTGGCTCGAAAGGCGATCAAAATGCGGAGGCTCAACACTCGCGGTAAAAATTCCCAAATCAGCAACAACAATCCGCGAAAATCCCACTCAAGATGCTGAGTAATCAAAAACTGATAGCCAAGCAGGGCATGGCCTACGCCCAGGTATAACATCCAAGCTGGGAATAAAGGACGTACTGAAGGCTCAACCGTGGGAATCTAAGCTGCCTGCAAAACAGCGTTTCATCCTGCCACAACACTCATAGGGTTGGACTAATAAAGTGTGGACCGAGAGATCCACCCACGTAACTCCACCGCCACAATGGGAGGGCATCACTAAATCACACAATTCCATCTCCCAACACAGGAAACACTAGCATTGGCGCTAATCTCAGACCACATTAATCCATTGGCCAATGCTCTCCTATCGCACCGCCAAGTCTAGAAGCTTCTCACACTCAAGAATGAAAGTCGGTCTCAGTCACTTGAATACATCCATTAGGTCGGGTTCCACCGCCGCCCCTACGGCTCGAACAAAGCGACCCAAGAAGGTATGCTTCTGCAGCTACAACTTGTACTTCAATAACTGGCATACCGCTTCATCCCCACGGGCATGATAGCACATCCACAAAGCGCTCCTCGTACTCCAAGTCACTCTGGGAGCAAATCAAAATATCACCGGGAAAACACTACTCCCAGTCCGTCCCAAGTACAACCGGGAACCTACTATTCCTCAGATCTTGAAATCCACAGTGCAATCGTCATTCCCATTGGCCTCACTAACAACTCATAATGCCCCCACCGCGTCCAAACGCCACCTAGGCGAAGGTCCTCAGCTATCTAACACCAAGTGGGTTACTCGCATCATACACCAACTGCCGGAGTACAACTCCATCAATAAGGTCCTAGATACCATAAAGGACCCTCACATCCGTGTATCAACGATGTGGCATCACCACCGTATACCAACGGCGTGGCACTAGGTCAAACAGACCCCCCGATCCATCGGCCCCTGCAGCAGTGCCATCGGGTCTCTCTCAGCCCTACCGGCGATATCCAATGAGGTGCTGTCCAGGGTGGTGCGGTCCCTCGAACCACATCAAACACAATCTCTATCTCCTAACCGGCTTGCATTACCAACAACTAAGGTGAATCCACACACGGGATCTCGCAGGCAACAGAGATATCGCTGCGGTCCCGTGCCGCCGTAAGCACCTCTCACCCTGTCGCTAAAACCTGAGTGTTCTAACAACCTCAACGAGTAAGCCTCCATTGCCTGTCTTGCCGAAGATCAAGTCCTCTCTTGCCGCAGTCGAACATCCTGTGGCATAGTGCCCAACCATCTCAAGCATAAGGTCAAAACACCTAAGTGCTATAATTTCCAATAATTCTGCCGGCATCTCGCGGTCTCGGCCGCACTGGACATGATCCAAAGCCTCCTCCACGTGCACAACAACAACAGGAACCTGTACCTCTAGTGCACGTGGTAACAAATCTACCTCTAACCCTGTAAGGAGTGGAACATGCTCTAACTCCGACTACCGTGGTGAAATCCCGCCTGCGACACTCAATCCACTACCGTGGCGCCCTCCAACCGGGCGGCACAGATTCATCCGCTCAAAGCAAGTGGTTGTCGCTCAATCTGCCTGAAATCAGGGCTATCACTAGGAAGCACGACCTCTGTCTCTGACCACAATGAGGCGACGAATAAGGTCCTCCGCAGCATAACAAATCCACGCTATCGCTGCGCCACTCTGATAAATACTGATGTCGCCTTCGGGGTCCACTCGACCTCTGACATCTCGGGAATTCGTCATCCAGAAGAAAATTAGTCATGCCCCTGCCGGCCGATCTGTCCTCCATCATCCGGCGCCAAACGCCAAAATCCAGAACTACCTCTGGCGGCAGATCCCTATCCAAAGGAACTGCAATGCCGCGCTCCATACACTGTGCCTGCTCCAACGAGGCGTCTAAATCTACAATGGAGGGACTGAATAACAGAAAGTGTCCTGGCGCAATCCACTCCCAATCTCATATATCCTATGCGCCTCGTCCCTCGAATCTGGAGCGCGCGGTTCAACAACTGCATACACTCTCAAGCACTGGGAGGCTCTCATTAATCACTCCATCACCACCAGCCACGACTCTGCCTCCAAAGGCTCCGAGCTCAATCTTACGAGTCGGGGTGGTTCATCTGCCAAGTCTGGCTCACTCAATCGAACATGCCCCACAGCTCCTCTGCTGTCAACCATCCACCCTACCTCAGTGCCTTGGCATTAAACATTGGCACGGAGGGGGCCACACGCTCTATTGGCACTACAGAAATCCCTGCCGCTGAGGATACTACATCCTGGTGGTCTCAGAAGAAAAGTACTGTCAGGCCGCCCACTGCTCTGACAACTGCGTCACCAAACTAGCTGCTCACTCTGCCGCTGATATGCCTCTGACAATCCTGTCATCTGGGTCCGGAGTTCTCTGACCTCAATCCGGGTATCCGGCCCAAAACCAACGCTCAAGCTCAACTGCCATGACAGGATGTACAAGGGTCCCAAACCCAGCGTCGGGGAGACACCGCTCGCCACGACGAAACCACAAATCAGCACACAACAACGCTCGACCCAATCCAGCGAAAGTCTAGAGCATGTCACCCATTCCACAGCGTTATGTTGTCTGCAGCCAACATAACTACTTAGGAGAATAAACATGCCAATCACTCATCCCGTCCCTCGGGAGAGGTGTAAAACTCAATCAGGACTCTCGCTACAAATCACGACTCTCACGAAGTCATCCTAGGGTCCAACCACAAGCCTAGGGTTTCTAAGTCCACCATGACCTACAACCTAGGCTCTGATACCACTCTAATCTGTCACGCCCCGGGGTCGAAACTGCGACCCGGGCCCGCCAAACAGATCCGCCACCTATGCCAACCTGCATAGGCGAAGCGTCCTACCTGCAAGAAAAGTTCTATAACTAAACAGATATCAGAGCTATAAATAAAAATCTGCTGTAACTAAAACCAATCACTGTACAACTGGAAATAAACAACACTGTCTGCCTCCCAAAATAATAATAATACAAATCCTCGAGTACAAGCTCTAAACCCAACCGGGAGGTAACTCCAATATATAAACAACAGTGTACAGTCTCTCAATACAAAATATCCTCACTACAATAGTCTCTCAAAAGGGGAAAAAGAAACAGCTAATCTACTGATGATCTCCTCAGAAGGGTACCGCTACTCTCCAACGCCGGGTAGGGATCTAGCTCGCGACTCCCTCGCCACGATCAACAACCGCAGAGTCGGCAACACATGCTAAGACTCTGCAAAACAAAGGAGAGGAGAAAAAGGGGGGAAAACCCCCAAAGGGTGTGAGAACTACTCCAAAACGGGAGTTCTCAGTGGGTACCACCGCCAGACCCGACGGTCTGCCCACCAAGTCCTCAAGAGACAAAAATTAACCCAAGTCATAAGACTGAAAAGAGTAAGCTGAAAACTCTCACAGCTACCCTGCCCCTAACTAAAGGCTAAAAGGGGAGAACCAAACAGTGGTATGCAACCACTAGCACATAAAGTGCACCAACGACCCAATCGAGCTGACTGCCACATCTGGTCCAGTCAACCTGCATCCACCTACAACCACCTCCCAAAGACGGGCAGGAATTACGTAGGGCGTCCAAACGGACTAGCTCGCTATCGAGTAGAGGATCATGCAGGCTATGGTCAAAGTCCACGCTCTCTCTCTCAGAACGGGTAGAATCAAGATGCTCAACCTCTCACACAGCGGTCAAAGTACTCGCAACAACTCGGGACCACCGTCAACCAGACGGCTCTCAACAATACCAACACTGATCTAAACTCAACTACCAGTCTGCACTCGGCCCCCAGGCACGAGTGTAACCATAAAGTATTTGACCGAAATAAACTCAATCGAATGAACCGGTATAAAACCCGGCACTGCCTGCTCTGTCCAAATGACCGGAACCCAACACGGTCTGACCGGCACCCGACACGGTCTCACCGGAACCCAACACGGTCTGACCGGAACCCAACACGGTCTGAAGCCTACTCCGGAGCGGCACTCGAGGGGAGCTACCCACACGAGTAAAGCATCTCTGTCATCAACATCAACAGTATCTCGAAACAGCAGGACTTGATCATCAATCAGATCAAAGTGGAAAAACTCAACCACTAAAGAAAGACCCGACCTCAGTCGGATGCAACTAAACGATAAGTGGGAAACTCCATCCACTAAGTAAAACTGATACCCAATCAGGTGCATAGAGAAACATCCGGTCAACCGCCCAATATCCGCGGTTGCCGCAAAGCCCCACAACTAAACCAACCTGTCCCAGACACGAAGTCCTGACTACCCTATCCAGACCCCTGCTCGAACCCGAGCAGCACTGACCACCTGACTAACAAGAAGGAGAAAGGAAAAGCATGGTTTCTCCTAAGTCAAGTTCCAATAAGTAGTGCAGCAGTAAAAGATGGCCTAACTACATGACCATACAAGCATGCAATTGTCCTCAAGGAAATAAAAGGGGGTACAGCATAATAATAGTTCTTTTAGGAATAAACAACATGCCGGAATCCCAAAACTAGACCTGTCCACAATTCAGGGTTCATCAATAGCATGATCATAATAACTCCTCAGAGTACAAATCCGCACATAGCTACGAACTCCTGTCCCAAGGCATAATCCAACCACAAGAAAGGCTATGTGCTAACATGGCATGTTATATAATTTCATAGGGTAACATTATCCTAGGTAAGCTTACACTAGTCATCACACAGCTGTCCAAGTCATGCAAGTTCTCAGTATACCTCATAAATGCTATTCTTGCAATCATTTATACCAATATCAATAACAAGCTTACCTACTTGCCAATATAAACTATGTACCCTACACATGCATGCATCAGTCATAGAGGGGTGACATCCCCACAAGTGGACTTATACTTGCCACAACATAAACATTGCCTTAAACAATTACTGATAATAAGCTCACCCACCTGAAGCGCTTAACCCAAGGCAAACCTGAAGTCGGTGAAGTGGGTAGACGCCCGCGGTCCAAAATCTGCCAACAAAACACCCTCGGTACAAGTCGCGCAAGCCTTGGCTCCAAACAGCTGAAAACACCCCTGAGTACAACAATAAGGCTTAACATTACACTTTTATTCCAAAATCAACCAAACATACACAATCTGAAAATCAGTCCCAAAGCCGCGCATATTTCACCTGCTGCAAGTGCCCAGAAAAATCCAATAAAATACCATAGTAATCCTCGCGTCGATACCTTCGAAACGAGTACCTGCACGTCCAATTCCGAGCTTCCTACACTGAGAAACAATTCCGACAAGGGAACCACCCCGAATCAAACTACACTCAAAAACTGTAGCAACAATTACTGTTCACAGATAATCTTCACCTTCGAGAAATATTCAGAAAATTCCAATAAAATTTGAGCATATTCCTCGTGATGTGTAGATGCAAATCGCCTCTTGAAACGCCCCAATCCGATGCCTGTGCGCGAAGATATCGCCAAAATACCGCACCGCTGTCCCAAAACTCCGCCCAAAAAAAGGGGTTACAAGATGATCCGAAAGACCCATGAAAAACTCGGAATGGGAAAAACCAGTAAACATGGGAAACATAGCCCTACCTGTCGTGAAGCCAACGGCGCAAGAATCACTGAAAAAGGTGCTCGGGGTAAGCCGGGGGAGTCCTCGCACCAAAACGCGACGAAGAAGACCACAAACGAACGAGCGTCGCGCCGCGCCGTAAAAATAGAAACCTCGATAAGCGTGCCACCAAAAATCCCAAAACTTTGCAGAAAGATGCAGCCAAACACGAGCATCAACTTTGCTGAAGACACTCCGGCGAGAGGAGGCTTGGAAATGGCGGAAAAAGGGGAAGAAGAAGGCTCGGATCGCCTTTTATAGGCTGCAGAAACAAATGACGAAATACCGGTTATGTCCCCATTTCCGGGCGCAGGGAACTTTCGGGCGCGCACTGTAGCAGCCCGAAAGATCACTGTAGCAGCCCGAAACTTTCCTGGGCCTCCACGTCGCCCGCCAAACAGGCGACAGCCGAACCCGCCGCACGCGTCGCGCCACGTGGCCACCCGCGGACGACGACACGTGGCACGCACCCCGGTCAACGCCCGCCTGCCGCGCCCACGTGCCCGCCTGACGCCGCCGCCTGCCACCCTGCCGCGCACAGTAGCCCCACCAATGGGAGAATGCCACGTGTCAAGCCTCTGCCTAGTGAACCCGGTGCACGAAATCATGTGGACCGAACCAATGCAAACCTGCCACGTGTCCAAGCCCGGTGCACCGTAAACCATGAGCCATCCCGAAACTGCGTAGACCATCCGCCGTGAACCCACCTCTAGGATGATGCCACGTGTCACCCCCGGTCCACCGTGCGCCCCGCACTCCCCCGTGGACCGCGCCCCGCGGACCGGCCCACTCCTGAGCCGCCACGCGTCCAGCCCCCGGTGCACGCCTGCCGCGTGGACCGGGCGGCCCGCGCCTCCGTCCGCCGCGCCGCCTGCGGCCGCTCCGCCGCTGCCGCCGCCGCCGGAAACACTGTTCCGGCGTGAACAGTGTCCAGAGCCCAAAAATGACAAGTGGGTAGTCCGTTTTAACCGTTTTCGCGCGCTGAATCCAAATCCGAAGTCCAATTTGCCAAATTCCAACTCCAAAATTTGCCGAAGGCATCCGGAAAGGTAATCCTTGGTCCAAACTTCGCACTGAGTCCAATTTAAATATCCTTGGCGCGCGAAACCACTTCTAACGATCCGACGGAGTCCAATGATCACCCACGTGATCCATTAAACACACTGAGCCCAACACTAATGTCCAATTGGGGCACAAATACCACCAACACGCCACATAGGCCTCCGGGAGCTGTAGATGATCCAGTAATCTCGACGCGGGGATCCAGGTCCTCACAACTTAGATGGTATTTCCGGTCTATCTTTGATCTAAGTATTCGGCGGATCATCACCACCCAAAAACAACGATTTTCCCCAAAAATCGGCGCGTGGATTCGCGTGTCCTTGTGGATTCAAGGTTCAATCGCTCTCGTGGATTCGGAGCGAGGCACATTCGTGGATTCGAAGGGTGCTATTGGGTGAAGACCGTGGATTCGGTCGGACGTCGTGGATTCGACGTTGGACGCCGTGGATTCGGCGTTGGGCGCAGATCGTGGATTCGAGAAGCGTCGGAGCGAGCGGAGAAGATCCTCTAGGAGCGTATGGAAAAGGTTGAGTCGTAAGTGTGTACGGTAAATCACCTTGTACGTGTTTTAATTCTAGTGGATTTCTGCCGTGTTATCGGTCCCGTGGTTTTTTACTCCGGTGATGGAGTTTTCCACGTAAAAATCTTGCGAGTTATTTTATTTTCCGCATTGGGTTTTACCGCAACGATTTTTGGAGTGTTTATACGTTTACACCTATTCACCCCCCTCTAGGTGTTTCTTCCCCTATTTAGATCCGTATTATATACGACCCAACAAGTGGTATCAGAGCGGGAATAGGGTTGTGAACAATGATTGAAGGTGGAAACATCAATCGACCCCCTTTCTTTGATGGAACAAATTATGCGTACTGGAAAGTACGGATGAAAGCCTTTTTATCTTCCATTGACGAAAGGGTGTGGCATTCAATTGAATCAGGATGGACTAATCCAACTGAACTTATCTCTGATGTTCACACCTTAAAACCTAGGTCGAAATGGACCAAGGAAGAGTTTGAGTTATCTTCTTACAATGGCAAGGGAATTAATGCAATTTTTAATGCCTTATCTCAAACTGAATTCTCTCGCGTCTCGGCATGTGAGACTGCGAAAGAAATCTGGGATGTTCTCCAGGTTACACATGAGGGAACTAACCTCGTGAAGATTCAGAAACTGCAGATGCTTACGAGCAAGTTTGACTCTATCTTGATGGCAGAAAATGAATCTTTCACGGACTACTATACACGATTGCAAGACATCGTAAACTCATGTGCTAATCTGGGAGAGAAGATTCCAGAATTTAAGATTGTAAGAAAAATCTTAAGAACTCTTCCTGAACGATTTCGCCCAAAGGTTACTGCCATTGAAACTATTAAACACCCGGACGAAATACGTGTAGAAGAATTAGTTGGTTCATTACAAACTTATGAAATGACTTTTAATACTAACAATTCTTCTGGAAAAGCATCCACTTCTAAGTCTTCAGGTTATGCGTTGAAAACAACTAAGGAAGAAGATGCGGATACATCCTCCTCAGACGATGACGAGAACCTTTCTATGGAGGAATTTGAGAAGCAGCTCGCTCTCTTGACAAGGAAGTTTCGCCGCAACTTTCGAAGGGGTAATTCAAGCAAATCTCCATCCTTCGGAAAGTGGAACAAAGGCAAGGGTACTCCAAGTTACAAGTCAAGAAAGCAAGAGAACTTCTCAAAGGATAAGAAAAGTTCAGAAGGACAACTGCAATGCTTCAAATGTCGAGGCTACGACCACATTGCAACGGAGTGTCCTAACAAGTATCCGGCAAAGAAGAAGGCGATGCAAGTCGTCACTTGGGATGACAACTCAACGTCAAATGAGTCGTCTTCAAGTGATGAAGAAAAGAGCTCCACGGCATTCCACGCGTCCACATCTTCACCATTCATGTGCTTTATGGCAAATACATCTGAGTCGTTGTCCAACTCCACTGTTGAAAAGAACGCAATGGACAATGAATCGGATGATTCGGAAGGTGAAGAGTTTGCTCTAGCCTATCACAGATCTTTACAGGATTTAAAGAAACCGGCTAAGCAAAACAAGGGGTTGAGAGGGAGATTGCAGGATCTCGAAGAAGAAGTAAGAAGGGTAACTTCTCTCTCGACCGATCTTGAAGTGGAAAGGGATAGTTTGATAAAAGCAAATGTTTCCCTTCAAGAGTCCAATAAGCAGCTCGAGAAAAACTATATAGATATGATGAATAAAGCAAACTACCTCTCGAAGCTCTATGGCGAGGGCCGACAGGAAAGACTGGAAATGACAGAGACCATTCTCCAACTCAAGGATGACTTACAGCAATTCTCTTTAGGAAGGAGTAAGTTGGATAAACTCCTTGGTCTTGGTCAAACAAATCGGTTCGGCCTCGGGTACACTCAAACTGGAAACAGTCCAAGTTCGAGTGGGACAGTTTTTGTGCCTCAGTCGGTATCTCCTCCTCCGACACCGGAATTCAAGACAATCAACGACAACAAACCTACCTCATCCTCTTCGGAATCGTCAAGCTCAAAGGTATGTTTTCGTTGTAATTTTGCAGGGCACATCAAAAGAAATTGCGAGATTGGAGCTCAAAGAACAAATCAACCACATCTTGCAATTGCTACCAATAAGCTCACTTCCCGGGATTCAAGGAAGGATTTTTCAAAAGAAAAGAACATTGGTAGCACCTCAAACAAGACGATGACAAAAGAAAAAGATCAATCATGCAAGACGTCGTCTTCAAGGAGAATCTCTCAACCTTTACCAACATACTCCAAAACTCAAAAGGTTTGGGTATGCAAAGGTGAAACCCCTCCTTGTCTTTAATCGTTCTACGATTAAATCTTGTATAGTTTATGTAGACTATTTTCTTTTCTTCTTTTTCTTTTGGCCAACTCGTCAACCATCTTTGGGAGGTAAATGGTACATCTTTTTATTGGTTGATGATTTCTCTCGGTTTTCATGGGTAGCATTTTTGAGAGAGAAAGCTGATACGTTTGACTCTTTTCATGAGATTTGCCATCGTATTATGATTGAAAAGAATGAAAAGATCATTCGTGTTAGAAGTGATAGGGGTGGAGAATTCATAAATTCAAAATTCATTGACTTTTGTACTTCAAATGGCATTAAACATGAATTCTCGGCACCCTATACACCTCAGCAAAATGGTGTTGTTGAGCGCAAAAACAGGGTTGTTCAAGAGATGGCGCGTGTGATGCTTCATAGCCGGAAATTACCGCTACATTTTTGGGCTGAAGCTGTGAACACCGCTGTCTATGTCATTAACAGAGTGTATTTGCGCCCAGGAACCTTGAATACACCATATGAGCTGTGGTTTAGTAGAAAACCGGATATCAAGTACTTTCGTATCTTCGGGAGTCGATGTTACATCTTACGTGACCGTGAAAATCTTGGAAAGTTCGACTCTCGAAGTGATGAAGGGATCTTTTTGGGTTATTCTACGAATAGCAGAGCATATCGAGTATTTAACATTGAATCTAAGACGATCGTAGAATCTATAAATGTTAAAGTAGATGAAGCTTCTCACTTTGAATCTGAAAAATCTACCCTCGATATCTCTCTAGATGATGATTCTCCTGCTAGTGCATCTTCTCATAATAATACTTCCAATATTAATGATGCATCTAATGGTTCTTCTAGTTTATCTGATGTGCAGGAATCATCTCGTGTACCTCCGAGTACTCCGTTTCAACAAACGCTACGAATCTCCAAGGATCATCCGGAATCGAACATCATTGGAGATCCACAAGAAGGAGTTAGAACTCGAAGGCAGTTGGTTTGCGGATTTGCTTGCTACGTATCCTTAATCGAACCAAAGACAGTAGATGAAGCTCTTCAGGATGACTACTGGATTAAAGCTATGCAGGAAGAGCTCCATCAATTTGAGCGAAACAAAGTCTGGGAATTAACGAAGCCTCCAAAGCAACATAATGTGATAGGTACCAAATGGATCTTCAAGAACAAGAAAGATGAAGATGGTACTATCATCAGGAACAAGGCACGACTAGTTGCTCAAGGCTACTCTCAAGTAGAAGGTATAGACTTTGACGAAACTTTCGCCCCTGTAGCTAGACTCGAGTCCATTCGTATATTGTTTGCTATTGCTTGTCATTTTAAAATCAAATTATTTCAAATGGACGTCAAGAGCGCATTTCTAAATGGGTTTTTAAATGAGGAAGTTTATGTAGCTCAACCGAAAGGTTTTGTAGATCATAAACAACCTAACCATGTTTTTCGTTTGAAAAATGCTCTTTACGGTCTGAAACAAGCACCGCGAGCATGGTACGAAAGGTTAACAAAGCACCTTTTGGAGAAGGGCTATACTCGAGGGGGAGCTGACAGGACTCTCTTTGTGAAGCATTATCAAAATAATTTCATTGTAGCACAAATCTATGTCGATGACATTGTATTTGGTGCAACAAAAGATAATGATGCTTCTAAATTCGCGGAGACCATGGAAAGCGAATTTGAGATGTCCATGATGGGCGAACTGTCTTATTTTCTTGGATTGCAAATTAAACAAAATGATGAAGGTATTCACTTGAGTCAATCCAAGTATGCACTGGAGTTGGTCAAAAAGTTTGATCTAGAAAATTGTAAAGATTTTCCAACTCCAATGGGAACTAGCCACAAGGGACTTGGAAGTGAATCACATAGTGAGAATGTAGACGAGAAACTGTATAGAAGTATGATTGGAAGTCTACTTTACCTCACGGCTAGTCGCCCGGATATATCCTTTAGTGTTGGGATTTGCGCGAGATATCAATCAGCACCAAAGGAGGTTCACCTGAAAGCGGTGAAACGGATCATCCGGTACATCAAAGGATCAATTAATTTCGGAATTTGGTATCCTATGGGAACAAGTCTGGACATTGTTGGATACTCAGATGCCGATTGGGCAGGATCAGTGGATGATCGGAAAAGCACGAGTGGTGCATGCTTCTATCTTGGCCATTGCCTTGTTGCATGGCACAGTAAAAAGCAGAATTGCATAGCACTCTCGACTGCCGAAGCGGAATACATTTCAGCTGGAAGTTGCTCAACTCAACTCATTTGGATGAAAAGCGTATTGAGTGACTTCCGCATTTCAGCATCTTCGGTAACAATACTTTGTGACAACACAAGTGCTATTAACATTTCTAAAAACCCTGTGTTGCACTCTAGAACAAAACATATTGAACTTAGATATCATTTTCTTAGAGAGCTAGTTGAATCAAATACTCTTCAACTTTCATATATTTCAACTGAAGATCAATTAGCTGACTTTTTAACAAAACCTTTGGATCAAAAACGTTTTATTCATTTGCGAAAAGCAATTGGTATGCTTTCTTTGAAATAAACTTCTTTTTGAAATCTTTGCTTAGGATAGGTTTTGTATTTGTTTTTGTTTTGTTCATTATCTATGTTTGTACATAGGACGTTAATTGAGCATAGATCATAATTGACTTTAATTGCATCTTTTCGCACATTTAGAAATTTATTATGCTTTTGCCATCATAATATTTCATTGTTGCAATGATCATTTATGTTAATTAAATCATCTTCTAAAGTGATCAAAGTCAATTTCTCTCTCAATGATCTCTTGGTATAGTCATTATCTTATTTGACTGTTTAGTCGAGTATGAAATCGAGATCAATTTTTGGTTGAATACTTTATATCTTAAATAATTGATAGCCAATTGAGGGGGAGTCAAAGATAATGTAAAATGCTCAAAAGATGTGGAAAGAGTTGCATCCCAATGAGGAGTGTGAAAACTACCACCACATGGAGGAAAGAGCTACCACCTCGGTCGTCCGAGTATTGTGTGCAGCTACCACATGTATACCAAGCATGGTTGTTCAAATTTTTGATTAAGTAAAATGCATGTTGAAATACTTGACTCTGTCAAATTTCAAGGTTGGTATAAGGTGGATTTTAAAGAAAGATGCTCAAAGAGCCACTCTCTTCAACAGATTGTCTAGATACATTATCTACTATATTTGGGATTTCAAACATCTATTGATCTTTGTATTTCATTTTCTTTACTGAATTGATGATTTGATAAAGGCATTACTCATAAGATCAAGTTAGATGTAATTGAAGGTGTTCAACTTTAAGGGATTTAATTTTTGTAAATTTTCATTTCATTTTTGGATATTATTGATAGATTTGGCATAATCTAATTCTTGTTGTATGGAACGATGATTTTTGTTTAAAGTTGATACACATTTGTGCTTACAATCTTTTTCTGGATTTTCTTGAATTTCTCTGAAATTTTTCTAAAGAAAAAGTTGGGGCCGATCCGGATCGGGCAAGGTGATCCGGATCCCGAACGCAGGTTTTCTCCTGCGGGCTGACGATCCGGATTGGACCTGCCGATCCGGATCCCGAACGCAGTCTCTTACTGCGGGTAGCCGATCCGGATCGCAGTTATGAACTGATCCGGATCGCGGCTAGGTTTTTTAAGGAACGAAAGGGGTTTTTGATTTCTTTACTCCAATCTTTTGTTCCGAAGTTTCCAGAGCCTCTCTCTCTAGATTTCATCCTTCCTGGAAGCTTTCAAACTCAGGTTCTTCAATTCCAAGTAAGTTTTATTGATCAAAATCTCGGTTTTTCATCGTTTTCTTCTTTTCCTCCTCAAACGCACGAATTTCTTGGATCAACTTTGTTTGTGGATGGTTTTTGATCAAATTTCTTTTGAAATAAGAACTCTGGGTACATTAGTTTTGATTATATGCTAGGTATTCTCGTGATTAACGGATTTTTAGGCTTCGATTTCTAAAATTTCGGTTTTAGGGCATATAATAAGGATTTTCGAAAATCATGCAATTGATCTATTTTTAAAAGTCCTTTTGCAAAACTAATTTGATTCTTAGTCTCTCTGCATGATAATGATTCTTTGGATACAATTTTTCCAATTTTTGAAAACTAAGAATTTTTGTGTTCTTGAGTTGGTTTTCACAGGACACCTTCTTTACTCAAGCATTTTGTTCAATGGCACTTAATTCAGTGAGTTTCTCTTGGTTAATCCTTCTCCTGGCTTCAATGATGCACACAAGTACATCTGTTAAAAGGGAACCAGATGATTCAACTCAAAACAAGACGAAAAACGCAGAGGAAGACAGCTCAGACTATGATGATGAAGAATGGGACGAATTTTTCAAAGATGTTCAACGGAAAATTGATGAGGGAAACAGGAAATTTACCAAAGGAAAAAGATTAATGAAATCTACCTCAACAACCAAACAATATACGAGACGGAAGACTGTCCAATGGAGTGAAAATCAGCCTAGTAGGCCTCTCACCAGAGCTCGCTCACTCTCTGGAATTCTACAAACTGAATATCCATGGGTTACGGGACCGGATGCTCCATCTGCATCTACACAGCATCCATCACACTCGAAGAGACAGGGTACAGACGCTGATGTGTTGAAATCGCTTCGACAGGAACAACAAAGACTGTCTGCTGAACAAGAAAGAATGTCGAAGGAACTTCAGCAACTTTCCTCTAAACAGAAGAAGATCAAGAAGAAGTGCTCAACTATTTCGACAATGCTTAAAGGGATTCTGAGCAAGCTGAGTTGTACCAGCTCCGACTCCTCCGACTGAACTGCACCTTCCTTTTTCTTTTTGTGTAGGATTTAGTTTTATACTGATTTTAGCTTAGTTCTCAGGTTTTACGTTTTATTGGAACTTTTCACTCTCCTAACATTTCGTAGTCTTAACTACATTTTGGCTTTGTTTTGTGACAAAAAGGGGGAGAGAGTTAGAGAGAACTTTGAACAATGAAGATGTGAATGAACATCAAGGTAAGGGAACTTGAACAATGATTGTGAAAATCTTGATGATGAAGGTTTTGTATACATCAAGGTAAGTATGATCTTTCAAGGTAAGTATGATCTCAACTTCAACTTTTGGTTTTCATCTTGTGATTGTTTGCATGTCTCGACTAACTATTCGACTAACTATTTGGGCATGTAATATAACTAACAAGTTGATGTTGGACTAACAAGTTTGTGACACTTGGTTTTTGATTGCATAGAAGATATGTTGGTTCTTAACTCTGATCTATTACATATCTATATATATATAAGTTTGTCACAAACATGTTCATGACATTTGGTTTTTACGTGCAAAGAGGATATGTTGGTGTTTTAACTATGATCTGTTTACATATCTGAATGTATAAATGTCATGGTAAGTATGAATGAGTTTAAACTTCATCTCTGTTTGTGGTTTTTGAATGATACAAAATTCTTGAGGTATCTAACGATTTCTTTTGTCAAGAATGATTTCTTTTTGCAGAGAGTACAGATGTCTAAGTCTAGAGTCTGTTTTAGGAGTTTAACTCATGTATTGTATTTTGGATCTCCATTGTAAATTTTTGTTGTATGGTGATAGCAACAAAAATATCTTTTTGAATTTTCTTTAGTGGATCTATGTTTTGTCACGAAACCGCCAAAGGGGGAGATTGTTACGGAATTTGAGTTGGCGTAGTTTCGTAAAAGTCTCAAGTCTTGAAGATTGAAGGTGAAGAAAGTTGGATCATTTAACTCAATCTCAAGAAAGAAGAATTCAAAAGGATCAGATATGTTTAACTAAAGAATTTGTGTGATCCGAATACTTCTTGTAGTGTAGAAACACTTGGAAGAATCTTTCATTGCATAAAAATCAAAAACTGGACTTGGGACATGTTCAGGATCCGGATCAGGTTGTTCGATCCGGATCCCGAAGGTGGTTCGTTCATACATCGTCGCAATCCGGATCGTAGTCTCTTGATCCGGATCCCGAACGTTGAGTTTACCATCTACCTTGAACGATCCGGATCTTGCTTCGCAATCCGGATCCCGAACGTTGATGTTTGGTGAACTGTATGAACGATCCGGATCGTAGTCACATGATCCGGATCCCGAACCTTCGTTTTTCTGGAATTGGCTGATTCGTTATGACGATCCGGATCTCAGTTATCACGATCCGGATCGCCGTCCGTAAAAATCTAGAAATGGCAGGTTTTTGATTCTTATCTCCTTCCTAGGGTTTCTAACCTATAAATAGACCCTATGTCTTTCTTTCTAGGGTCAATCCACATAGCCGTCATTTTCATATATCATCTTATACGGCTATAGATCCACATATAGAGAAGAAAGGAAATCATTAGAGAATACTCTATGTTTCTTCATCTATATTGATTAGTTTGATTCAAGGTTTTCATACTCACATCTTGAGTTGAATCAAACTAATGAATACTTAGATGGTATTTCCGATCTATCTTTGATCTAAGTATTCGGCGGATCATCACCACCCAAAAACAACGATTTTCCCCAAAAATCGGCGCGTGGATTCGCGTGTCCTTGTGGATTCAAGGTTCAATCGCTCTCGTGGATTCGGAGCGAGGCACATTCGTGGATTCGAAGGGTGCTATTGGGTGAAGACCGTGGATTCGGTCGGACGTCGTGGATTCGACGTTGGACGCCGTGGATTCGGCGTTGGGCGCAGATCGTGGATTCGAGAAGCGTCGGAGCGAGCGGAGAAGATCCTCTAGGAGCGTATGGAAAAGGTTGAGTCGTAAGTGTGTACGGTAAATCACCTTGTACGTGTTTTAATTCTAGTGGATTTCTGCCGTGTTATCGGTCCCGTGGTTTTTTACTCCGGTGATGGAGTTTTCCACGTAAAAATCTTGCGAGTTATTTTATTTTCCGCATTGGGTTTTACCGCAACGATTTTTGGAGTGTTTATACGTTTACACCTATTCACCCCCCTCTAGGTGTTTCTTCCCCTATTTAGATCCGTATTATATACGACCCAACATCTTCTTCGACGGATTCTTAGTTGGACATTCCGTTGAGATATGGCCGTATCCTCGGCACTTGAAGCATTGGACTTGTCCTTCTGTGCTTTTCTTATCCTTAGAAAAGTTCTCTTGCTTTCTTGACTTGTAACTTGAAATACCCTTGCCTTTCTTCGACTTTCCGAAGGATGGAGTTTTACTTGAATTACCCCTTCGAAAGTTGCGGCGAAACTTCCTTGTCAAGAGAGCGAGCTGCTTCTCAAATTCCTCCATAGATAGGTTCTCGTCATCGTCTGAGGAGGATGAATCCGTGTCTTCTTCCTTTGTTGTTTTCAAAGCATAACCTGAAGACTTAGAAGAGGATGCCTTTCCCGAAGAATAGTTAGTAGTAAATGTCATTTCATAAGTTTGTAATGAACCAACTAGTTCTTCTACACGTATTTCGTCCGGGTGTTTAATAGTTTCAATGGCTGTAACCTTTGGGCGAAATCGTTCAGGAAGAGTTCTTAAGATCTTTCTTACAACCTTAAATTCTGGAATCTTCTCTCCCAGGTTAGCACATGAGTTTACGATGTCTTGCAATCGTGTATAGTAGTCCGTGAAAGATTCATTTTCTGCCATGAAAATAGAGTCAAATCTGCTCGTAAGCATTTGCAGCTTTTGAATCTTCACGAGGTTAGTTCCCTCATGTGTAACCTGAAGAACATCCCAGATTTCTTTCGCAGTCTCACATGCCGAGACGCGAGAGAATTCAGTTTGAGATAAGGCATTAAAAATAGCATTAATTCCCTTGCCATTGTAAGAAGATGAATCTAACTCTTCCTTGGTCCACTTCGACCTAGGTTTGATGGTGCGAACATCACCAATAATTTCAGTTGGATTAGACCATCCTAATTCAATTGATTGCCACACCCGTTCGTCGATGGAAATTAAAAAGGCTTTCATCCGTACTCTCCAGTACGCATAATTTGTTCCATCAACGAATGGGGGTTTGTTGATGTTTCCACCTTCAACCATTGTTTACAACCCTATTCCCGCTCTGATACCACTTGTTGGGTTATATGTAATAATAGATCTAAATAGGGGAAAAAACACCTAGAGGGGGGTGAATAGGTGTAAACAATAAACACTCAAAAAATCATTGCGCAATAAAAACCCAATGCGGAAATATAAATGAACACGCAAGATTTTTACGTGGAAAACTCCAAACCGGAGTAAAAAACCACGGGACCGATAACACGGTGAAATCCACTAGAATTAAACACGTACAAGGTGATATACCGTACTCACAGACGACTCAACCTTTTCCATACGCTCCTAGTTGATCTTCTCCGCTCGCTCCGCAACGCGTCTCGAATCCACGATCTGCGTCCAACGCCGAATCCACGGCGTCCAACGTCGAATCCACGACGTCTAACCGAATCCACGGTCTTCACCCAGTAGCACGCTTCGAATCCACGAACGTACCTCGCTCCGAATCCACGAGAGCGGTTGCACCTTGAATCCACAAGGCCACGCTAGTCCACGCGCCGATTTTGGGGTAAATCGTTGTTTTTGGGTGGTGATGATCCGCCGAATACTTAGATCAAAGATAGATAGGAAATACCATCTAAGTATTCATTAGTTTGATTCAACTCAAGATGTGAGTATGAAAACCTAGAATCAAACTAATCAATATAGATGAAGAAACATAGAGTAATATCTAATGATTTCCTTTCTTCTCTATATGTGGATCTTAGGGCCGTATAAAAGATGACGGCTTGTATGTGAATTTACGGCTTCTTAGATTAACCCTAGAAAAAGAATCATAGGGTCTATTTATAGGTTAGAAACCCTAGGAAGAAGATAAGGATTCAAAAACTGTCGTTTCTGGAAATTTTCACGACGGCGATCCGGATCGGATTAGTTGTGATCCGGATCGTCGTAACGAGTCAGCCAATTCCAGAGAAACAGGGTTCGGGATCCGGATTGTAATCCATGATCCGGATCGTTCATGAATTTCAGCAAATTCCCATGTTCGGGATCCGGATCGAAATGGCTATGATCCGGATCGGATTTGCCAATGAACAAGTACCCTTCGGGATCCGGATTGGACTGTCTGATCCGGATCCTGAACATGTCCCATGTCCAGTTCTTGATTTTTATGTTGGGTTATATGTAATAAGGATCTAAATAGGGGAAAAAACACCTAGAGGGGGGTGAATAGGTGAAAACGTATAAACACTCAAAAAATCGTTGCGATAAAAACCCAATGCGGAAATAAAAATAATACGCAAGATTTTTACGTGGAAAACTCCATCACCGGAGTAAAAAACCACGGGACCGATAACACGGCAGAAATCCACTAGAATTAAAACACGTATAAGGTGATTTACCGTACACACTTACGACTCAACCTTTTCCATACGCTCCTAGAGGATCTTCTCCGCTCGCTCCGCGACGCTTCTCGAATCCACGATCTGCGCCCAACGCCGAATCCACGGCGTCCAACGTCGAATCCACGACGTCCGACCGAATCCACGGTCTTCACCCAATAGCACCCTTCGAATCCACGAACGTGCCTCGCTCCGAATCCACGAGAGCGGTTGAACCTTGAATCCACAAGGACACGCGAATCCACGCGCCGATTTTTGGGGTAAATCGTTGTTTTTGGGTGGTGATGATCCGCCGAATACTTAGATCAAAGATAGATCGGAAATACCATCTAAGTATTCATTAGTTTGATTCAACTCAAGATGTGAGTATGAAAACCTAGAATCAAACTAATCAATATAGATGAAGAAACATAGAGTGTTCTCTAATGATTTCCTTTCTTCTCTATATGTGGATCTAGAGCCGTAAAAGATGATATATGAAAATGACGGCTATTTTCCTTTTTATCGGCTTACCCTAGGAAATGAATCATAGGGTCTATTTATAGGTTAGAAACCCTAGGAAGGAGATAAGAATCAAAAACCTAACATTTCTGGAAATTTTACGGACGGCGATCCGGATCGGATTAGCTGTGATCCGGATCGTCGTAACGAGTCAGGTAATTCCAGAAAAACGAGGGTTCGGGATCCGGATCGAAGTGCTTGATCCGGATCGTTCATACAGTTCACCAAACATCAACGTTCGGGATCCGGATTGCGAAGCCTGATCCGGATCGTTCAAGGAAGATGGTAAACTCAGTGTTCGGGATCCGGATCAAGAGAGGCTACGATCCGGATTGAACTTGTCACGCCCCGGGGTCGAAACTGCGACCCGGGCTCGCCAACAGATCCGCCACCTATGCCAAACCCCGCATAGGCGAAGCGTCCTACCTGCAAGATAAGTACTACAGCTAACAGATATCAGAGCTATAAATGAACATCTGCTGTAAAACTAAAATCAATCACTGTACAACTGGAAAAAATAATACAACAATGTCCACCTCCCAAAATGATAACCGTACAATATTCTCAGATACAAAACTCATAGCTCAACAGGGAGGTATCTCCAATAAATACAACAGTGTACAGGCCCTCAATACAAATCAAATCCTCACTACATCAGTCTCTCAAAAGTGGAAAAAGAAATAGCTAATCTACAGATGATCTCCTCAGATGGGACACCGCTACTCTCCAACGACGGGTAGGGATCTAGCTCGCGACTCCCTCGCCACGATCAACAACCGCAGAATCAGCGACACCTGCTAAGACTCTGCAAAACAAAGGAGAGGAAGGAAAAAGGAGGGGGAAAACCCCCAAAGGGTGTGAGAACTACACCAAAAAGGGAGTTCTCAGTGGGTACCACCGCCAGACCCGGCGGTCCGCCCACCAAGTCCTCGAGAGACAAAAACTGACCCAAGCTGTAAAGACTGAAATAAGGAAACAGGAGACTCTCAGCAGCTACCATGTCTCTATCTATATGCTCAAAAGGGGAGAACCAAATGATGGTATGCAACCACCAGCACATGAAGTGCACAATCGACCCAATCGAGCTGACTGCCACACCTGGTCCAGTCAAACCTGCGCCCACCTACAACCACCTCCCGCTGACGGGCAGGAATTACGTAGGGTGTCCAAACGGACTAACTCGCTATCGAGTAGTGGCTCATGCAGGCTATAGTCAAAATCCACTCTCTCTCTCTCTCAGAACGGATAAACTCAAGATCACCAAGCCTCTCGCACAACGGTCAACAACTCACAAAGACCACGGGACCACAGTCCCCAAATGGATCCCCACAACACTAGCACAGGTCTAAACATAGCTACTAGACCCCACTCGGTCCCCCTGACACGAGTTCAACAATAAGGCAAAAATCTGTAATAAACCCAATCCAAAATGCCACCAGTAAAACTGGCAATGCCTGCCCAGCGGAATCTGCACACAAGGCTCGAAACCGCGGGATCGGCCCGCACGGCTCGCATCCCAACATCAGCGGAATCTGCACACAAGGCTGGAAACCGCGGGATCGGCCCGCACGGCTCGCATCCCAACATCAATATCAGACCGGCACACAAGGTTGGGTCCGAAAAGCCTACCTCCGGAGTGGCACTCGAGGGGAGCGACCCACACGAGTAAAGTATCCCTGTCATCAGTATCACAAGTAACAAGTATCTCTGTATAGCAGGACTTGATCACAATCTGATCAAAGTGGGAAAACTCAACCACTAAAGAAAGACCCGACCTCAGTCGGATGCAACTAAACGATAAGTGGGAAACTCCATCCACTAGAGAAAACTGATACCCAATCTGGTGCATAGATAAGCATCCGGTCAACCGCCCAATATCCGCGGTTGCCGCAAAGCCCCACCACTAATCCAACCTGTCCCAGACACAAAGTCCCGACTGCACTACCCAGACCCCTGCTCGCACCCGAGCAACACTGACTACCTGACAAACAAGAAGGAGAAAGGAAAAGCATGGTTTCTCCTAAGTCAAGTTCCAATAAGTAGTGCAGCAGTAAAAGATGGCCTAACTATATGACCATACAATCATGCTTTTGTCCTCAGAAATGATAGAAGTGGGTGAAACATGTAACAGCAAAGCATGCCAAAAAGTCCCTACTATGCTGTACTAATCTCACACAAGTAGGCTAATGAATAAACAAGTACAAGAACCACATAATCTAGGCCATTCCTTGCTTACCTCTCGCTCATATCGGTCGTACCACAAATATGCCTGTCCCCAATCATAGAGGGGTGACCTCCCCACGAGCGCACTTATATTCGTCATAACATAAACAGCTTATACAGTTACCACTATTAAGCTCACCCACCTGAAGCACTTAAACCAAGGCAAACCTGAAGTCGGTGAAGAGCGCAGACGCCCACAGTCCAAATTCTGCCGAAACTGCATCCTCGGTACATGCCGCGCAAGCCTTGGCTCCAAACAACTAAAAGTACCCCGAAATCAAAGTCTACAGATCCCTCGGGTCCAGCAACACTTGTAAATACCCCTGAGTACAACAATAAGGTCCAACATTACACTTTTATTCCCAAAATTAACCACGCACAAACACACAGAAAATCAGTCCCAAAGATATGCTTATTTCACCTGCCGAAAGTGCCCAGAAAAATCCAATAAAAGTATCACAGCAATCCTCGCGTCGATACCTTCGAAACGAGTACCTGTACGTCCAATTCCGAGCCCCGTAGGCCGAGTTACAAATTCCACAGTACAGGTGCGCAAAACCACACAGCAACATAACTGTAATTCCATTTACAGATAAGGGGAAGAACATATACCTTCGGGCAAAACTCAGAAAAATCCAAGAAAAATACTGTGATATTCCTTGCGTCGATTAGATGAAAAAAGTGTATAAGCACGTCGCCATACGATGCCCGGTTGCGGAGATAACGCCGAAAGACCACGCCGCTGTCCAAATCTCCATCACAGAAATGGGGTCACAGTAAGCTCGAACAAACACCTCGAAAAGCGCGAAACTAGGGGGAGAAGAGAATACCAAGATTGCAGCTCTGCCAGTCGCGGATCCAACGGCGCAAGAATCGCCTGAAACTGAGGTCGGAGTAGGCCGGGGGAGCTCGTGCACCGAAACGCGACGAAGGGGAACACAATAAGACGAGCGTCGCGCCGCGCATCCGTCCAGCTGGAAAAATCTCGCGCGCTCCGCGAGGTCCGCGGCGCCCCGCCGCACCCTCACCAAATCTCTTCCCTCACTCCTTCTCTCTCGGTTGAAGAAGAAGAAAAGAAAGGGACAAAGAGATGGTGTGCGGGGAGAAAAAGGAAGAAGAAGAGAAGAAAAGGGAGGAGGGGGGTTCCCGGTGGACCGGGTCCACGGTGCACCGGCCGCTGTCAGCCGGTCCACCGCACAGGGCTTCGTGCGCCAGGCGCAGGCACACGCCTGCCTGTCCACGCGGCGCTCGGCCAGTGCGCCACGCGGGCGCGGTTGCCGCGCGCCACACGGGCGCGTGACACCCAACGTCGCGGGACATGCAGCGCCCCCCCCCCCCCCCCCCCCCCCCCCCGCGACCATGCGCGCCAGTGGGGGCCCGCCACGTGGCGGCCCCCCCGCGTGACCCTGCGCGCCAGTGGGGGCCTGCCACGTGGCGGCCCCCCGCGCCACACACCGCAGGCGCGCTTCCCAGCGCGCCTGCCTGCCGCGCCCAGGCGCTCCGTACGCCTCGAACTACGCGCCAGCGCCTCCTCGGGATCCGTGCCATCGCGCCACGCCACAAGATTCGTGCCGCGTCGCCTCGAAAAACGCGCACGTCAACCGGGTTCCAAAACAAACAAGTAAATAGTCCATTCTCAATGATTTCGCGCGCTGAATCCAAATACGGTGTCCGATTCTCCAAATTCTCATCCGAAAATTTGCCGAAAGCCCCCGGAAAGCCTACTTGATCCGATTTTCGCGCCGGGTCCATACCAAAAATCCGATTTGCCAATTTCCAACTCTAAAAAAAATTCCCGAAGGCAACCGGAGAGGTGATCCTTTATCCAAACTTCGCCCCGAGTCCAATTTAATATCCATTGCGCGTGAAATCACTTCTAAGCATTCGACGGGGCCATCTGACTATTCTCGTGATCCAATTAACACACCGAGTCCATCAAAAGTGTCCAATTGGTGTACAAACGCCACCGACACGCCACCTAGGCCACCAGGAGCTGCTGATCAACCAGTAATCACATCGTGGGGATCCAGGTCCTCACATCCTCCCCCACTAAAGAAAGTTTCGTCCTCGAAACTAGCTCAATTCCACCAGGAGTCACAAACACCACGGGTAAGTACTCCACATCGTCATCTCCAGCTCCAAGTCGCTACTCACTCCCCGTGACCCCTCCTCAACAACAACGACAGCGACAACCAGCACGGCATAGCCCGATTGCGCAACCTCTAATCTCACGAGCCAGAATTCGCAACGGGCGTCCCTCGTACTCCAAATATTCCAAAATCTCAAAGGGGGCGAGTCAATCACGGGGGAGGGATCCAAAAACACATTACTCCTGAGCTGAGACGTGAGATACCAGAGGGGCTCCAATAAAAAGCTAGGGGAAACTGGAATAACCTCTAGTGCAACACGCACCAAACCACATCCTGTGCCAACTCAACCACGGGCTACCCTCAAAAGGGATCCTCAAGAGACACAATTTCAAGCCACAGTTGGTCACTCAACATGCCAACAAAACCCCAACGGACCCACGGGTCGAAGTCGATGTCTCAACTAATAAAGAACACCCTGACGGGGACCAAACCGTCAGTGAACGGGACAGAAAACTATCTCGAAAGGCGATCATAAAGCTGATGCCCAAACTCGCGGTCAAAAATCCGAACCAGCAACGATAATCCGCGTAAATCCCACACAAAATGCTGAAAGCTGTAGGCTCCACTGATGCCACCTGGTAGAAACTGTAAACTGAAGCTGAAATCTTAATCTATCACATGGTATAGAACGGAAATGCTGAGTGATCAACACCGATAGCCAAGCAGGCATGGCCTACGCCCAGGTATATCAATCAAAGCTGGGAATACAAGGCGTACTGAAAGGCTCAACTGTGGGATCCAAGCTGCCTGCAAAACAGCGGTTCGTCCTACCACAATACTCATAAGGTTGGACTAATGAAGTGTGGACCGAAAATCAACCCACGGTAACTCTACAGCCACAATGGGAGGCATCACTAAAACACACAAATCCATCTCTCAACACTGGAACACTAGCATTGGCGCTGGTATCCGTCTCATTATCCATTGGCCATGCTCTCCCGGCACTGCCAAGTCTAAGAAGCTCCTCACCTCAAGGATAAATGTTGGTTTCAGCCAAACTCGAATAACATCCATTTGGTCGGATTCCACCGCCGCTCCAATGGCTAGAATAAGGTGACCCCAGTAGGCCTGCACTTGGAGCTAAAACTCGTACCTCAATAGCTTGGCATACAGCTTCATCCACACAGGCATGGTAGCACATCCACAAGGTGCTCCTCGTGCTCCGATTCGCTCTGGGAGTAAAGCAAGTATCCTTGGGGGAACACCACTCCCAATCCGTCCAAGTACAACTGGGACATATAATCCCTCAGGTCTCGAAGTCACAGGGCATTAGCCATTCCATTTGGCCTCACTTTGCTCCCGTAACGCCCTTACCAGATCCTGAATGCCCTCTAGGCAAAGTCCTCAGCTGTCTGATCCCACGTAGGTACTCGCATCTTACAATAACTGCCGGAGTATAGCTCCATCAAAAGGTCCTAGATACCACCCAGACCTGTCTACACTCGAACCATAAAAGGACCCTCACAGTCGTGTATCAACGACGTGGCATCACCACCGTGTACCAACGGCGTGGCATCACCACCGTATATCAACGGCGTGGCATCACCACCGTATATCAACGGCGTGGCACTAGGTCAAACAGACCCCTCGATCCATCAGATCCTGCAACTACGCCATCAGCTCTCTCAGCTCTACAGGCGATATCCAATGAGGTGCTGTCGAGGGTGGCGCGGTCCCCCGAACCACATCAAACGCAATCTCTATCTCCCTAACCGGCGGCATTGCCAACAACCAAGGTGAATTCACACTCGGGATCTCGTGGGCAACAGAGATAACCTAGAGTCCCGGTGCCGCCGAAAGCACCTCTCACACTGTAGTTATAACCTGCGTGCCCTAGTAATCCCAGCAAGCAAGCTTCCTCTTGTCCGCCTTGCCGAAGATCAAAGTCCTCTCACGCCGCAGTCAGACATTCTGTGGCATTGTGCCAAACAATCTGAAGCACAGGGTCGAAGCACCGAATTGCTACAATTCCCAATAATTCTGCCGGTAACTCGCGGTCTCGGCCGCACTGGACATGATCCAAAAACCTCCTCCACATGCACAACAACAATAGGAACCTGTACCTCTAGTGCACGTGGTAACAAATCTGCCTTTAGTCCAGACAAGAATGAAACATGCTCTAACTCCGACTGCTGTGGTGAAATCCCACCTGCGACACTCGATCCACTACCGTGGCGCCCTCCCACCGGGCGGCACAGATTCCTCCGCTCAAAGCAAGTGGTTGTCGCTCAATCTTCCTGAAAATCAGGACTATCCACAAGGAAGCACGACCTCTGTCTCTGATCACATTGAGGCGACGAATAAGGTCCTCCGCAGATAACAAAACCACGCTACCGCTGCGCCACTCCGATAAAGGTACTGATGCTGCCATCGGGGTCCACCCGATCTCTGGCATCTCGGGAACTCGTTATCCAGGAAAAGGAAATCAGAAATGCCTCTGCCGGCCGATCTGTCCTCCACCACCCGACGCCAAGCGCCAAAATCCAGAACTCGCCTCTGGCGGCAGATCCCTATCCAAAGGAACTGCAGCGCCACGCTCCAAACACAACGCCTACTCCAACGAGGCGTCAAAACCTATAACGGAGGGACTAAATAAGCTGAAAGGTATCCTGGCGCAAGCCACTCCCAGTCACACATATCCTGTGCGCCTCATCCCATGAAATCTGGAGCGCGTAGTTCAACAACTGCAAAAACTCTCTAGCATAGGGAGGCCCTGAATTGATCACTCCAATACCACCAACCACGACTCTGCCTCCAAAGGCTCCAAACTCAATCTTACGAGTCGGGGTGGATCATCTGCCAAATCTGGCTCAATAGATCGATCATGTCCCACAGCTCCTCTGCTGTCAACTATCCACCCTGCCTCGGTGCCCCGGCACTAAACGTTGGCACAGAGGGGGTTACTCAGTGCTCCGACAACTGTGTCACCAAGACCAGCTGCTCACTCTGCCCCTGATAAGCCTCTGACAATCCTGCCATCTGGGTCCGGAGCTCTCTGACCTCCATCCGGGTATCCGGCCCAAAACCAACTGCTCAAGCTCAACTGCTATGACAGGATGCACACGGGTCAAAACCCGGCGTCGGGGAGACACAGCTCGCCACGACGAAACAGCAAAACAGCACACAACAACGCTCGACCCAATCCAGCGAAAGTCTAAAGCATGTCACCCGTTCCACAGCATTATGTTGTCTGCAGCCAACATAATCACTTAGGAGAATAAACATGCCAATCACTCTTCCCGTCCCTTGGGAGAGGTATAAAACTCAATCAGGACTCTCGCTATAAATCACGACTCTCACGAAGTCAACCAAGGGTCAAACCATAAGCCTAGGGTTTCTAAGTCCACCATGACCTACAACCTAGGCTCTGATACCACTCTAATCTGTCACGCCCCGGGGTCGAAACTGCGACCCGGGCTCGCCAACAGATCCGCCACCTATGCCAAACCCCGCATAGGCGAAGCGTCCTACCTGCAAGATAAGTACTACAGCTAACAGATATCAGAGCTATAAATGAACATCTGCTGTAAAACTAAAATCAATCACTGTACAACTGGAAAAAATAATACAACAATGTCCACCTCCCAAAATGATAACCGTACAATATTCTCAGATACAAAACTCATAGCTCAACAGGGAGGTATCTCCAATAAATACAACAGTGTACAGGCCCTCAATACAAATCAAATCCTCACTACATCAGTCTCTCAAAAGAGGAAAAAGAAATAGCTAATCTACAGATGATCTCCTCAGATGGGACACCGCTACTCTCCAACGACGGGTAGGGATCTAGCTCGCGACTCCCTCGCCACGATCAACAACCGCAGAATCAGCGACACCTGCTAAGACTCTGCAAAACAAAGGAGAGGAAGGAAAAAGGAGGGGGAAAACCCCCAAAGGGTGTGAGAACTACACCAAAAAGGGAGTTCTCAGTGGGTACCACCGCCAGACCCGGCGGTCCGCCCACCAAGTCCTCGAGAGACAAAAACTGACCCAAGCTGTAAAGACTGAAATAAGGAAACAGGAGACTCTCAGCAGCTACCATGTCTCTATCTATATGCTCAAAAGGGGAGAACCAAATGATGGTATGCAACCACCAGCACATGAAGTGCACAATCGACCCAATCGAGCTGACTGCCACACCTGGTCCAGTCAAACCTGCGCCCACCTACAACCACCTCCCGCTGACGGGCAGGAATTACGTAGGGTGTCCAAACGGACTAACTCGCTATCGAGTAGTGGCTCATGCAGGCTATAGTCAAAATCCACTCTCTCTCTCTCTCAGAACGGATAAACTCAAGATCACCAAGCCTCTCGCACAACGGTCAACAACTCACAAAGACCACGGGACCACAGTCCCCAAATGGATCCCCACAACACTAGCACAGGTCTAAACATAGCTACTAGACCCCACTCGGTCCCCCTGACACGAGTTCAACAATAAGGCAAAAATCTGTAATAAACCCAATCCAAAATGCCACCAGTAAAACTGGCAATGCCTGCCCAGCGGAATCTGCACACAAGGCTCGAAACCGCGGGATCGGCCCGCACGGCTCGCATCCCAACATCAGCGGAATCTGCACACAAGGCTGGAAACCGCGGGATCGGCCCGCACGGCTCGCATCCCAACATCAATATCAGACCGGCACACAAGGCTGGGTCCGAAAAGCCTACCTCCGGAGTGGCACTCGAGGGGAGCGACCCACACGAGTAAAGTATCCCTGTCATCAGTATCACAAGTAACAAGTATCTCTGTATAGCAGGACTTGATCACAATCTGATCAAAGTGGGAAAACTCAACCACTAAAGAAAGACCCGACCTCAGTCGGATGCAACTAAACGATAAGTGGGAAACTCCATCCACTAGAGAAAACTGATACCCAATCTGGTGCAGAGATAAGCATCCGGTCAACCGCCCAATATCCGCGGTTGCCGCAAAGCCCCACCACTAATCCAACCTGTCCCAGACACAAAGTCCCGACTGCACTACCCAGACCCCTGCTCGCACCCGAGCAACACTGACTACCTGACAAACAAGAAGGAGAAAGGAAAAGCATGGTTTCTCCTAAGTCAAGTTCCAATAAGTAGTGCAGCAGTAAAAGATGGCCTAACTATATGACCATACAAGCATGCTTTTGTCCTCAGAAATGATAGAAGTGGGTGAAACATGTAACAGCAAAGCATGCCAAAAAGTCCCTACTATGCTGTACTAATCTCACACAAGTAGGCTAATGAATAAACAAGTACAAGAACCACATAATCTAGGCCATTCCTTGCTTACCTCTCGCTCATATCGGTCGTACCACAAATATGCCTGTCCCCAATCATAGAGGGGTGACCTCCCCACGAGCGCACTTATATTCGTCATAACATAAACAGCTTATACAGTTACCACTATTAAGCTCACCCACCTGAAGCGCTTAAACCAAGGCAAACCTGAAGTCGGTGAAGAGCGCAGACGCCCACAGTCCAAATTCTGCCGAAACTGCATCCTCGGTACATGCCGCGCAAACCTTGGCTCCAAACAACTAAAAGTACCCCGAAATCAAAGTCTACAGATCCCTCGGGTCCAGCAACACTTGTAAATACCCCTGAGTACAACAATAAGGTCCAACATTACACTTTTATTCCCAAAATTAACCACGCACAAACACACAGAAAATCAGTCCCAAAGATATGCTTATTTCACCTGCCGAAAGTGCCCAGAAAAATCCAATAAAAGTATCACAGCAATCCTCGCGTCGATACCTTCGAAACGAGTACCTGTACGTCCAATTCCGAGCCCCGTAGGCCGAGTTACAAATTCCACAGTACAGGTGCGCAAAACCACACAGCAACATAACTGTAATTCCATTTACAGATAAGGGGAAGAACATATACCTTCGGGCAAAACTCAGAAAAATCCAAGAAAAATACTGTGATATTCCTTGCATCGATTAGATGAAAAAAGTGTATAAGCACGTCGCCATACGATGCCCGGTTGCGGAGATAACGCCGAAAGACCACGCCGCTGTCCAAATCTCCATCACAGAAATGGGGTCACAGTAAGCTCGAACAAACACCTCGAAAAGCGCGAAACTAGGGGGAGAAGAGAATACCAAGATTGCAGCTCTGCCAGTCGCGGATCCAACGGCGCAAGAATCGCCTGAAACTGAGGTCGGAGTAGGCCGGGGGAGCTCGTGCACCGAAACGCGACGAAGGGGAACACAATAAGACGAGCGTCGCGCCGCGCATCCGTCCAGCTGGAAAAATCTCGCGCGCTCCGCGAGGTCCGCGGCGCCCCGCCGCACCCTCACCAAATCTCTTCCCTCACTCCTTCTCTCTCGGTTGAAGAAGAAGAAAAGAAAGGGACAAAGAGATGGTGTGCGGGGAGAAAAAGGAAGAAGAAGAGAAGAAAAGGGAGGAGGGGGGTTCCCGGTGGACCGGGTCCACGGTGCACCGGCCGCTGTCAGCCGGTCCACCGCACAGGGCTTCGTGCGCCAGGCGCAGGCACACGCCTGCCTGTCCACGCGGCGCTCGGCCAGTGCGCCACGCGGGCGCGGTTGCCGCGCGCCACACGGGCGCGTGACACCCAACGTCGCGGGACATGCAGCGCCCCCCCCCCCCCCCCCCCCCCGCGACCATGCGCGCCAGTGGGGGCCCGCCACGTGGCGGCCCCCCCGCGTGACCCTGCGCGCCAGTGGGGGCCTGCCACGTGGCGGCCCCCCGCGCCACACACCGCAGGCGCGCTTCCCAGCGCGCCTGCCTGCCGCTCCCAGGCGCTCCGTACGCCTCGAACTACGCGCCAGCGCCTCCTCGGGATCCGTGCCATCGCGCCACGCCACAAGATTCGTGCCGCGTCGCCTCGAAAAACGCGCACGTCAACCGGGTTCCAAAACAAACAAGTAAATAGTCCATTCTCAACGATTTCGCGCGCTGAATCCAAATACGGTGTCCGATTCTCCAAATTCTCATCCGAAAATTTGCCGAAAGCCCCCGGAAAGCCTACTTGATCCGATTTTCGCGCCGGGTCCATACCAAAAATCCGATTTGCCAATTTCCAACTCTAAAAAAAATTCCCGAAGGCAACCGGAGAGGTGATCCTTTATCCAAACTTCGCCCCGAGTCCAATTTAATATCCATTGCGCGTGAAATCACTTCTAAGCATTCGACGGGGCCATCTGACTATTCTCGTGATCCAATTAACACACCGAGTCCATCAAAAGTGTCCAATTGGTGTACAAACGCCACCGACACGCCACCTAGGCCACCAGGAGCTGCTGATCAACCAGTAATCACATCGTGGGGATCCAGGTCCTCACAGAACTGGTGTATGAACAAACCACCTTCGGGATCCGGATCGAACAACCTGATCCGGATCCTGAACATGTCCCAAGTCCAGTTTTTGATTTTTATGCAATGAAAGATTCTTCCAAGTGTTTCTACACTACAAGAAGTATTCGGATCACACAAAATCTTAGGTTAAACATACCTGATCCTTTTGAATTCTTCTTTCTTGAGATTGAGTTAAATGATCCAACTTTCTTCACCTTCAATCTTCAAGACTTGAGACTTTCACGAAACTACGCCAACTCAAATTCCGTAACAATCTCCCCCTTTGGCGGTTTCGTGACAAAACACAGATCCACTCAAGAAAATTCAAAAAGATATTTTTGTTGCTATCACCATACAACAAAAATTTACAATGGAGATCCAAAAATTTAAAACATGAAATAAACTCCTAAAACAGACTCTAGACTTAGACATCTGTACTCTCTGCACAAAGAAATCATTCTTGACAAAAAGAGATCGTTAGATACCTCAAGAATATTTAGCATTCAAAACCTAGTACAGAGATAGAGTTTATCTGATCATCATGACATTTGAGAAATCAGATATGTAAGAGAATCATAGTCAAAAACCAACATATCTTCTATGCAATCAAAAACCAAATGTCACAAAATGTTAGTCCAACATCAACTTGTTAGTCATATTACATGCGCAAATAGTTAGTCGAATAGTTAGTCGAGACATGCAAACAATCACAAGATAAAAACCAAAGTTGAAGTTGAAGTGATACTTACCTTGATGTATACAAAATCTTCATCAGCATTGTTCATCATTGTACCTTGATGCAGTCATCATTGTTCATCATTGTACCTTGATGTATACAAGATCACAATTTTCACAATATCATTGTTTAAGTTCTCTAAACTCTCTCCCCCTTTTTGTCACAAACAAAGCCAAAATTACCAAAAAAAAATTGAAGGAGAGTTAAAAAATATCAACGAAAATGTTCCGAAATTTAAGAACTAGAACTAAAAGTAAGTCCTAAAAACTGAACTAAAATCTAAAGAGATAAAAGCCTGCACAAATCTGCACACAAAAGTTAAAGTCCGAAGTTCCTGCACACGAGAAATATTAGACAATCGAGTCAAGTATCTGAATCTGAGTCATCCGAAACGGAGTCTTCAGAGCTCATGCAGCCTATCTTTTTCAAAATTTGTTTAAGCATTCCCGAAATCGTAGAGCATTCTTGTTTCATCTGCTGTATGTCCTTGGACATCTTTCCGAGTTCTAGAGCCATGTTATCTTGTTCTTGGTTGAGGGGAGACTCCAAGTTCCCTTTTTGGTCAATTTTTCTGGAATTTGAAGACCGTTGTGTGACGATTGACGGGGCAGTCTTTCTTTCATTCCGAGGAGATCTTCTTGGCAAAGAATGTGAGTTGTAAGGAGGTTCATTGCTTGGCACATTCTTTTTCATGGCTTGCTGCTTAAGTATTGAGGAAGACTTCAGTAGCTTCTTTTTCTTTAGGTAAAGCTTATTTTCTTTATCAATGCCTTGTTGTACTTCGTCAAGAAATGTGTCCCAATCTTCTTCGTCTTCTGATTCAGTGTCAATTTGAGAAATGTTCCTTGGGTTCTCTTGACATGGTTCATTTATTACAATACCTCGAGCTCGTCCAGGTCGTCGAGCAAGCCTTTTTCTTTTTGGAAAAATGGATGAAGAGGTCATTGGTGCTTTTCCTTTTTCCGCAGCAGTCAGCGGAGCCTTTTCCGTTGATGTTTCTGCATGGGCTTTCCCTTTCGATGCAACAGAGGTTTTCTGTGGCGATTCTCCAGGATGTGTTTCATCATCTGATAACTCATCCCAGTTAACTTCATCCTTTTTAGCCCTCTTAGTAGTGTCTCTCGTATGTACCATAGCAGCAAGTAGGAAAATAATCCAAGTGATCACCATTTTGATTGCTAGTGAAAAAAGTATCCTGTGAAGACCAACTCAAGAACACATGAGAAAATTGTTAATTTTCAAAGATTTGAAAAATTGTACCCAAACAATCATAATCATGTAGAGAGACTAAGAATCAAATTAGTTTTGCAAAAGGACTTTTTAAAAATAGATCAATTGCATGATTTTCGAAAATCCTTATTATATGCCCTAAAACCGAAATTTTAGAAATCGAAGCCTAAAAATCCGTTAATCAGGAGAGTACCTAGCATATAATCAAAACTAATCTACCCAGAGTTCTTATTTCAAAATAAATTTGATCAAAAACCATCCACAAACAAAGTCGATCCAAGAAATTCACACGTTTGAGGAGGAATAGAGAAAAAACGGTGAAAAACCGAGATTTTGATCAATAAAACTTACTTGGAGTTGAAGAACTTGAGTTTGAAAGCTTCCAAGAAGGATGAAATCTAGAGAGAGAGGCTCTGGAAACTTTGGAACAAAAGATTGGAGTAAAAGAAATCAAAACCCTTTTGTTCTTTATAAAGCCCTAGCCGCGATCTGGATCGTCAGCCCGCAGAAGAAAACCTGCGTTCGGGATCCGGATCATCTTGCCCGATCCGGATTGGCTCCAACTTTTTCTTTAGAAAATTTCAGAGAAATTCAAGAAAAACCAGAAAAAGATTGTAAGCACAAATGTGTATCAACTTTAAACAAAAATCATCGTTTCATACAACAAGAATTAGATTATGCCAAATCTATCAATAATATCCAAAAATGAAACGAAAATTTACAAAAATTAAATCCCTTAAAGTTGAACACCTTCAATTACATCTAACTTGATCTTATGAGTAATGCCTTTATCAAATCATCAATTCAGTAAAGAAAATGAAATACAAAGATCAATAGATGTTTGAAATCCCAAATATAATAGATAATGTATCTAGACAATCTGTTGAAGAGAGTGGCTCTTTGAGCATCTTTCTTTAAAAACCCACCTTATACCAACCTTGAAATTTGACGGAGTCAAGTATTTCAACTTGCATTATACTTAATCAAAATTTGAACAACCATGCTTGGTATACATGTAGTAGCTGCACACAATACTCGGACGACCGAGGTGGTAGCTCTTTCCTCCATGTGGTGGTAGTTTTCACACTCCTCATTGGGATGTAACTCTTTCCACATCTTTTGAGCATTTTACTTTTTCTATGACTCCCCCTCAATTGGCTATCAATTATTTAAGATATAAAGTATTCAACCAAATATTGATCTCGATTTCATACTCGACTAAGCAGTCAAATAAGATAATGACTATACCAAGAGATCATAGAGAGAGAGAAATTGACTTTGATCACTTAGAAGATGATTTAATTAACATAAATGATCATTGCAACAGTGAAATATTATGATGGCAAAAGCATAATAAATTTCTAAATGTGCGAAAAGATGCAATTAAAGTCAATTATGATCTATGCTCAATTAATGTCCTATGTACAAACATAGATAATGAACAAAACAAAAACAAATACAAAACCTATCCTAAGCAAAGGTTTCAAAAAGAAGTTTATTTCAAGGAAAGCATTCCAATTGCTTTTCGTAAATGAATAAAACGTTTTTGATCCAAAGGTTTTGTTAGAATGTCAGCTAATTGATCTTCAGTTGAAATATATGAAAGTTGAAGAGGATTTGATTCAACTAGCTCTCTAAGAAAATGATATCTAAGTTCAATATGTTTTGTTCTAGAGTGCAACACAAGGTTTTTAGAAATGTTAATTGCACTTGTGTTGTCACAAAGAATTGTTACCGAAGATGCTGAAATGCGGAAGTCGCTCAATACGCTTTTCATCCAAATGAGTTGAGTTGAGCAACTTCCAGCTGAAATGTATTCCGCTTCGGCAGTCGAGAGTGCTATGCAGTTCTGCTTTTTACTGTGCCATGCAACAAGGCAATGGCCAAGATAGAAGCATGCACCACTCGTGCTTTTCCGATCATCCACTGATCCTGCCCAATCGGCATCTGAGTATCCAACAATATCCAAACTTGTTCCCATAGGATACCAAATTCCGAAATTAATTGATCCTTTGATATACCGGATGATCCTTTTCACCGCTTTCAGGTGAACCTCCTTTGGTGCAGATTGATATCTCGCGCAGATCCCAACACTAAAGGATATATCCGGGCGACTAGCCGTGAGGTAAAGTAGACTTCCAATCATACTTCTATACAGTTTCTCGTTTACATTCTCACTTTGTGATTCACTTCCAAGTCGCTTGTGGCTAGTTCCCATTGGAGTTGGAAAATCTTTACAATTTTCTAGATCAAACTTTTTGACCAACTCCATTGCATACTTGGATTGACTCAAGTGAATACCTTCATCATTTTGTTTAATTTGCAATCCAAGGAAATAAGTCAATTCGCCCATCATGGACATCTCAAATTCGCTTTCCATGGTCTCCGCGAATTTAGAAGCATCATTATCTCTCGTTGCGCCAAATACTATGTCATCGACATATATTTGTGCTACAATGAAATTGTTTTGATAATGCTTCACAAAGAGAGTCCTGTCAGCTCCCCCTCGAGTATAGCCCTTCTCCAAAAGGTGCTTTGTCAACCTTTCGTACCATGCTTGCGGTGCTTGTTTCAGACCGTAAAGAGCCTTTTTCAAACGAAAAACATGGTTAGGTTGTTTATGGTCTACAAAACCTTTCGGTTGAGCCACATAAACTTCCTCATTTAAAAACCCATTTAGAAAAGCGCTCTTAACGTCCATTTGAAATAATTTGATTTTAAAATGACAAGCAATAGCAAATAATATACGAATGGACTCGAGTCTAGCTACAGGGGCGAATGTTTCGTCAAAGTCTATACCTTCTACTTGGGAGTAGCCTTGAGCAACTAATCGTGCCTTGTTCCTGATGATAGTACCATCCTCATTTTCTTGTTCTTGAAGATCCATTTGGTACCTATCACATTGTGTTGCTTTGGAGGCTTCGTTAATTCCCAGACTTTGTTTCGCTCAAATTGATGGAGCTCTTCCTGCATTGCTTTAATCCAGTAGTCATCCTGAAGAGCTTCATCTATGTTCTTTGGTTCGATTAAAGATACGTAGCAAGCGAATCCACAAACCAACTGCCTCCGAGTTCTGACTCCTTCTTGTGGATCTCCAATAATATTCGATTCCGGATGATCCTTGGAGATTCGTAACGTTTGTTGAAACGGAGTACTCGGAGATACATGAGATGATTCCTGCACATCAGATAAACTAGAAGAGCCATTAGATGCATCATTAATATTGGAAGTATTATCATGAGAAGATGCATTAGCAGGAGAATCATCATCTAGAGAGATATCGAGGGTAGATTTTCCAGATCCAAAGTGAAAAGCTTCATCTACTTTAACATTTATAGATTCTACGATCGTCTTAGATTCCAAGTTAAAAACTCGATATGCTCTACTATTAGTAGAATACCCCAAGAAAATCCCTTCGTCACTTCGTGAGTCAAACTTTCTAAGGTTTTCACGGTCATGTAAAATGTAACACCGACTCCCGAAGATGCGAAAATATTTGATGTTGGGTTTTCTACCACACCATAGTTCATATGGTGTATTTAACGTTCCCGGGCGCAAGAACACTCGATTAATGACATAGACAGCAGTGTTCACAGCTTCAGCCCAAAAATGTAGCGGTAAATTCCGGCTATGAAGCATCACACGCGCCATCTCTTGAACAACCCTGTTCTTGCGCTCGACAACACCATTCTGTTGAGGTGTATAGGGTGCAGAGAGTTCATGCTTAATACCGTTTGAAGTACAAAAGTCAATGGATTTTGAATTAATGAATTCTCCACCTCTATCACTTCTAACACGAATGATCTTTTCATTCTTTTCAATCATAATACGAAGGCAAATCTCGTGAAAAGAATCAAAAGTATCAGCTTTCTCTTTTAAAAATGCTACCCAAGAATACCGAGAGAAATCATCAACCAATAAAAGAATGTACCATTTACCTCCCAAAGATGGTTGACGGGTCGGCCAAAAGAAAAAGAAGAAAAGAAAATAGTCTACATAAACTACACAAGATTTAATCGTAGAACGATTAAAGACAAGGAGGGGTTTCACCTTTGCATACCCAAACCTTTTGAGTTTTGGAGTATGTTGGCAATGGTTGAGAAGTTTTCCTTGATGAAGACGTCTTGCAAGATTGGTCTTTTTCTTTTGTCATCGTCTTGTTTGAAGTACTACCAATGTCCTTTTCTTTAGGAAAATCCTTCTTTGAATTCCATGGAGTGAACTGTTGGGTTATATGAAATACGGATCTAAATAGGGGAAAAAACACCTAGAGGGGGGTGAATAGGTGTAAACGTATAAACACTCAAAAAATCGTTGCGATGAAACCCAATGCGGAAATAAAAATAATACGCAAGATTTTTACGTGGAAAACTCCATCACCGGAGTAAAAAACCACGGGACCGATAACACGGCAGAAATCCACTAGAATTAAAACACGTACAAGGTGATTTACCGTACACACTTACGACTCAACCTTTTCCATACGCTCCTAGAGGATTTTCTCCGCTCGCTCCGCGACGCTTCTCGAATCCACGATCTGCGCCCAACGCCGAATCCACGGCGTCCAACGTCGAATCCACGACGTCCGACCGAATCCACGGTCTTCACCCAATAGCACCCTTCGAATCCACGAACGTGCCTCGCTCCGAATCCACGAGAGCGGTTGAACCTTGAATCCACAAGGACACGCGAATCCATGCGCCGATTTTTGGGGTAAATCGTTGTTTTGGGTGGTGATGATCCGCCGAATACTTAGATCAAAGATAGATCGGAAATACCATCTAAGTATTCATTAGTTTGATTCAACTCAAGATGTGAGTATGAAAACCTAGAATCAAACTAATCAATATAGATGAAGAAACATAGAGTATTCTCTAATGATTTCCTTTCTTCTCTATATGTGGATCTATAGCCGTATAAAATGATATAAGAAAATGACGGCTATTGACTATGTGGATTCACCCTAGAAAAAGAGTCATAGGGTGTATTTATAGGTTAGAAACCCTAGGAAGGAGATAAGAATCAAAAACCTAACATTTCTGGAAATTTTACGGACGGCGATCCGGATCGTGTTAGCTGTGATCCGGATCGTCATAACGATTCAGCAAATTCCAGAAAAACGAAGGTTCGGGATCCGGATCGAAGTGCATGATCCGGATCGTTCATACAGTTTACCAAACATCAACGTTCGGGATCCGGATTGCGAAGCATGATCCGGATCATTCAAGAAAAATGGTAAACTCAACGTTCGGGATCCGGATCAAGAGACTACGATCCGGATTGAACTGAAGTATGAACGAACCACCTTCGGGATCCGGATCGAACAACCTGATCCGGATCCTGAACATGTCCCAAGTCCAGTTTTTGATTTTTATGCAATGAAAGATTCTTCCAAGTGTTTCTACACTACAAGAAGTATTCGGATCACACAAAATCTTTAGTTAAACATACCTGATCCTTTTGAATTCTTCTTTCTTGAGATTGAGTTAAATGATCCAACTTTCTTCACCTTCAATCTTCAAGACTTGAGACTTTCACGAAACTACGCCAACTCAAATTCCGTAACAATCTCCCCCTTTGGCGGTTTCGTGACAAAACATAGATCCACTAAAGAAAATTCAAAAAGATATTTTTGTTGCTATCACCATACAACAAAAATTTACAATGGAGATCCAAAATACAATACATGAGTTAAACTCCTAAAACAGACTCTAGACTTAGACATCTGTACTCTCTGCAAAAAGAAATCATTCTTGACAAAAGAAATCGTTAGATACCTCAAGAATTTCATATCATTCAAAAACCACAACCAGAGATGAAGTTTATACTCATTTATACTTACCATGACATTTATACACTCAGATATGTAAACAGATCATAGTTAAAGCACCAACATATCCTTTTTGCAAACAAAAACCAAATGTCATGAACATGTTTGTGAACATCTTATATATATAAAGATATGTAATTTGATCAAGGTTAAGAGCCAACATATCTTCTATGCAATCAAAAACCAAATGTCACAAACTTGTTAGTCCAACATCAACTTGTTAGTAATAATACATGCCCAAATAGTTAGTCGAATAGTTAGTCGAGACATGCAAACAATCAATCACAAGATAAAAACCAAAAGTTGAAGTTGTTGAGATCATACTTACCTTGATCATACTTGCCTTGATCATTTCATCATTCATACCATCATTCATTGTTCAAAGTTCTCTCAAACTCTCTCCCCCTTTTTGTCACAAAAGAAAGCCAAAATGTAGTTAAGACTACGAAATGTTAGGAGAGTGAAAAGTTCTGGTAAAACGTAAAACCTGAGAACTAAGCTAAAATAAGTATAAAACTAAATCCTAAAATCAAAATCCTGCACAAAAAGAAAAAAGGAAGGTGCAGTTCAGTCGGAGGAGTCTGAGCTGGTACAACTCAACTTGCTCAAAATCCCTTTAAGCATTGTCGAAATAGTGGAACACTTCTTCTTGATCTTCTTGTGTTCAGAGGAAATTTGCTGAAGTTCTTTCGATATCCTCTCTTGTGCAGCAGAGAGTCTTTGTTGTTCCTGGCGAAGCGATTCCAATACAGCAGCGTCTGTTTCCTGTCTTTTCGAGTGTGATGGATGCTGTCTAGAAGCAGATGGTGCATCCAATCCCGTAACCCATGGAGATTCAGTTTGTAGAACCCCAGAGAGTGAGCGAGCTCTAGTAAGAGGCCTACTATGATAACTTTCACTTCTTAGGACATTCTTTCGTCTTGTATATTGCTTAGTTGTTGATGCAGATTTCATAAGCCTTTTGCCTTTGACAGATTTCCTGTTTTCCTCATCAATCTTCTGTTGAACATCTTTGAAGAATTCATCCCATTCTTCCGTATCGTACTCCGAGCTGTCCTCCCTGCCTTCGGTTGTCTTATCTCCTGTTGAAACATCCGGTTCCTCTTTTATAGATGTAGTCTTGTGCACCATTGTAACCAGGAGAAGGATTAACCAAGAAAGTGCCATTGATCAAAGTGCTTGAGTTAAGAAGGTGTCCTGTGAAAACCAACTCAAGAACACAAAAAATTCTTAGTTTTCAAAAATTGAAAAAATTGTACCCAAACAATCATAATCATGTAGAGAGACTAAGAATCAAATTAGTTTTGCAAAAGGACTTTTAAAAATAGATCAATTGCATGATTTTCGAAAATCCTTATTATATGCCCTAAAACCGAAATTTTAGAAATCGAAGCCTAAAAATCCGTTAATCAGGAGAATACCTAGCATATAATCAAAACTAATCTACTCAGAGTTCTTATTTCAAAAGAAATTTGATCAAAAACCATCCGCAAACAAAGTTAATCCAAGAAATACATCACGTTTGAGGAGGAAAAGAGAAAAACGGTGAAAAACCGAGATTTTGATCAATAAAACTTACTTGGAACTGAAGAACTTGAGTTTGAAAGCTTCCAGGAAGGATGAAATCTAAAGAGAGAGGCTCTGGAAACTTTGGAACAAAAGATTGGAGTAAAGAAATCAAAAACCCCTTTCGTTCCTTATAAAACCTAGCCGCGATCTTCATAACTGCGATCCGGATCGGCTACCCGCAGTGAGAAACTGCGTTCGGGATCCGGATCACCTAGCCCGATCCGGATCGGCCCCAACTTTTTCTTTAGAAAATTTTAGAGAAATTCAAGAAAAACCAGAAAAAGATTGTAAGCACAAACGTGTATCAACTTTAAACAAAAATCATCGTTTCATACAACAAGAATCAGATTATGCCAAATCTATCAATAATATCCAAAAATGAAACGAAAATTTACAAAAATTAAATCCCTTAAAGTTGAACACCTTCAATCACATCTAACTTGATCTTATGAGTAATGCCTTTATCAAATCATCAATTCAGTAAAGAAAATGAAATACAAAGATCAATAGATGTTTGAAATCCCAAATATAGTAGATAATGTATCTAGACAATCTGTTGAAGAGAGTGGCTCTTTGAGCATCTTTCTTTAAAAACCCACCTTATACCAACCTTGAAATTTGACAGAGTCAAGTATTTCAACATGCATTTTACTTAATCAAAAATTTGAACAACCATGCTTGGTATACATGTGGTAGCTGCACACAATACTCGGACGACCGAGGTGGTAGCTCTTTCCTCCATGTGGTGGTAGTTTTCACACTCCTCATTGGGATGTAACTCTTTCCACATCTTTTGAGCATTTTACCTTTTCTAAGACTCCCCCTCAATTGGCTATCAATTATTTAAGATATAAAGTATTCAACCAAATATTGATCTCGATTTCATACTCGACTAAACAGTCAAATAAGATAATGACTATACCAAGAGATCATAGAGAGAGAAATTGACTTTGATCACTTTAGAAGATGATTTAATTAACATAAATGATCATTGCAACAGTGAAATATTATGATGGCAAAAGCATAATAAATTTCTAAATGTACGAAAAGATGCAATTAAAGTCAATTATGATCTATGCTCAATTAATGTCCTATGTACAAACATAGATAATGAACAAAACAAAACAAATACAAAACCTATCCTAAGCAAAGATTTCAAAAAGAAGATTATTTCAAGGAAAGCATCCCAATTGCTTTTCGTAATGAATAAAACGTTTTTGATCCAAAGGTTTTGTTAGAATGTCAGCTAATTGATCTTCAGTTGAAATATATGAAAGTTGAAGAGTATTTGATTCAACTAGCTCTCTAAGGAAATGATATCTAAGTTCAATATGTTTTGTTCTAGAGTGCAACACAGGGTTTTTAGAAATGTTAATAGCACTAGTGTTGTCACAAAGTATTGTTACCGAAGATGCTGAAATGCGGAAGTCGCTCAATACGCTTTTCATCCAAATGAGTTGAGTTGAGCAACTTCTAGCTGAAATGTATTCCGCTTCGGCAGTCGAGAGTGCTATGCAGTTCTGCTTTTTACTGTGCCATGCAACAAGGCAATGGCCAAGATAGAAGCATGCACCACTCGTGCTTTTCCGATCATCCACTGATCCTGCCCAATCGGCATCTGAGTATCCAACAATATCCAAACTTGTTCCCATAGGATACCAAATTCCGAAATTAATTGATCCTTTGATATACCGGATGATCCTTTTCACCGCTTTCAGGTGAACCTCCTTTGGTGCTGATTGATATCTCGCGCAAATCCCAACACCAAAAGATATATCCGGGCGACTAGCCGTGAGGTAAAGTAGACTTCCAATCATACTTCGATACAGTTTCTCGTCTACATTCTCACTATGTGATTCACTTCCAAGTCCCTTGTGGCTAGTTCCCATTGGAGTCGGAAAATCTTTACAATTTTCTAGATCAAACTTTTTGACCAACTCCATTGCATACTTGGATTGACTCAAGTGAATACCTTCATCGTTTTGTTTAATTTGCAATCCAAGAAAATAAGTCAATTCGCCCATCATGGACATCTCAAATTCGCTTTCCATGGTCTCCGCGAATTTAGAAGCATCGTTATCTCTTGTTGCGCCAAATACTATGTCATCGACATATATTTGTGCTACAATAAAATTGCTTTGATAATGCTTCACAAAGAGAGTCCTATCAGCTCCCCCTCGAGTATAGCCCTTCTCCAAGAGGTGCTTTGTTAACCTTTCGTACCATGCTCGCGGTGCTTGTTTCAGACCGTAAAGAGCCTTTTTCAAACGAAAAACATGGTTAGGTTGTTTATGATCTACAAAACCTTTCGGTTGAGCCACATAAACTTCCTCATTTAAAAACCCATTTAGAAATGCGCTCTTAACGTCCATTTGAAATAATTTGATTTTAAAATGACAAGCAATAGCAAACAGTATACGAATGGACTCGAGTCTAGCTACAGGGGCGAATGTTTCGTCAAAGTCTATACCTTCTACTTGAGAGTAGCCTTGAGCAACTAATCGTGCCTTGTTCCTGATGATAGTACCATCCTCATTTTTCTTGTTCTTGAAGATCCATTTGGTACCTATCACATTGTGTTGCTTTGGAGGCTTCGTTAATTCCCAGACTTTGTTTCGCTCAAATTGATGGAGCTCTTCCTGCATTGCCTTAATCCAATAGTCATCCTGAAGAGCTTCATCTATGTTCTTTGGTTCGATCAAAGATACGTAGCAAGCGAATCCACAAACCAACTGCCTCCGAGTTCTGACTCCTTCTTGTGGATCTCCAATAATATTCGATTCCGGATGATCCTTGGAGATTCGTAACGTTTGTTGAAGCGGAGTACTCGGAGATATATGAGATGATTCCTGCACATCAGATACACTAGAAGAACCATTAGATGCATCATTAATATTGGAAGTATTATTATGAGAAGATGCACTGGCAGGAGAATCATCATCTAGAGAGATATCGAGGGTAGATTGTCCAGTTTCAAAGTGAAAAGCTTCATCTACTTTAACATTTATAGATTCTACGATCGTCTTAGATTCAATGTTAAATACTCGATATGCTCTGCTATTCGTAGAATAACCCAGAAAGATCCCTTCATCACTTCGAGAGTCGAACTTTCCAAGATTTTCACGGTCACGTAAAATGTAACATCGACTCCCGAAGACACGAAAATATTTGATATTGGGTTTTCTACTAAACCACAGCTCATATGGTGTATTTAAAGTTCCTGGGCGCAAGTAAACTCTATTAATGACATAGACAGCGGTGTTCACAGCTTCAGCCCAAAAATGTAACGGTAAATTCCGGCTATGAAGCATCACACGCGCCATCTCTTGAACAACCCTGTTCTTGCGCTCAACAACACCATTCTGCTGAGGTGTATAGGGTGCCGAGAATTCATGTTTGATTCCATTTGAAGTGCAAAAATCAATGAATTTTGAATTTATGAATTCTCCACCTCTATCACTTCTAACACGAATGATCTTTTCATTCTTTTCAATCATAATACGATGGCAAATCTCATGAAAAGAGTCAAACGTATCAGCTTTCTCTTTTAAAAATGCTACCCAAGAAAACCGAGAGAAATCATCAACCAATAAAAAGATGTACCATTTACCTCCCAAAGATGGTTGACGGGTCGGCCAAAAGAAAAAGAAGAAAAGAAAATAGTATACATAAACTACACAAGATTTAATCGAAAAACGATTAGAGACAAGGAGGGGTTTCACCTTTGCATACCCAAACCTTTTGAGTTTTGGAGTATGTTGGCAATGGTTGAAAAGTTTTCCTTGATGAAGACGTCTTGCAAGATTGGTCTTTTTCTTTTGTCATCGTCTTGTTTGAAGTACTACCAATGTCCTTTTCTTTAGGAAAATCCTTCTTTGAATTCCATGGAGTGAACTTATTGGTAGCAGTTGCAAGATGTGGTTGATTTGGTCTTTGAGCTCTAATCTTGCAATTTCTTCCAATGTGCCCTGCAAAATTACAACGAAAACATACCTTTGTGCTTGACGATTCTGAAGAGGATGAAGTAGGTTTGTTGTCGTTAGTTGTCATGATTTCCGGTGTCGGAGGAGGAGATACCGACTGAGGCACAAAGACTGTCCCAACCGAACTAAAATTGTCTTCAGTTCGATTGTATCCGAGGCCGAACTTGTTTGTTTGACCAAGACCAAGAAGTTTATCCAACTTACTCCTTCCTAAGGAAAATTGCTGTAAGTCATCCTTGAGTTGGCAAATGGTCTCTGTCATTTCCAATTTTTCCCGTCTGGCCTCGCCGTAGAGCTTCAAGAAGTAGTTTGCTTTGTTCACCATATCTATATAGTTCTTCTCGAGTTGCTCATTGGACTCTTGAAGGGAAACATTTTCTTTTATCAGTTTATCCCTTTCCACTTCAAGATCAGTCGAGAGAGAAGTTACCCTTTTTACTTCTTCTTCGAGATCCTGCAATCTCCCTCTCAACCCCTTGTTTTGCTTAGCCGGTTTCTTTAAATCCCGTAAAGATCTGTGATAGGCTAGAGCAAATTCTTCACCTTCCGAATCATCCAATTCGTTGTCCGTTGCGTTCTTTTCAATAGTGGAGTTGGACAACGACTCAGATGTACTTGCCATAAAGCACATGAAGGGTGAAGATACGGACGCGTGGAATGCGGCGGAGCTCTTTTCTTCATCACTCGAAGACGACTCATTTGACGTTGAGTTGTCAACCCAAGTGACGACTTGCATCGCCTTCTTCTTTGCCGGATACTTGTTAGGACATTCCGTTGCAATGTGGCCGTAGCCTCGACATTTGAAGCATTGTAGTTGTCCTTCTGAACTTTTCTTATCCTTTGAGAAGTTCTCTTGCTTTCTTGACTTATAACCTGAAGTACCCTTGCCTTTGTTCGACTTTCCGAAGGATGGAGATTTGCTTGAATTACCCCTTCGAAAGTTGCGGCGAAACTTCCTTGTCAAGAGAGCGAGCTGCTTCTCAAATTCCTCCATAGAAAGGTTCTCGTCATCGTCTGAGGAGGATGTATCCGCGTCTTCTTCCTTAGTTGTTTTCAACGCATAACCTGAAGACTTAGAAGTGGATGCCTTTCCAGAAGAATTGTTAGTAGTAAATGTCATTTCATAAGTTTGTAATGAACCAACTAATTCTTCTACACGTATTTCGTCCGGGTGTTTAATAGTTTCAATGGCAGTAACCTTTGGGCGAAATCGTTCAGGAAGAGTTCTTAAGATTTTTCTTAAATCTTAAATTCTGGAATCTTCTCTCCCAGATTAGCACATGAGTTTACGATGTCTTGCAATCGTGTATAGTAGTCCGTGAAAGATTCATTTTCTGCCATTAAGATAGAGTCAAACTTGCTCGTAAGCATTTGCAGTTTCTGAATCTTCACGAGGTTAGTTCCCTCATGTGTAACCTGAAGAACATCCCAGATTTCTTTCGCAGTCTCACATGCCGAGACGCGAGAGAATTCAGTTTGAGATAAGGCATTAAAAATAGCATTAATTCCCTTGCCATTGTAAGAAGATGAATCTAACTCTTCCTTGGTCCATTTCGACCTAGGTTTTAAGGTGCGAACATCACCATTAAATTCAGTTGGATTAGACCATCCTAATTCAATTGATTGCCACACCCGTTCGTCGATGGAAATTAAAAAGGCTTTCATCCGTACTTTCCAGTACGCATAATTAGTTCCATCGAAGAACGGGGGTCGGTTGATGTTTCCACCTTCAACCATTGTTTACAACCCTATTCCCTCTCTGATACCACTTGTTGGGTTATATGAAATACGGATCTAAATAGGGGAAAAAACACCTAGAGGGGGGTGAATAGGTGTAAACGTATAAACACTCAAAAAATCGTTGCGATAAAACCCAATGCGGAAGTAAAAATAATACGCAAGATTTTTACGTGGAAAACTCCATCACCGGAGTAAAAAACCACGGGACCGATAACACGGCAGAAATCCACTAGAATTAAAACACGTACAAGGTGATTTACCGTACACACTTACGACTCAACCTTTTCCATACGCTCCTAGAGGATCTTCTCCGCTCGCTCCGCGACGCTTCTCGAATCCACGATCTGCGCCCAACGCCGAATCCACGGCGTCCAACGTCGAATCCACGACGTCCGACCGAATCCACGGTCTTCACCCAATAGCACCCTTCGAATCCACGAACGTGCCTCGCTCCGAATCCACGAGAGCGGTTGAACCTTGAATCCACAAGGACACGCGAATCCACGCGCCGATTTTTGGGGTAAATCGTTGTTTTGGGTGGTGATGATCCGCCGAATACTTAGATCAAAGATAGATCGGAAATACCATCTAAGTATTCATTAGTTTGATTCAACTCAAGATGTGAGTATGAAAACCTAGAATCAAACTAATCAATATAGATGAAGAAACATAGAGTATTCTCTAATGATTTCCTTTCTTCTCTATATGTGGATCTATAGCCGTATAAAATGATATAAGAAAATGACGGCTATTGACTATGTGGATTCACCCTAGAAAAAGAGTCATAGGGTGTATTTATAGGTTAGAAACCCTAGGAAGGAGATAAGAATCAAAAACCTAACATTTCTGGAAATTTTACGGACGGCGATCCGGATCGTGTTAGCTGTGATCCGGATCGTCATAACGATTCAGCAAATTCCAGAAAAACGAAGGTTCGGGATCCGGATCGAAGTGCATGATCCGGATCGTTCATACAGTTTACCAAACATCAACGTTCGGGATCCGGATTGCGAAGCATGATCCGGATCGTTCAAGAAAAATGGTAAACTCAACGTTCGGGATCCGGATCAAGAGACTACGATCCGGATTGAACTGAAGTATGAACGAACCACCTTCGGGATCCGGATCGAACAACCTGATCCGGATCCTGAACATGTCCCAAGTCTAGTTTTTGATTTTTATGCAATGAAAGATTCTTCCAAGTGTTTCTACACTACAAGAAGTATTCGGATCACACAAAATCTTTAGTTAAACATACCTGATCCTTTTGAATTCTTCTTTCTTGAGATTGAGTTAAATGATCCAACTTTCTTCACCTTCAATCTTCAAGACTTGAGACTTTCACGAAACTACGCCAACTCAAATTCCGTAACATGAACTTATTGGTAGCAGTTGCAAGATGTCCTTGAGATGAGCGTTCGACTCCCGTCTTGCAATATCTTCTTATGTGCCCTGAAACACCACAACGAAAACATACCTTAGATCTTGACGATCCCAAAGAGGATGAAGTAGGTTTGTTGTCGTTGTTTGTCTTGAATTCCGGTGTCGGAGGAGGAGATACCGACTGAGGCACAAAAGCTGTCCCACTCGAACTTGGACTGTTTCCAGTTTGAGTGTATCCGAGGCCGAACCGATTTGATTGACCAAGACCAAGAAGTCTATCCAACTTACTCCTTCCTGAAGATGATCGCTGTAAGTCATCCTTGAGTTGGAAAATGGTCTTTGTCATTTCCAGGTTATCCTGTCGAGCCTCGTTGTAGAGCTTTGAGAAGTGATTCGCGTTATCCACCAGATTTGTATGTTCCTTCTCAAGTTGCTCATTGGACTCTTGAAGGGAAACATTTGCTTTTATCAGGTTTTCCCTTTCCACTTCAAGAGTGTTTGAGAGAGAAGTCGCTCTTTTTGCTTCTTCTTCGAGATCATGCACTCTCCCTCTCAAACTCTTGTTTTGCTTAGCCACTTTCTTTGAATCCCTCAAAAGTCTGTGGTAGGCTAGAGCAAAATCTTCACCTTCCGAATCATCCGTTTCATTGTCCGTTGCATTCTTTTCAACAGTGGAGTTGGACAACGACTCGGATGTACTTGCCATAAAGCACATGAAGGGTGAAGATACGGACGCATGGAATGCGGTGGAGCTCTTTTCTTCATCACTAGAAGACGACTCATTTGACGTTGAGTTGTCATCCCAAGTGACGACTTGCATCGCCTTCTTCTTTGCCGGATACTTGTTAGGACACTCCGTTGCAATGTGGCCGTAGCCTCGACATTTGAAGCATTGAAGTTGTCCTTCTGAACTTTTCTTATCCTTTGAGAAGTTCTCTTGCTTTCTTGACTTGTAACTTGAAGTACCCTTGCCTTTGTTCGACTTTCCGAAGGATGGAGATTTGCTTGAATTACCCCTTCGAAAGTTGCGGCAAAACTTCCTTGTCAAGAGAGCGAGCTGCTTCTCAAATTCCTCCATAGAAAGGTTCTCGTCATCGTCTGAGGAGGATGTATCCGCGTCTTCTTCCTTAGTTGTTTTCAACGCATAACCTGAAGACTTAGAAGTTGATGCCTTTCCAGAAGAATTGTTAGTAGTAAATGTCATTTCATAAGTTTGTAATGAACCAACTAATTCTTCTATACGTATTTCGTCCGGGTGTTTAATAGTTTCAATGGCAGTAACCTTTGGGCGAAATCGTTCAGGAAGAGTTCTTAAGATCTTTCTTACAATCTTAAATTCTGGAATCTTCTCTCCCAGATTAGCACATGAGTTTACGATGTCTTGCAATCGTGTATAGTAGTCCGTGAAAGATTCATTTTCTGCCATTAAGATAGAGTCAAACTTGCTCGTAAGCATTTGCAGTTTCTGAATCTTCACGAGGTTAGTTCCCTCATGTGTAACCTGAAGAACATCCCAGATTTCTTTCGCAGTCTCACATGCCGAGACGCGAGAGAATTCAGTTTGAGATAAGGCATTAAAGATAGCATTAATTCCCTTGCCATTGTAAGAAGATGAATCTAACTCTTCCTTGGTCCATTTCGACCTAGGTTTTAAGGTGCGAACATCACCAATAAATTCAGTTGGATTAGACCATCCTAATTCAATTGATTGCCACACCCGTTCGTCGATGGAAATTAAAAAGGCTTTCATCCGTACTTTCCAGTACGCATAATTTGTTCCATCGAAGAACGGGGGTCGGTTGATGTTTCCACCTTCAACCATTGTTTACAACCCTATTCCCGCTCTGATACCACTTGTTGGGTTATATGTAATAAGGATCTAAATAGGGGAAAAAACACCTAGAGGGGGGTGAATAGGTGTAAATGTATAAACACTCAAAAAATCGTTGCGATAAAAACCCAATGCGGAAATAAAAATAATACGCAAGATTTTTACGTGGAAAACTCCATCACCGGAGTAAAAAACCACGGGACCGATAACACGGCAGAAATCCACTAGAATTAAAACACGTACAAGGTGATTTACGGTACACACTTACGACTCAACCTTTTCCATACGCTCCTAGAGGATCTTCTCCGCTCGCTCCGCGACGCTTCTCGAATCCACGATCTGCGCCCAACGCCGAATCCACGGCGTCCAACGTCGAATCCACGACGTCCGACCGAATCCACGGTCTTCACCCAATAGCACCCTTCGAATCCACGAACGTGCCTCGCTCCGAATCCACGAGAGCGGTTGAACCTTGAATCCACAAGGACACGCGAATCCACGCGCCGATTTTTGGGGTAAATCGTTGTTTTTGGGTGGTGATGATCCGCCGAATACTTAGATCAAAGATAGATCGGAAATACCATCTAAGTATTCATTAGTTTGATTCAACTCAAGATGTGAGTATGAAAACCTAGAATCAAACTAATCAATATAGATGAAGAAACATAGAGTGTTCTCTAATGATTTCCTTTCTTCTCTATATGTGGATCTAGAGCCGTAAAAGATGATATATGAAAATGACGGCTATTTTCCTTTTTATCGGCTTACCCTAGGAAATGAATCATAGGGTCTATTTATAGGTTAGAAACCCTAGGAAGGAGATAAGAATCAAAAACCTAACATTTCTGGAAATTTTACGGACGGCGATCCGGATCGGATTAGCTGTGATCCGGATCGTCGTAACGAGTCAGGTAATTCCAGAAAAACGAGGGTTCGGGATCCGGATCGAAGTGCTTGATCCGGATCGTTCATACAGTTCACCAAACATCAACGTTCGGGATCCGGATTGCGAAGCCTGATCCGGATCGTTCAAGGAAGATGGTAAACTCAGTGTTCGGGATCCGGATCAAGAGAGGCTACGATCCGGATTGAACTGGTGTATGAACAAACCACCTTCGGGATCCGGATCGAACAACCTGATCCGGATCCTGAACATGTCCCAAGTCCAGTTTTTGATTTTTATGCAATGAAAGATTCTTCCAAGTGTTTCTACACTACAAGAAGTATTCGGATCACACAAAATCTTAGGTTAAACATACCTGATCCTTTTGAATTCTTCTTTCTTGAGATTGAGTTAAATGATCCAACTTTCTTCACCTTCAATCTTCAAGACTTGAGACTTTCACGAAACTACGCCAACTCAAATTCCGTAACATTTTATGCGATAAAAAATTCTTCCAAGTGTTTCTACACTACAAGAAGTATTCGGATCACCAAAAATATTTAGTTAAACTTACCTGATCCTTTTGAATTCTTCTTTCTTGAGATTGAGGTATATGATCCAAACTTCATTCATCTTCAATCTTCAAGACTTAACACTTTCACGAAATGCGCCAAAACAAAATCCGTAACAAACTGGTGTATGAACGAACACCCTTCGGGATCCTGATTGGAAAGTCTGATCCGGATCCTTAACATGTCCCATGTCCAGTTTTTAATTTTTATGAAATTAGAAATTCATCCAAGTGTTTCTACACTATAAGAAGTATTCGGATCACCAAAAATAATTAGATAAACATACCTGATCCTTTTGAATTCTTCTTTCTTGAGATTGAGTTAAATGATCCAACTTTCTTTATCTTCAATCTTCAAGACTTAACCGAATTCACGAAATACGCCAACTCAAAATCCGTAACACACATGCCCTGGCCGAGTTACTAGGAGGATACTTTCCACTGGCCGAGCTACTAGATGGACACATTGCCCCTGGCCGAGTTACCAGGTGGGCACATGCCCTGGCCGAGTTACCAGGAGGATACTTTCCACTGGCCGAGCTACCAGATGGGTACATACCCCTGGCCGAGTTACTAGGTGGGTACATGCCCTGGTCGAGTTACCAGGTGGTTGCTTTAGTGAGATTGAGATGGTCTGACAGGACGCCGAGATTTGGTGGCGTCGAGTTCGTCCTGTTGGACTACCGGGAGCGCAATTGTTGACTTGGAACCAGTTTCGTGCTTTGCTGCTCAGGGCCTTCTTTCCTGACAGTGTAAGTAGAAACTGGAAGGGGATCTTAGACTCCTGCAGCAGGGGAGTCGACCTCTTTTGGAGTATGTTCGTGAGTTTTGCGATTGTTGAGCCGTGTACCCCTTGTCGCCTGGATGAGGCCCAGGAGGTTGAGCTAGTTGAGAAAGGACTGCATCGGAATATCTATCACTTTGTGTATTCTCGGCGGGTGCCGACGTTAGATGCAGCGATTGAGCATGCTTAGCGGGTTGACCGAGGATCAGTGATCATGTCAGAGATAGACGGAGCGCCAGGGACCAGCTCCGGGGAGAGGCATCCAGTGCCGCCTGATTTTGGACAGTCGAGTAGATCGAGACCCCGGGGCTGCCACGATTCCAGTCTGAGGGTCGTGAGTCTCAGAGGAGACAAAGACCAGGAGGTTCTCCACAGCCGATGTATCAGCAGCAGCAGCGGGATGACTGTGTCCTTTGTGGTGGGCCGCATTTTGCGCCGCAGTGTGACCACAGGCAGGAAACAGATCATGGTCTTGTCCTAAAGCGGGATCATCAGTCGCTGGGGCAGCTTCAGCTCCTCCTCCTCCGCTCTTCCAGACAGGCGGAGCTTCGACAGGTTATGGCCAGATAGTTAGGGCCACTTCTTCGCGGCAGTCCGACGGACGACCACCCCCGAGCGGGAGCGTCTATGTTGCACAGGATGAGGATTCGGGGGCAGCTAGCCACGTGGTGGCAGGTATTAATCTTATCTCCCCTACACGCACTTGAGCGTTATTTGTTACCAGAGCATCGCATTCATTTCTTTTGTAGGGCATTTGCATTGTTGTATGGGCTAGAGATAGGACCCTTAGCTTGTGCTCGTGAGGTTAAGATACCTGATCACGTGTTGCACATAGATGGGTGTTGTTGGTCCTGCCTAGTGCAGTAGGGCCCTAATTTTTGCCTGTTGATCTTTTGGCCCTTCCTCAGCTCCGGAATTTCGAGGTAGTGTTGGGTATAGGACTGTGAGGATCTGAGACCTTGATGCTTGAGTGATGCCACACCGTTGATACACGGTGGTGATGCCACACCGTTGATACATGGTGGTGTTGCCACACCGTTGATACACGGTGGTGATGCCACACCGTTGATACACGGTGGTGTTGCCACACCGTGGATACACGGTGGTGATGCCACACCGTTGATACACAGTGGTGTTGCCACACCGTTGATACATGGTGGTGATGCCACACCGCTGATACACGGTGGTGATGCCACGCTGTTGGTGCACGGCAGTGATGCCACGTTGTAGGTACACAACGGTGAGAGTTTTTGGATGGTTCGGACTTTTGACCGCGAGTTTGGGCATCAGCTTTATGATCGCCTTGCGAGCCAATTTTCAGTCCCGTTCACCGACGGTTTGGTCCCCGCCAGGGTGTTCTTTATTAGTTGAGGGATCGACTTCGACCCGTGGGTCCGTTGGGGTTATGATAGCATGTTGAGTGACCAACTGTGGCATGAGATTGTGTCTCTTGAGGATCCCTTTTGAGGTTAGCCTGCAGTTGAGTAGTCCACTCGGGTGGTTTTGGATCGGGAAGTAACCGAGTGAAGACCCCAGCTTATTGGATTCCTTTCCTTATTGGATGAATGTGAGGGTATGCTTCGGGTCGCCTTGTTTAGGTTGGCACCATGATGTGGTTTGGTGCGTGTTGCACTAGTGGTCATTTCCGTTTCCCCCAGCCTTTTACTGGAGCCCCTTGGGTATTTCACGTCTCAGCTCAGGAGTGATGTGTTTTTTTTTCCTCGCCCGTGATTTACTTACCCCTTTGAGATCTGTGATTGTTGGAGTACGAGGGACGCCCATTGCAATTTCTGGTTCGAGAGATGAGAGAATTGCACATCGGGCCATACCGTACTTGTTGTTGTTGTTGTTGCGGAGTAATCACGGGGAGTGAGTGGTGTTTCGGGAGCTGGAGGCGTATTGATGGAAATCTACCCGCGGTATTTGTGACTCCTGATGGACTTGATCTAGTTTCGAGGACGAAACTTTCTTTTAGTGGGGGAGGATGTGAGGACCCGAATCCCCACTTAAGAGATTACTGTCGGTTTAGTGGCCTTTGGGAGCGTTTGTGCGCGTGTCGGGCCCAAGAAATGTATTTGTGATGTAATTTGGGATTTAGTTGCATCACTGGTGTCCTGCGTGGTGTGTCAGCGTGTTCGCGCGCAATTTGGACACAAGTGTTGGACTTTGGGCTTATCAGGAGATCCCGTGGGAAATTCGAGGACCCGTCGAGTGTTTAGAGGTGATTTCGCGCGACGCGGATGTCAAATTTGGACTCAGGGCGAAGTTTGGATAAAAGATCACCTCTCTGGTCGCCTTCGGGAATTTTTAGAGTTGGAATTTGGCAAATCGGACTTCAGATTTGGACCCGGCGCGAAAATCGGATCAAGTGGGCTATCCGGGGGCATTCGGCAAAAATTTCAGATGAGAATTTGGAGAAATGGACATCGTTTTTGGATTCAGCGCGCGAAATCGTTGAGAATGGGCTATTTACTTGTTTGTTTTGGAGCCCGGTTGAGTTGCGCGTTTTTCGAGGCATCGCGGCACGTTTCCCGAGGCGAGGCGCGGCAAGGAAACCGAGGTGGGCGGCGGCGCGCTGCGCAGTGCGCGCTAGCTGGCGCGCGTTGGGAACGCGCGCCTGCGCGCGTCAGCCCAGGGGCCGCCACGTGGCGGCCCCCCGTTGGCGCCCGCGCGAGCGTGGGGGACACGCGCCCGTGTGGCGCCCGGGGTGTCCCGCGCCTGCACGGGCGCGGTGTCACGCGCCCGTGTGGCGCGCGCCCTACGCGCCCGCGTGGCGCGCTTGGGTGCGCGCCACGTGGCGCCCGGGGCGCGTGCGTGGACCCGGTGCACGCTCCCCGGCTTTGTGGACCGGTGTTGGGGGCTCCCCATTGGTAGCCGCCATGGACCGGACCCGTGGACCGGGTCCGTGGACCAACCCCCTCTTTTCTATTTTTTCTTCTTCTTCTTTCTCCCCCGAGCGCCATTTCTCCTCCTTTTCTTTTCCTTCTTCTTCACCCGAGCGAGAGGGAGATTGAGGGAGGAGATGGTGGGTGGTGCGGCAGTGCGTCGTGGGCTTCGTGGAGCGCGCGGGGTTTCCTAACGGAGCGGTTGGGCGGCGCGGCGCAGTCGGGTAGGTCCCGTGTGCTAATTTTACGGTGTTTTTGGCACAGTTTGGGGCGTTCTTTTGGGCAGTAAATTGACCCTCTTGCTCTTATCTGTGTTAGGGACCGTGTTCTGCACCGTTTTGCGTGCGATCTCCGACGCCGTGCACCGTTTTGCGTGCGGACTCCGTTTTGCGTGCGCTTTCCGGCACCGTGCTCCGTTTTACGTGCGGTCTTTCTACGCCGTGCACCATTTTGCGTGCGGACTCCGTTTTGCGTGCGGTTTTCGGCACCTTGCTCCATTTTGCATGCGGTCTCCGACGCCGTGCACCGTTTTGCGTGCGGACTCCGTTTTACGTGCGGTTTCCGGCACCGTGCTCCGTTTTGCGTGCGGTCTCCGATGCCGTGCACGGTTTTGCATGCGGACTCTGTTTTGCGCACGGGTTTCAGCACCGTGCTCCATTCTGCGTGCGGTCTCCGGCATCATGCTCCGTTTTGCATGTGAACTCCGACGGCGTGCACCGTTTTGCGTGCGGACTCCATTTTGCGCGCGGGTTTCGGCACTGTGCTTCGTTTTGCGTGCGGATCGCGTGGAGGCCAATTGCAAGTGTCTACGAGCAATTGGTGGCAAATCGAGGTGGGTGGCCTTATCTCCAAGTTTTATGGACTGTACAGTAATTCTACTGATGTAGGACTATGCATGATAGTTTATTCCCTTGTGTAGCATGATAGATTGTAGGAATTGTTATTCCTTTTATCATCTGTTAATATAGTTATCTTGGAACTTGACCTAGCACCCCCGTCATATGTTGCATGTGTAACCAGACCAGTAGAAAACCCTCACTTGGGCTAGGGTTATTTATGTTTAGACACCCACATTGTTTTTCTATTCCTGGACATAGTGTTATCCTCGCCCGGGTAGTGGGCCGAGAGGTCGGGACTGTCTTTTAGTGTGGGATGCATTTGCACTCGTGCTTGGGAGCAGAGTGGAGTCTGGTAGTTGTAGTGGGTTGCTTATCCGTGCCGGGAGCCGTTTGGGTAAACGGTAGTCCCGGGAGGTCTTGTATCCTTGTTGTGCTGTCGTGGGAGGGAGCCGTTGAGCAGACGGTAGTCCCGGGCGGACGAGTATCTTCCGGTCAGTGTTGTTGGGGACCGTTGTGGTTGACGGTGGTCCCAGGTCATTGAGTGTTGTCCGACCAGTGTTGTTAGCCTGAGTTGTGGGTCGTTCCTGGCTGTGGAGTACCTCCAGCCAGTGTGCTTTGTGCTGCGAGCTGTTGGAGAGGCTAGTGTCTCATGTTTCGTGTTAGCTGATTAGTTGAGTCGTCGAGAGTGCTCCGACTGTTGTGCAAGATATTTGGGGATCTTGAGTCCTACCGTTCTGAGAGTGAGCGTGGATCTTGACTTTAGCCTGCTTATGCCAATGTTTGATACTCTATGCCGCGCCGTTTTCCTCAGTTGGAGTCGCGTCCCTGAGATGCCACTGTGGATACGATGGTTGGCCTGTTGAGGCAGTTTTCCGCAGTGGATGCAACGAGGGGCCTGTTGAGGCAGTTTTGCGCGAGGGGTGAGTTAGTCGGACAGGACGCCCCACGTAAATCCCGTCCTCATGTGGATGTGTGGTAGTGGGCAGGTGCGTTCCTAGTCGACAGGCGCAGGCTTGACTGGACCCTATGAGGCAGTCAGTTCGTTTGGGTCGATTGAGCACCTTGGGTGCGTGTGGTCACATTTACTTTTATCTGTTCCACTTTTTGGGCATCTAGATAGAGGCATGGTAGCTGTAGAGTAGCTCCAGCTTTTCTTGTTCAGATTTCATTGCACTGTTATCTTTTGCCTCTAGTAGACTTGGTGGGCAGACCGTTGGGCTTGTTGACGGCACCCACTGAGAACTACTGTGGGAAGTAGTTCTCACACCCGTCGTGGTGTCTTTTTCCCCAGGAACTTCTTCTCCTGTTCCTGTTGCTCCAGTTGCTGATCCTTCTGACCAAGGCGAGGGAGTCGCGAGCTAGTTCCCTACCCGTCGTTGGAGTGTAGCGGTACCCCTTCAGTGGAGAGCTTCAGTAGATTAGTTTACTTCTTTTTACAATTTGAGAGACTGATGTAGTGAGGATATTTGTATTGAGAGCTTGTACACCGATGTATTTTATCGGAGATATCTCCCTTTTGAGTTTTGTACCCGAGGACTTGTTATACGATCGTATTTGGGAGATGGATATTGTATTATTTTCAGTTGTACAGTGTTTGTATTTCAGTTTTTAGTAGTTTACTTTCAGCTCTGACTTCTGTGTACTGTAGTTAATTCTTTTTGCAGGTTAGACGCTTCGTCTGTACGGCAGTTTCCGTACAGATGGCGGATCTGTTAGCGAGCCCGGGTCGCAGTTTCGACCCCGGGGCGTGACAGGCGTGCACCGAGGGCTGGACACGTGGCGGGCTATGATAGGTTGGTTTTGTGCACCGGGACCACGGTGCGGGCAGGGTGCCTCGGGAACCGCGCCTGTTAGGGGCGCCAGGCGGCACGCCTGCGAGCGCACGTGGGCGCGGCAGGTGCGCTGACCGGGGCGGCGCCACGTTTCGGCTTCCCGTTGGGCCACGTGTCGTGCGGGGGATGGCCCCGCACGGCTGTTGGCTGTTTTGCGGGCGGCGTGGAGGCCCGTGGGGGATTCGAGCCTACACAGTGTTGGGCCGGGCCCAACACTGTAGCAGCCCGGATTTTTCCGGGCGCCCGGAAGTGGGGACACAGCCGTCATTTCTTCATTTGTTTTCTGGGCCTATTTAAGGATCCGAGCTTCTTCTTCTTCCCCTTTTTCCGCATTTCTGAGCTTCAAACCGACTGGAGGCCTTCAGGAAAGTTGCTCCCCTACATGTTGCGCACCCTCTGGTGGATTTCTAAGGTTTTTGGTGGCACGCGTATCGTGGTTTCCTTTTTTACGGCGCGGCGCGACGCTCGTCCATTTGTGTTCCCCTTCGTTGTGTTTCGGTGCGCGAGCTCCCGCGGCCTACTCCGACCTCCGTTTTAGGCGATTCTTGCACCGTTGGATCCGCGACAGACAGAGCTACGATCTTGGTATTTTTTGTTTCCCCTAGTATCATTCTTTTCGAGGAGTTCTTCCTTGCTTACTGGGACCCCATTTTCTGATGGAATTTCTGGACAGTGACACCTTGCCGGATTTTTATCTCCGCAACCGGGCATCGGATGGAGATGAGCCTCTGGACTTTTTTCATCTACTCGACGTGTGGATTGTCACAGTATTTTTATTGGATTTTTATAAGGCTTGCCCGAAGGTACATTTTTCTCCCTTTATCTGTGCATGGAAATACAGATGTGTGGTTGTGTGTTTGTGAGCGCCCTGTATTGTGGAATTTGTAACTCGGCCTACGGGGCTCGGAATTTGACGTGCACGTACCCGTTTCGAAGGTCTCGATGCGAGGATCGTGGTGATATTTTTATTGGATTTTTCTGGGAACTTTTAGCAGGTGAAATAAGCATATCTTTGGGACTGATTTTCAGTGTGTTTGTGCGTGGTTAATTTTGGGAATTGAAGTGCAACTTTGGACCTTTTGTGGTACCCAGGAAGGTTCGTGAATGTTTTTGGAACACTGCTAGGAGCCGAGGTTGGCGCGACATGTACCGTGGATACGGGTTCAGCAGATATGGTTAGCAAGTGGCCACGCTCTTCGCCGACCCCAGGTTTGCCTTGGATTGAGCACTTCAAGTGGGTAGGCTTAATTTGGTAACTGTATAAGGTTTTTATATTATGGTGAATGTAAGTGCACTTGTGGGGATGTCACCCCTCTATGACTGAGAACATGCATATTTGATGTACAACCGATATGAGCGAGAGGTAAGCAAGGAATGGCCTACTTGGGTGAGATTGGTATACCATAGTAGGAATATTTTAGCATGCTTTACTAATATATGTTTCACCCACTTTTATTGTTTCTGAGGACAAAGCATGCTTGCATGGACATGTAGTTAGGCCATCTTTTACTGCTGCACTACTTTTGGAACTTGACTTAGGAGAAACCATGTTATCCTTTTCTCCTGCTTTGTTAGTCAGGTGGTCTGTGTTGCTCGGGTGCGAGCAGGGGTCTAGGGTAGTGTAGCCGGGACATTGGTGTCAAGGACGGGTTGTGTTGGATTGCGGTTGGCAGGGTTTGCGGTGACCACGGACTTTGGGCGGTTGACCGGAGGTCGGTTATAGGACTTGATTATAGACGGCAGGGTATTGCGGCAACCGCGGATATTGGGCGGTTGACCGGATATTTATTTATGCACCACATTGGGTATCTGATTTCTCTAGTGGATAGAGTTTCCCACTATTTGAGTACTTTTGCATCTGATTGAGGACCGAGGCTTTCTTTAGTGGTTGGGCTTTCCCACTTTTATCAGAGTCATGATCCAGTCCTGCTGACTCATTCTACTATGATACTTGTTACTCAGACTTTGAGTCCTTGAGACTCCTATCCCCTATCGGTGTTATGCATTGGCCGGCATACCCGATTTGGCAGGCATAGTGTGTGCGATATACAAATTTGGAGTCCTTGAGACTCCTATCCCCTATCGGTGTTATGTATTGGCCGGCATACCCGATTTGGCAGGCATAGTGTGTGCGATATACATACTTGGAGTCCTTGAGACTCGTATCCCCTATCGGTGTTATGCATTGGCCGGCATACCCGATTTGGCAGGCATAGTGTGTGATGCCCCACTTCCCAGGGAGTCACCCATCCTAGAACTACTCTAGCTCTAGCACGCTTAACTCTCATAACCTCTTGGATCTTGCTACCATCCAAAATGCTATAGCCGGGTTAAGAGATTTAGTCCTATTATATCATTTATATATAGGACTAATCCAAATTCCGGGGGTGTCACATTCTTCCCCCCTTTAAGCCCTGACGTCCACGTCAGGCTCAAACACACTCACAAGCACCAGGCGATGTGAGACTCGTCTCGCTAGCCTTAGCTGACCTTGTGAGGAGCTGCACTCCACTCACAACGGTCATTAGCCGGGGAGCATCGCTCAACCCGCTATATAACCCTGGCTCAGCCGAGACTCATCTCACATTTCCGGCTGGTGAATGGCTCTGATACCAACTGAGACGCCCCACTTCCCAGGGGGTCACCCATCCTAGAACTACTCTAGCTCTAGCACGCTTAACTCTCATAACCTCTTAGATCTTGCTACCATCCAAAATGCTATAGCCGGGTTAAGAGATTTAGTCTTATTATATCATTTATATATAGGACTAATCCAAATTCCTGGGGTGTCACATAGTGTGTGCGATATACAGACTTTGAGTCCTCGAGACTCCTATCCCCTATCGGTGTTATGCGTAGGCTGGCATACCCGATTTGGCAGGCATAGCAGGCATGGTAGGCATGGCAGGCATAGTAGGCATAGCAGGCATGGCAAGCATGGCAGGCATAGTAGGTGTCACGCCTCGGGTCGAAACTGCGACCCGGGCTCGCCAACAGATCCGCCGCCCATACGGGAAGCACCGTATAGACGTAGCGACTAACCTGCAAAGAAATCTACACTAAACATATATCAGAGCTGAAAAGTGAAAGCTGGATGAAAATAAATACAACTCTAACAAAATATACAACCAGAATTTCCTCACCAAGTACAAATATCTCTCAAAATAAGAAGAGTACAACTCCATCCTCACTACAAGGTCACTCAACATGAACTCTTAAAAAGTAGGGAGGTACATCTACTCTAGAGCGACAACTGGTAGGGATCTATCTCGCAACTCCCTTACCTCGATCAGTCCGGTCAGCAACAGGTGCGGCAGGAACTGGAGCAGAAGAAGAAATCCCTGGGGAAAAGACACCACGACGGGTGTGAGAACTACGTCCCAAGTAGTTCTCAGTGGGTGCCGCCAACAAGCCCGACGGTCTGCCCACTAAGTCTACTAGAGGCAAAAAGTAACAATGCAGTGCGGAAAGGGAAAAGCTGGTAAAGTAAACTCTACACCTACTATGCCTCTATCTAGATGCTCAAAAGTGAGACAGAAGAACATGATGCTACAACTAGCTCTCGACTCAAATCACCCAATCTAAACTGACTGCCGTATAGGGTCCAGTCAAACCTGCGCCTACCTACTGCCGTCACGTCCCGGGGGACCGGACTTACGTAGGGCGTCCGTGACTGCCACTAACTGGCCCAGCCAGAGGGAACACTGCGTCGACAAGTCGCGATAGAAGAACAGGCCCAACTCCGGAGTGGCTCTCGAGGGGAGCGACCCCACCGAGGAAAGTATCCGCGTATCTCTGTCGAGCTCAAATGTGGCTCATGCAGGCTATAATCCAAATCCTCGATCAACAAGATCGACTGTAACCAAAGGAACACTGTCTCACACACAGGCTGGAAAACTGCACAGCCGAGACTCACGGTCACTCAAAAGTAGCTCTCAAGATCTCAAGTCTACAACCCAAGTCACTCTCCCGAAGAAACCTGGTCTACAGACTGCTAACAACTCCCCTCGGTCCCCAGACACGAGTGTAAATGCATCCCACGATAATCCGACCTCTCGGCCCACTACTTGGGCGAGGAAAACTCTAAGTCCAGAGTGATAAAAAGAATAGTGCAGTGGGAAAGTCTAGAGCAATAAAAACCTAGCCCAAGTCGAGGTTTTCTATAGTCTGGCTGAACATGCATCATATGGCAGTGGTGCTAGGTCAAGTTCCAAAATAATTAATAATCAACAGCTTGAAGGGAGCAAGATAATAAACTCAGGATCATCTAACTACAACAGGATCATCAATTCATACATTCTAGCATGCTGTACAACAAACATTAAAATATGCAAGTCCCTAAAGCTAGAATTAGTACACAGTCCGCTGATCTTGACAAAGAGGTCACCCACCTGATGCGCTGATCTGTCCAAGTCCTACAGCTGATAATACTAGAACAACAGCAACTCACTGTCCAGTATATCCAGTACAGTCCAAAATCCCACCTGGGTACAACATAGGCTACAGTCATACACAAATTCCCAAAAATCTGCCCAAAAGTCTCATGCTGAATTTCAGCTGTACAGATGCCAAAATATCACCTGCAGGAAGTTTCCAATAAATTCCAATAAAAATATCCCGGCGTTCTTCGCGTCGATAGCTTCGAAACAAGTACCTGCACGCCCAAATCGGAGTTCCGTAGGCCAAGATATAAATTCCACAACACGGGCGCGCTAAAACATACAACCACATAACTGTAAAATCTTGCACAGATAAAAAGGAAGATGTATACCTCCGGGAAGATCTCAGGAAATTCCAAAAAAATACCACAATGATCCTTGCGTCGAGTAGATGAAAAAAGTCTATAAGCACGTCCTGATCCGAGATTTGTGCGCGAAGATCTCTTCAAAAGAAACTGCTGTCCTCACCAAAAACTCACAGCAAGAAGGGTCCAAATGAGCACGAGAAAACACCTCAAAAAACGTGAAATCTGAAAATGTGCGAAACCCAAAATCGTAGCCTCACCTGTTACGAATCCAGCAATGAAGAAAACGCTCGAAAAGATGGTCGGAGTAGGTCGGGGGAGCTCGTACACCGAAGAGCGACGGAAGAAACACCGAAGAAAGAGCGTCGCGCCCTGCCAAGAAAATGAGAATCTCGAAAAGCGTGCCCCCAAAAATCCCCAAACTCTGTAGATGGAAGTTTGACAGTGTGAGGATCAACTTTGGTGAAGAACTCCCTTCGGTTTGAGGCTCGGAAGTGCCAAAAAAACGAAGAAGAAAGGATTTCGGGCTATTTATAGGCCGCAGAAAAGAAATGGAAAAATTCCCATTAAGTCCCCACTTTCGGGCGCAGGGGAGATTTCGGGCGGCTACAGTGTTGGGCCTGGCCCAACACTGTGCGCGCCCGAATTCTTCCCGTGCGGCCACGTAGCCCAGCAAACAGGCGGCAGCGGGCGGAGCTACTCAGCCGCGGCCACGTCGCGCGCCTCCCCGCCCGACACGCGTCCCGCACAGCGAACAGCTGTGCGGGGCGCGCCAAACGCCGCCACGTGTCCCTCCCCGCAGTCAAAGCGGGTAGGTGGCGCCCGCCAGTGGCAGGGCGACACGTGGCCCTGCCACTGTAGCGGTCACACGTGCGGGCAGGGCGTCGCCCTGGCCGCCTGCCACGCACGCGCCACTGTAGCAGTCACACGTGAGCCCGCGAATGGGGTGACGACACGTGTCCTGTGCACCTAGTCCACGCACCCAATTTAGGTTCCGTGGACCGCGCCGCGTGCACCGACCAACCGCGGGATGCCACGTGTCCCCCCACCCCGGTCCATGCACCGCCGCGCAAACTCTGTAGACCGCGCCTCACGGGCCCGCCAATCAGGCGGCGCCACGTGTCATGCGCCGGGTCCGTGCACCCAGCCGCGGCGCTCTGTGGACCGCGCACTGTGGACCGGCCAATCATGGGCTGCCACATGGCAGCCGGCGGTCCACGGCCCCTCCCATGCACCGAATTTCAGCGAAAACTTCCGGGAGTCCGTTTTTGGGCATCCGGACTCAGAATTTAACAAGCAAATAGCCGTTTTCAAGCGTTTTTCCGCGCTGAATCCATTTCCAAGCTCAGTTTGGCCAAAAACCTTTTCAAAATTTCGGCAAACACAGCCGAAGGCCAACACAGCTGAAGATAACTCACAGGGTCCATCTGTAGCATCCCCTTGATGCACAATGGGCCAGACGCACCGACAATTGGTGTTCTAAACAATGGATTCACCAGAAAAGCTGCATGGGAATCTGGGCCACCACATCCTCCCCCACTAAAAGGGAGTTTCGTCCCCGAAACAAGAAACAAACAGACGTACCTCAACCAGAAGTCTCGAACAGGAAAGGATAGGTATCCCGCATCACCGTCTCCAGCTCCCAAGTAGCCTCCCGCTCCTCGTGATTGCTCCACAAAACCTTCACATAAGGTATGGCCCGGTTGCGCAATTCTCTCACCTCTCGAGCGAGAATTCGCAACGGGCGCTCCTCGTATCCAAGATCCTCTCTGATCTCCAAAGAAGTGAAGTCGATCACGTGCGAGGGGTCGAAAACATATCTCCTGAAAGCTGAGACGTGGAAGACGTCATGAACTCCGGCCAGGCGGGGTGGAAGAGCAACTCTATAAGCCACAGGGCCAATCCTCTCAAGTACCTCGAAGGGTCCAATAAAGCGGGGACTGAGCTTTCGCCGAACTCCAAATCTCCTGACCCCTTTCGAAGGCGAGACCTTCAAAAAGACATGATCACCAACCTGAAACTCAAGGTCTCACCGCCGAGTATCAGCGTAGCTCCTCTGGCGACTCTGGGCTATCTCAAGATGTCGGCGAACCAATCTGACTTTCTCTTCTGCCTCCAGCAGTAAGTCCGGTCCCAAAGTCCTCCTCTCGCCCACGTCACTCCAATACAGGGGTGACCGACACTTGCGTCCATACAACGCCTCAAACGGAGCCATCTGGATGCTCGCTTGATAGCTGTTGTTGTACGCAAACTCAACCAATGCTAAGTGCCAGTACCACCCTCCTCCAAAATCCATAACGCACGCCCTCAACATGTCCTCAAGGGTCTGTATGGTGCGCTCAGACTGTCCATCGGTCTGTGGGTGGAATGCTGTGCTAAAACGGAGCTGGGTCCCCAAGGCTGACTGAAGACTCCCCCAGAAGTGTGATACGAACCTCGGGTCCCTATCTGATACAATTGAGGTGGGTATACCGTGCAGTCTCACTATCTCATCCAAGTATAACTGCGCAAGTCGCTCCAACGGCAAAGTCATCTGTACAGGCAAAAAGTGTGCAGACTTGGTGAGTCTATCCACGATAACCCAAATCGCATCGGCCCCACTCTGCGCCCTCGGCAGTCCAGTGACGAAATCCATGGTGATGTGGTCCCACTTCCACTCGGGAATTGGAAGACTCTGCAACTTGCCAGCAGGAACACGATGCTCTGCCTTCACTTGCTGGCAAGTTAAACAATGAGCCACGAATCTTCCAATATCCCGCTTCATTCCGGGCCACCAAAAATGTGCCTTGAGGTCCTTATACATCTTAGTACCACCAGGATGAATGGTATAAGGTGTATAATGGGCCTCCCTCAAAATCTGATCTCTGAGCTCAATGTCCATAGGCACACACACTCGGTCCCTGTACCGCAGTACTCCCGAGCTATCCACTGCAAAATCCCCTAACTGATCAGCCTGAATCTGCGATCTAATCCGAGTCAAGTGGGGGTCCTCACTCTGTGTCTCTCTAATCCTATCCAACAGAGTGGGCTGCAAGACCATAGACATGAGTCTAGCAGAGACCCCAGGGGATACAACCTCAATCTGTAAGCGCCTCATCTGCTCCTCAAGCGGTGCCTGCTGGGTGATCAACATGTTCAAGCTCTGCGCTGATCTCCTACTCAAAGCATCTGCCACTACATTGGCCTTGCCGGGGTGATAAAGAATACTCACATCATAGTCCTTTAGCAACTCCAACCACCGGCGTTGCCTCAAATTCAGCTCCTTTTGTGTGAACAGGTACTTCAAGCTCTTATGATCAGTGTAAATCTCACAATGCTCCCCGTAGAGGTAATGCCGCCACAACTTCAGCGCGAACACCACGGCCGCAAGCTCCAAATCATGAGTAGGGTAATTCTTCTCATAATCCTTTAATTGCCAGGAAGCATAAGCAATTACCCTACCATGCTGCATCAGAACACATCCCAAGCCGCTGTGAGAGGCGTCACTGTAGATCACAAATCCATCGCCCATCACTGGAAGTGCTAAAACTGGTGCCGAGATCAATCTCCTCTTCAGCTCCTCAAAGCTCTCCTGGCACCGCTCAGTCCAAACAAACTTTATCCCCTTCCTGGTCAAACTGGTCAGGGGAGCAGAGAGCTTCGCAAAGCCCTCTACAAAGCGACGGTAGTAACCTGCTAAACCCAAAAAGCTACGGACCTCAGTAACCGTCGTCGGTCTAGGCCAATCCCGAACAACATCAATCTTCGTCGGGTCCACTGCCACTCCTGCGGCTGATAGTACATGGCCTAGAAAAGCAACCTCCCGGAGCCAAAATTCGCACTTTTTAAACTTGGCGTACAGCTTCTTCTCTCGCAGAAGCTGCAGCACTATCCTCAAGTGCTCCTCATGCTCCAAATCACTCCGGGAGTAAATCACAATGTCGTCAATAAACACAACGACAAACCGATCCAAGTACGGCTGAAATACCCGGTTCATTAAATCCATGAATGCTGTAGGGGCATTAGTTAATCCAAAAGGCATAACTGTAAACTCATAATGCCCGTACCGGGATCTAAAAGCCGTCTTGGGAATGTCCTCGGCCCTCACCCTCAGCTGGTGGTAACCTGACTGAAGATCAATCTTGGAGAACACAGACGCTCCCTGCAACTGATCAAACAGATCATCAATCCGTGGAAGGGGGTACTTGTTCCGGATGGTCACTTTATTCAGCTCTCTGTAGTCGACACATAATCGAAGCGACCCATCATTCTTCTTCACAAATAAAACTGGTGCTCCCCACGGAGATACACTGGGCCTCACAAAGCCCACATCCATCAAGTCCTGCAACTGGGCCTTCAGCTCCCTCAGCTCGGCCGGTGCCATCCTATAAGGTGCCTTCGAGATTGGTGCGGTTCCTGGAACCACATCAATCACAAACTCAATCTCCCTCTCCGGCGGCATGGTCGACAACTCTGAGGGAAACACATCTGGGAACTCGCGGACAATAGGGATATCCTCGAGTCCCAGTGCAGCCGTAGGCACCTCTACAATCGTCGCCAGGAAGGCGGTACAACCCCTACTCATCATCCGCCGGGCTCTCGCCGAAGAAATAGTCATGGCAAATAAAGTACTCTGGCAGCCTCTGTAAACGAACTCCTCCTGTCCAGGCTCGCGGAGGGTCACCGTCCTCTCTCTGCAGTCAATGGTGGCAAAATACCGAGCTAACCAATCCATGCCAAGTACCACGTTGAAATCCTGGAGCTGCCGCAAGACGAGCAAGTCTGCCGGCAGAACCCAGGGTCCCAACTGTACAGGGCAATCCCTACAACACTCCTCGACATGCAAGACATGGTCTGGAATCTGAACCTCTAATGCATGCGATAATGAAACTACCTCTATACCATGTAGGGATGCAAATGCTCTACTAATGAATGAGTGCGATGCGCCAGTATCAAAAAGTGCTCGGGTATGAACTACAGAAATCAAAATAATACCTGCGACGACGTGGTCAGCAGCAAAAGCATCCTCAATCTGGGCGGCATAGACACGCCCGCTCGGTGCTGGTGGTCGTCGATCTGGCTGCCGCGAGGAAGATGGAGCATGATCAGGCCTACCATAGGCCACAGAAGGCCCTGTCGTCTGATGAGGAAGAGAAGGTGCTCAAGCGGTGGAAGGAGCTGGAGAACCTGCTCTGGGGCACGAGCTCTGAATGTGACCGGCCTGTCCACAACGGAAACAACGGCCGTGCCTCTGCTGACAATGCATCGGTAAGTGCGGCCCTCCACAAAAGACACATCGATCCTGCCGGGGCTGCCGCGAAGTCTGCTGCTGCTGAGATGACTGCTGAGGTCGAGGCGGTCGACGCTGCTGCGAAGACTGACGAGATGATCCAGATCTCTGGCGCCCCTGGCGTCCACGACCCTGAGGATGGAATCGTGGGGGTCTCGGGGGTCCCTGCCTACTCGACTGCCCCTCATCCACCGGCGCCGGGCGCTTCGCCCCTAGAGTCCCTACGGGGGCTGGAGCCACCTCATCCATAACTACCTCTCCAGACTCAACATATAACGCCTGCTCCATCGAGGCCTCTAATGTCTGCAATCTGCGGGAGCGAACAAGCTGATAAATGTCCCGGCGCAGCCCCCGCTCAAACATGTAGATCCGGTGAGACTCGTCCCTAGCCACGTGAGGCATACTAGCCAACAGCTGATTGAATTCGACTATGTATGCATTCACAGGCCGATCTCCCTGGCGGAGATTTCTCAGCTGCTCCTCCAATCTCTGGCGAACACTCTCAGGAAAGAAGGCCCCCAAAAGAAGTCTGCGGAACTCCGACCAAGGAAGAATCTACGTCCCAGGCGGACCGGCAGGCCGCACACACCGCCACCAAGCCTCGGCGTTGCTCTCCAAGAAGTGTGTAGCCAAGAAGACCCGAAATCGATCACCAACAAACTAACTCTCAAAATGACGCTCCATGGCCGTGATCCAAGTCTCTGCCTCCCACGGCTCAGCACCCATACCAGAAAAACGGGGTGGATCAAACCGGCGGAATCTCATCAACAGATCCACCACCGCACTCTGCTCAGCCGAAGTCAAAGGTCCCGTCGACCCTGGCGGTGGTATGCTAGAAACCGGCGCGACAGGAACTGCTGGTGCTGACGGAATCACAGGGGGCGCTGCAGCTGGCGAAGAGGGCACAGGCGAACTCTCAGGGGGTGCTACCACAGGCTGTGACCTCTGCTCTAACATAAGCATCATCCGACCCAAGGCCTCCTCCTGGCGTCGAGAAGCCTCCTCCTGGCGCTGAGAAGCCTCCTCCTGGCGCTGTGAAGCCTCCTCCTGGCACTGTGAAGCCTCCTCTTGGCGCTGAGATGTCTCCTCCTGACGCCGCACCGCCTCAGACAACTGCGCCACCTGGGCATGGAGCTCCAGAACCTCTCTCTGCTATCCCCGCCCCGAGTCCTCCTGCTCGGGCTCAGAGGAAGAAGGCTGCGAACGCGTCGACATCGTGCGTCGCGGAGGCATCACTCACTTGAGGGAAAAGAAAAGAAACAGTCAGAACCCCAAACAAAACACGACCCAATCCAGCGAAAGTCAATGGCATGTCGCCCTTCCCGTAGCACTATGTTGTCTGCAGCCAACATAGTTGCCACCGAAGGAAGACATGTCGATCACTCATCCCATCCACTGGGAGAGTTAAGGACCCCAATCAAGACTCTCGCTAAAAAGTTACGTCTCTCACGTAAGTCATCATAGGGTCCAACCATAAACCTAGGGTTTCTAAGTCCTCAATGACCTACACCTAGGATCTGATACCACTCTAATCTGTCACGCCCCGGGTCGAAACTGCGACCCGGGCTCGCCAACAGATCCGCCGCCCATACGGGAAGCCCCGTATAGACGTAGCGACTAACCTGCAAAGAAATCTACACTAAACAGATATCGGAGCTGAAAAGTGAAAGCTGGATGAAAATAAATACAACTCTAACAAAATATACAACCAGAATTTCCTCACCAAGTACAAATATCTCTCAAAATAAGAAGAGTACAACTCCATCCTCACTACAAGGTCACTCAACATGAACTCTCAAAAAGTAGGGAGGTACATCTACTCTCAAGCGACAACTGGTAGGGATCTATCTCGCGACTCCCTTACCTCGATCAGTCGGGTCAGCAACAGGTGCGGCAGGAACTGGAGCAGAAGAAGAAATCCCTGGGGAAAAGACACCACGACGGGTGTGAGAACTACGTCCCAAGTAGTTCTCAGTGGGTGCCGCCAACAAGCCCGACGGTCTGCCCACTAAGTCTACTAGAGGCAAAAAGTAACAATGCAGTGCGGAAAGGGAAAAGCTGGTAAAGTAAACTCTACACCTACTATGCCTCTATCTAGATGCTCAAAAGTGGGACAGAAGAACATGATGCTACAACTAGCTCTCGACTCAAATCACCCAATCTAAACTGACTGCCGCATAGGGTCCAGTCAAACCTGCGCCTACCTACTGCCGTCACGTCCCGGGGGACCGGACTTACGTAGGGCGTCCGTGACTGCCACTAACTGGCCCAGCCAGAGGGACTGTGTCCGTGACTGCCACTAACTGGCCCAGCCAGAGGGAACACTGCGTCGACAAGTCGCAATAGAAGAACAGGCCCAACTCCGGAGTGGCTCTCGAGGGGAGCGACCCCACCGAGGAAAGTATCCGCGTATCTCTGTCGAGCTCAAATGTGGCTCATGCAGGCTATAATCCAAATCCTCGATCAACAAGATCGACTGTAACCAAAGGAACACTGTCTCACACACAGGCTGGAAAACTGCACAGCCGAGACTCACGGTCACTCAAAAGTAGCTCTCAAGATCTCAAGTCTACAACCCAAGTCACTCTCCCAAAGAAACCTGGTCTACAGACTGCTAACAACTCCACTCGGTCCCCAGACACGAGTGTAAATGCATCCCACGATAATCCGACCTCTCGGCCCACTACTTGGGCGAGGAAAACTCTAAGTCCAGAGTGATAAAAAGAATAGTGCAGTGGGAAAGTCTAGAGCAATAAAAACCTAGCCCAAGTCGAGGTTTTCTACAGTCTGGCTGAACATGCATCATATGGCAGTGGTGCTAGGTCAAGTTCCAAAATAATTAATAATCAACAGCTTGAAGGGAGCAAGATAATAAACTCAGGATCATCTAACTACAACAGGATCATCAATTCATACATTCTAGCATGCTGTACAACAAACATTAAAATATGCAAGTCCCTAAAGCTAGAATTAGTACACAGTCCGCTGATCTTGACAAAGAGGTCACCCACCTGATGCGCTGATCTGTCCAAGTCCTACTGCTGATAATACCAGAACAACAGCAACTCACTGTCCAGTATATCCAGTACAGTCCAAAATCCCACCTGGGTACAACATAGGCTACAGTCATACACAAATTCCCAAAAATCTGCCCAAAAGTCTCATGCTGAATTTCAGCTGTACAGATGCCAAAATATCACCTGCAGGAAGTGTCCAATAAATTCCAATAAAAATATCCCGGCGTTCTTCGCGTCGATAGCTTCGAAACAAGTACCTGCACGCCCAAATCGGAGTTCCGTAGGCCAAGATATAAATTCCACAACACGGGCGCGCGAAAACATACAACCACATAACTGTAAAATCTTGCACAGATAAAAAGGAAGATGTATACCTCTGGGAAGATCTCAGGAAATGCCAAAAAAAATACCACGATGATCCTTTCGTCGAGTAGATGAAAAAAGTCTACAAGCACGTCCTGATCCGAGATTTGTGCGCGAAGATCTCTTCAAAAGAAACTGTTGTCCTCACCAAAAACTCACAGCAAGAAGGGTCCAAATGAGCATGAGAAAACACCTCGAAAAACGCGAAATCTGAAGATGTATGAGAAACCCAAAATCGTAGCCTCACCTGTTACGAATCCAGTAGCGAAGAAATCACTCGAAAAGATGGTTGGAGTAGGTCGGGGGAGCTCGTACACCGAAGAGCGACGGAAGAAACACCGAAGAAAGAGCGTCGCGCCGCGCCAAGAAAATGAGAATCTCGAAAAGAGTGCCCCCAAAAATCCCCAAACTCTGCAGATGGAAGCTTGACATTGTGAGGATCAACTTTGGTGAAGAACTCCCTTCGGTTTGAGGCTCGGAAGTGCCAAAAAAACGAAGAAGAAAGGATTTCGGGCTATTTATAGGCCGCGGAAAACAAATGGAAAAATTCTCATTAAGTCCCCACTTTCGGGCGCAGGGGAGATTTCGGGCGGCTACAGTGTTGGGCCTGGCCCAACACTGTGTGCGCCCGAATTCTTCCCGTGCGGCCACGTAGCCCAGCAAACAGGCGGCAGCGGGCGGAGCTACTCAGCGGCGGCCACGTCGCGCGCCTCCCCGCCCGACACGCGTCCCGCACAGCGAACAGCTGTGCGGGGCGCGCCAAACGCCGCCACGTGTCCCTCCCCGCGGTCAAAGCGGGTAGGTGGCGCCCGCCAGTGGCAGGGCGACACGTGGCCCTGCCACTGTCGCGGTCACACGTGCGGGCAGGGCGCCGCCCTGGCCGCCTGCCACGCACGCGCCCCGAGGCGCCCGTCCGCCGTTCCGTGCGCCGCGCCTCGTGAGCCCGCGAATGGGGTGACGACACGTGTCCTGTGCACCTGGTCCACGCACCCAATTTAGGTTCCGTGGACCGCGCCGCGTGCACCGACCAACCGCGGGATGCCACGTGTCCCCCCGCCCCGGTCCATGCACCGCCGCGCAAACTCTGTAGACCGCGCCTCACGGGCCCGCCAATCAGGCGGCGCCACGTGTCATGCGCCGGGTCCGTGCACCCAGCCGCGGCGCTCTGTGGACCGCGCGCTGTGGACCGGCCAATCATGGGCTGCCACGTGGCAGCCGGCGGTCCACGGCCCCTCCCATGCACCGAATTTCAGCGAAAACTTCCGGGAGTCCTTTTTGGGCATCCGGACTCAGAATTTAACAAGCAAATAGCCGTTTTCAAGCGTTTTTCCGCGCTGAATCCATTTCCAAGCTCAGTTTGGCCAAAAACCTTTTCAAAATTTCGGCAAACACAGCCGAAGGCTAACACTTCTGAAGATAACTCACAGGGTCCATCTGTAGCATCCCCTTGATGCACAATGGGCCAGACGCACCGACAATAGGTGTTCTAAACAATGGATTCACCAGAAAAGCTGCATGGGAATCTGGGCCACCACAGTAGGCATAGCAGGCATGGCAGGCATGGCAGGCATAGCAGGCATAGCAGGCATAGCAGGCATGGCAGGCATGGCAGGCATAGTAGGCATAGCAGGCATAGCAGGCATAGCAGGCATGGCAGGCATGGCAGGCATAGTAGGCATAGCAGGCATGGCAGGCATAGCAGGCATGGCAGGCATGGCAGGCATGGCAGGCATAGCAGGCATAGCAGGCATAGCTGGCATGGCAGGCATGGCAGGCATAGCAGGCATAGCAGGCATGGCAGGCATGGCAGGCATAGCAGGCATAGCAGGCATAGCAGGCAGTGCCAGTGATTACTGGTTTATCGATTGTTCACTTCATGTGCTAGGGGTTGCATACAATTCTTTGGTTCTCCCCTTTTGGGCTTTTAGATAGAGGCATGATAGCTGTTGAGAGTCCCCAGCTTTCTTATTTCAGTCTTTACGGCTTTGGTTAGTTTTTGTCTCTTGAGGGCTTAGTGGGCAGACCGTCGGGTCTGGCGGTGGTACCCACTGAGAACTCCCTTTTTGGTGTAGTTCTCACACCCTTTGGGGGTTTTTCCCCTCCTTTTTCCTTCCTCTCCTTTGTTTTGCAGAGTCTTAGCGGGTGTTGCTGATTCTGCGGTTGTTGATCGAGGCGAGAGAGTCGCGAGCTAGATCCCTACCCGTCGTTGGAGAGTAGCGGTACCCTGACACAGGAGATCTTCATTAGATATGTCATTTTATTTCCCCTTTTGAGAGACTGTTGTAGTGAGGATATGATATGTATTGAGAGCCTGTACACTGATGTATTTATTGGAGATACCTCCCTATTGAGCTATGAGTTTTGTATCTGAGGATATTGTACGATTATCATTTTTGGGAGGTGGACATTGTTGCATTATATTCCAGTTGTACAGTGGTTGATTTTATTTTTACAGCAGTTTTATCTTATAGCTCTGATATCTATTAGCTGTAGTACTTTTCTTGCATGTAGGACGCTTCGCCTATGCGGGGTTTGGCATAGGTGGCGGATCTGTTGGCGATCCCGGGTCGCAGTTTCGACCCCGGGGCGTGACATGTAGTCCTCTGTTCCGGATCCTGAACATATACCATGTCCAGTTTTTGATTTTTATGCGATTAAAAATCCATCCAAGTGTTTCTACATTATAAGAAGTATTCAGATCACCAATAATGTTTAGTTAAACTTACCTGATCCTTTTGAATTTTTCTTTCTTAAGATTGAGGTATATGATCCAAGCTTCTTCATCTTCAATCTTCAAGACTTAAACACTTTCACGAAATACGCCAAAACTAAAATCCTTAACAAGGGGGACCTCTTCCAGGGAGGCCGGGCAACCAAACGCCCGAGGACAGAACAGGAAACCGGACATGCGCCGACGGGAGGACCAGAACCGCTAGGAAAGCTTTGCGTCATCTGTGGTAGGGCACACCAGGTGACAGGTTGTTCGTGGAGGTACAACCACTGCTACCGTTGTGGCAAGCCGGGCCACACCCGCACCTCATGCCCCCAGGGGCCAACCACTACCACCGCAGCACCGCAACAGGAGGAACGAGGAAAGGCTGCAGCCCCCGCCCCGCAGAAGGACCTACCCGGCAGTCAGCACATGGCAGATCACGATGATTCCAGGTCTCTACCCCGCCATGCCGTGCGTCATTGGCCCAAAGGTTGCGGTCGGGCTCCCCGAGCTGCCCCGATAGAGGACGCGATGTCCCGGAAAGAGTAATAACAGGTAATGCTTTAGGTTTCATCTTCGATTAGGAGTACCTATCGCACCTGAGCATCCCACTCTTGTCCGACCCTCTTTCCCTCTCCTATTTCTCGTCTTACCCTGCGTTGTTCGGAGGAAAATCCTTCCTTCCCACCTACCCTTGCTCCTCTCCTGAATTCCGCGTTAGGGGTAGATGTACTCTAGCTATGAGGAGAAGCCCTCTTAGGCTTTTAGTTGAGCCCTCCCCAGCCTGCACGGGCGAGTAAGTTTCTAGTGCAATAAGGCAGGGAAGACTCAGTTGTCTTTGGTGTTGGCTATTTAATTATTTACGGGTTAAATAGGTCCAATTTCATGCCTCGTGACAATAGGCCCAGGAGACTAATAAGTTGAGTGGGGCTGCGGTCCACAGTAGACCCAACGTCTAGGTGGGTTGAGTCCGGTCGAGACCCGTGGGCGCTGTGTCTGTACGCTTAAGTAAATTGGTTACGTATTTCTAACGGCTCGAGCTTTTGGGAGTAATGGTTAGCACCAACGATCCGACACTTGGAACTTAGTGGTGTCACCGCTAAGAGAATTCGAAAAGATACTCGGAAGGGTTTGGTTTACTGAGTATCAGGTGCTAGTCGATTGTGAGAAACCGAGTATACCACCGAGCCTATTCCGGACACACGACCTATCGCCAAGGCACCGCATCGAATGGCGTTTGCGGAGCTTAAGGCACAATTAGAAAACCTCTTAGATAAGGGGGTTCACCAAACCAAGCGTGTCGTCTTGGGGTACACTCGTACTACCCGTACGGAAGAATGACGGGAGCCTATAATGGTGCATCGACTACCGAGAGATAAACAAGGTCACGGTGAAGAACAAGTACCCCCTGCCACGTATTGATGATCTGTTCGACCAACTGTAGGGGGCGACAGTGTTCTCAAAGATCGACCTCCAGTCTGGCTACCACTAGCTCAGAATCAGGGGCGATGATATACCGAAAACAGCCTTTCAAACTCGTTACGGCCACTACGAGTTCACGGTAATGCCGTTTGGGCTTACTAACGCCCCAGCGGTGTTTATGGATATGATGAACAGGATCTTTAAATCGTTCCTGGACCAATTCGTGGTAGTCTTTATCGATGATATCCTCATCTACTCCCGCACCGATAAAGAGCACGAGGATCACCTGCGAGTGATCCTCCAGACCCTACGGGATCAAAATTCTATGCCAAACTCAAAAAGTGTGAGTTTTGGCTCTGCGAGGTCGACTTTCTGGGACACATAGTTTCAGCGTCGGGGATTGCGGTGGACCCGAGGAAGATAGAATCCGTGACCAACTGGGCTCGGCCGACAACGGTGACAGAAATCCGAAGCTTCCTAGGACTGGCGGGATACTACAGACACTTCGTGGAAGGCTTCTCAAAGATAGCCACTCCCCTGAATCGACTAACCCGGAAAGGGGAGAAATTTGTCTGGACGGCCCAATGCCAGGAGAGCTTTGAGGAGCTTAAAGACAGACTCACACGGGAGCCAGTACTCACATTGCCGAGGCCCGGAGAGGACTACGAGATCTATTGTGATGCATCTCAAAGCGGTCTTGGAAGCGTATTAATGCAACAAGGGAAGGTCATAGCATACGCATCAAGACAGCTCAAGGATTACGAGCAGAACTACCCTACACACGACTTGGAACTCGCGGCAGTCATGTTTGCTTTGAAGCTCTGGAGACATTATCTCTACGGGGCGCACTGTAACGTGTTCTCTGATCATCAGAGCCTCAAATACCTATTTACACAGAAGGAACTGAACTTACGGCAAAGGCGATGGCTGGAACTACTAAAGGACTACGATTTGTCCATCCACTACCACCCCGGGAAGACGAATGTGGTGGCCGACGCCTTGAGCCGGAAAGGACAGATGGGGGAAACGGCACTGAGCGCCCTTACCCAACAAGATCGTCTAATTGCAGAGTCCTCGCAATTGAGGCTGGAGGTAGTGCCAGCAGGTGCGGTTGCGAAACTTCTGTCCTTGGTAGTGAGGCCTATGCTGATAGAGAGGATCTTGGAAGGCCAAACAACGGACACGCAATTACAACTGGTGCGGGACAAAATATCCTCGGGACAAAGTGGGGATTTTACGATTAGCACTGATGATGTGATAAGGTTCCGGGGACGAATTTGCGTGCCCGATGTGTTACGGCATTTTGGTGTTGGCATATTTCGTGAGTCAAGTCAGTGAGTTGAGTCGGAGTCTTAAAGGGATCAAATTGCCAATCAGCAATCAAAGACTTAGAGAAGATTCAACAAGAGCTCAAGTTGACACTCAATGTCTTGAGTCTTGAAGATTGAAGATGAAGAATTGTGGATCAGTTACATCAATCTCAAGAAGAAAGTATTCAAAAGGATCAGGTATGTTTAACTAAATAATTGTGGTGATCCGAATACTTTCTTATAGTGTAGAAACACTTGGATGAACTTTTAATTGCATAATAATCAAAAACTGGTGTTCGGACATGTTCAGGATCCGGATTAGAGCCAACGATCCGGATCCCGAAGGTTGTTGCTTCATACAAGACTTCGATCCGGATCCATGCAATTTCCGATCCGGATCCCGAATGTTAAGTTTTCTGATTTGTATGAACGATCCGGATCGGGCAATGCAATCCGGATCCCGAACCCTTGGTTTTCTGGAATCGTCAATCTCGTTACGACGATCCGGATCGCTGTAAATCCGATCCGGATCGCCGTCCTGAAAATTTCCAGATAAGGTATGTTTTTGATTCTTATCTCTTTCCAAAGGTTTCTAACCTATAAATAGACATTTAGGGTTTCTCAAAAACGTGGGAGCTACGGCCGATTAATTTATAAAACACTTGAGAGCAACCCTAGAGGCCAGGTTTTCACTGTTCTTCTTAATAGCCTCTTTTAGGTCAATTCGACGGTTCTTCCAAGATCTATTTTTTTGTCGAATTGATCTAATCTTTGCTTAGAGATTTTTCCCATGGATCTTCATTGATAATCTAAGCAAAGGATCACCATCGAAGTCAATATTCTTATCGACTGAGTTTGCGTCGTGGATTCGACGTGGCATCGTGGATTCGGTGTGCTAAAGGCGTTTCGTGGATTCGAAACGTGTGCTCGTGGATTCGAGTGGCGTTCATGGATTCGAACGTGTGCAGTGGGCGTGCAAAATCGGTGGAGCGCGAGGTCCAAGAAATTGAAGGAGGGGTTAAATCCGTGGAGACGGTAATCACCTTGTTATTCTTCTTTTCTTAGGGATTGTTATTGCGTGGATATCCAACCGGTCAGCGCAAGGTCCGAAGAAGCTGAAGGAGGGGTTTGAGTCCGTGGAGTCGGTAATCACCTTGTTATTCTTCTATTCTTAGTGGATTGTTATTGCGTGTTGGTCCCGTGGTTTTTCTCCTGGATTGGAGTTTCCACGTAAATCTCGGTGTGCTGTTTTTATTTTCAGCATTGGTTTTTATTTTGCACTGAGATTGAGTTTTTAAGTATTACACCTATTCACCCCCCCTCTAGTTGTTTGATAGTACCTATTTAGATCCTTTGGGATTAATAACTCTACAATTGGTATCAGAGCGGGTTTTAGGTTTATCTATCATGATGGGTAAAAGTGGTAATATTTATAGACCTCCTCTTTTTGATGGGACTAATTATGCTTATTGGAAAGTGCGGATGAGAGCTTTTCTCATCGCAATTGATGAGCGGGTATGGCAATCCGTGGAATACGGTTGGGTGCATCCTGTTGAGGAAGTAGGAAATTCTACTACCCCAAAACCTCGCTCTAGATGGTCCAAAGAGGAATTTGAAATATCTTCTTACAATGGGAAAGGTATGAACGCTTTATTTAATTCTCTTTCCTCGACTGAGCTCACACGAATTTCCGCGTGTGAATCCGTGAAGGAAATTTGGGATATTCTCAAAATTACACATGAGGGTACTAATCTTGTAAAAATTCAAAAGCTCCAGATGCTTACAAGTCAATTTGACTCTATTCATATGGAAGAGCATGAATTGTTTACAGATTATTACACTAGACTTCAAGATGTAATAAATACATGTGCTAATTTAGGAGAAAAGATCCCGGAGTCGAAAATTGTAAGAAAGATACTTCGGACTCTTCCGGAACGGTTTAGGGCAAAGGTTACCGCCATTGAAACCGTTAGTCATCCGGATGAGATGAGTGTAGAGGAATTAGTAGGTGCTTTGCAAACTTATGAAATGACTTTTCCTACTAATCAAGTTTCTTCCAAGTCTTCTTCTAAGCTTACAGGTATTGCATTCAAATCAACAAAGGAAGAAGATAGCGAATCAAGTTCCGACGATGAAATCTCTTTTGCCGATTTTGAAGAACAATTGGCGCGGATCGTAAAGAAATTTCGTCGGAAATTTTGGAAGAATCGAACCGATGGATCTTCATCCACGAAACCTTCTAAAGGATCATCGGGTTCTAAATCCTCTAACCTCAAAAGCTTTGCAAAACCTTCTAAAGAAAAAGAAAAAGATGATTTCGAAGGGGAAATCCAATGCTATCGATGCAAAGGCTACGGACATTTTTCAACGGATTGTCCTTCTCCGAAATCATATAAAAAGAAGGCTTTGCAAGCGAAAACTTGGGACGATTCTACTTCTAATGAATCGACCTCAAGTAAAGAGGAAAAAATCGTTGCTTCTCATGCCTCTCATTTTCCCTCTTCTAATAATTGTTTATCATCATTAGTCACTAACTCTACTCCTTTGATTTTGTATGAAACATCAACAACCGGCGGAGAGTCATCAAGTGAGGGGGAGTCGGACGAGGAAGAACTCGTTGAGGCATATCAACAACTTCTTGCGGAATCTAAGAAGATGGCCAAACATATCAAGAAGTTGAGAAAGCAACGACTTGAAGATCAAGACGAGAATCATGCTTTAAAGATAAAACTTCATGATCTCGAGGAGGAACGAGAACGTTTATTGGAAAACAATAAAATCCTTCAAGAAGAGCGAAACCAATCGGAGACAAACGCTAAATCATATATGGACAAGATTGGTTTTCAAGAAAAACAGTTTGAGGATATTCATGTTACCAACCAAGCTTTGACCAAGCAAGTTCATGAACTCAAATCCGACATACAAAGGCTTTCAACCGTTTCCAAGAAACTAGATTGTATGTGCGGATTAGGTCAAACAAGAAAGGTTGGTTTGGGATTTAAAAAGAACCAAACTGTGAAGGCTTCAAGTTCCACAACTAAATTGAAAGGAAGAACTTGTCACCTATGTGGACTTGAAGGACATTTGGTGAAGGATTGCCCGAAAAAGAGAAAGAAAAATCCTTCGGCAACTTCATCTACGGAGCGGACTCAACGGACTCAAAAGACACATCAAGTCAAAAGAGTTCACTCAATCCACCAAAGGTCCGAGCCACATCATCAATCATACAAGTGGATCATTGCAAGGCAAAGACCTAAGGTGGATCAACAGTCAAAGCGGACAACCCCCGGCCACAACGAATCAAGACAACCCAAAATCCAGCGATTTTGGATTCGGAAAGGTGATATCTTTCCTTGTCTTAAGTTCTAATTAGCTTATGACTGTATGTAATGCTTTGATTGGTTTTCCCTTCATATCTTTCTTAATCTTTGCATTACATGTTTTTCAATGCTCTTCGTTTTTATACTTTGTTTTTGAACAAAAGGGTTCTTACTGAACAAGTGCATTGAATAAAAAGGGCTTCACGTTTATTCACTCCAAATTAATTTTATTTGGATTATCAACTTTACTCCATAATCATAATCTTGAAGATACTTCATTATAGGAGTTTTTGATGTTATAAGCATCAAATTTTAGAAATCATGTGTGATCTTTAGATGCTTAATCTATCTCGGTTGTGTGAATTCATTGTGATAAACGTGAGACAACCGATAGACTAAAATTTGGGATTTAATTCTTTCACGTAAGAGATTGCCTTCTTACAAGGGTAAATAATTGATTTATGAAAGATGTGGAAAGAGTTACATCCGAAAGGAGTGTGAAAACTACCACCACATGCTGGAAAGAGCTGCCACCCCGGTCGTCCGGTTTGTGTGTGAAGCTACCACATGTTATGGATGCTTGATAGTATTTTATGAGAAAATCTTTAGTTGAAGCATTTGGAGATTTATATGCAAAACTCTTATATTTTGAACAATCTCCTGATTGGTATAAGGTGGGATAGTTGAAAGATGCTCAAAGAGCCACCCTTAGGTATTTTAGTGCTTATCTCAAATTTGAAAGGGTAAGAAATCAAATTGATGTCATTTGGAAATCTCTGTAAGTCATCTTTGTACATCCGTTACATCTTGATAGACTTTGGATCTCAAGATTATTTTTGATGACTTGTGTTTGATGAATATAACATGAAAAACTGTTTATAATGTTTTATCTTTATTTTTCATGATTTAGGAGTAAATCTTTTTAATCTTGTGAAATTAATTGGATTGAATGACATCTTGTTAATTCATTGGTTAAAGCACTTAAATTGTTTTCTTGATGGAATACAAATCGGTATTTGAAAAGACTCTAAAATTTGGATTTGTTTCAAGGAATTATTTGTTTTTTTGCCTTCTGGTACCGGTACGCAATCTGCATTTTTGTTATATACCGGAACTGAGCTTTTATCTCTCTTTCTCTTTGAACTGATGTTGTTAGTGATTTCCTTTTGTCTAGTATGTTCACTGTTTGACAATTTGTGACAAAAAGGGGGAGAAGAGAAATGACGGAGATGAGATCATCAAGAGAGGACAAACGAAACGAAAATGGAAAAATGGGGGAGAACGGAAAATGATGATCGTACCACAAAGGGGGAGAACATAGATGCTCAAGAACATGGAGAACATGTTAGAGATGCTCAAGATAGGGGGAGACAAAGAAAAATTGAAAGAGCCGAAAAACAAAAGAACCAAAAGGAAGACGGATCAAATGCAGGATTCTAATTTCTAACGACTAACGTTTGATTTCGTTTGGAGTTTTGTTTTGCAGGAATTACATCACTTTAAGACTCCAAGTCCTAAGTCATAGAGTATGTTCTAGGACTGTTTGGTTCAAATGTAATTTTGTATTTATTGGATCTTTCACGCAAAGAAAATCAATGTTCGACTAACGTTTGATTTCGTTTGGAGTTTTGTTTTGCAGGAATTACATCACTTTAAGACTCCAAGTCCTAAGTCATAGAGTATGTTCTAGGACTGTTTGGTTCAAATGTAATTTTGTATTTATTGGATCTTTCACGCAAAGAAAATCAATGTTTTGGTGATGACATTGACTTTCGATTTTTTGGTTTAAGATGAGTGACTTGAGCGCTTTTATGTATTTTTGGGTTTTGTCACGAAATTGCCAAAGGGGGAGATTGTTACGGCATTTTGGTGTTGGCATATTTCGTGAGTCAAGTCAGTGAGTTGAGTCGGAGTCTTAAAGGGATCAAATTGCCAATCAGCAATCAAAGACTTAGAGAAGATTCAACAAGAGCTCAAGTTGACACTCAATGTCTTGAGTCTTGAAGATTGAAGATGAAGAATTGTGGATCAGTTACATCAATCTCAAGAAGAAAGTATTCAAAAGGATCAGGTATGTTTAACTAAATAATTGTGGTGATCCGAATACTTTCTTATAGTGTAGAAACACTTGGATGAACTTTTAATTGCATAATAATCAAAAACTGGTGTTCGGACATGTTCAGGATCCGGATCAGAGCCAACGATCCGGATCCCGAAGGTTGTTGCTTCATACAAGACTTCGATCCGGATCCATGCAATTTCCGATCCGGATCCCGAATGTTAAGTTTTCTGATTTGTATGAACGATCCGGATCGGGCAATGCAATCCGGATCCCGAACCCTTGGTTTTCTGGAATCGTCAATCTCGTTACGACGATCCGGATCGCTGTAAATCCGATCCGGATCGCCGTCCTGAAAATTTCCAGATAAGGTATGTTTTTTATTCTTATCTCTTTCCAAAGGTTTCTAACCTATAAATAGACATTTAGGGTTTCTCAAAAACGTGGGAGCTACGGCCGATTAATTTATAAAACACTTGAGAGCAACCCTAGAGGCCAGGTTTTCACTGTTCTTCTTAATAGCCTCTTTTAGGTCAATTCGACGGTTCTTCCAAGATCTATTTTTTTGTCGAATTGATCTAATCTTTGCTTAGAGATTTTTCCCATGGATCTTCATTGATAATCTAAGCAAAGGATCACCATCGAAGTCAATATTCTTATCGACTGAGTTTGCGTCGTGGATTCGACGTGGCATCGTGGATTCGGTGTGCTAAAGGCGTTTCGTGGATTCGAAACGTGTGCTCGTGGATTCGAGTGGCGTTCGTGGATTCGAACGTGTGCAGTGGGCGTGCAAAATCGGTGGAGCGCGAGGTCCAAGAAATTGAAGGAGGGGTTAAATCCGTGGAGACGGTAATCACCTTGTTATTCTTCTTTTCTTAGGGATTGTTATTGCGTGGATATCCAACCGGTCAGCGCAAGGTCCGAAGAAGCTGAAGGAGGGGTTTGAGTCCGTGGAGTCGGTAATCACCTTGTTATTCTTCTATTCTTAGTGGATTGTTATTGCGTGTTGGTCCCGTGGTTTTTCTCCTGGATTGGAGTTTCCACGTAAATCTCGGTGTGCTGTTTTTATTTTCCGCATTGGTTTTTATTTTGCACTGAGATTGAGTTTTTAAGTATTACACCTATTCACCCCCCCCTCTAGTTGTTTGATAGTACCTATTTAGATCCTTTGGGATTAATAACTCTACACGATGTGCCAGAATTGAAGAAAGAAATTCTAACGGAAGCGCATATGTCACGCCCCGGGGGTTTTATTTTAGCGGAAACGATACCTCAAAGTACGCGTATAGTGCGTAAAAATTTTTTTGTTTAAATACCTCCTTACCCGGCGCGTGCCCAGACCCGCCACATATACAGATTTACTCGAAAATCGGGCAGAGTCTCCTCTGTATATGCACGGCGTCGCGGCTGATACAATAGTCGAACATAAGCAATCATTTTCCCATTTAATCACAACAGTTCGAAGTAGTACGGTGCATGAAGACTAAACAATACCCGTGGCCAGTCAAGTTGAAAGCATAAACTCACCGTTTTGAAAACAGGCCCACACGGCCTTAGGTTTTGAAAACTGATTGGAAAACGGCATAAATCCACAAGGTTTAGAAAACGGGCCCACCCGACCCTAGACTTTTGAAAACAGTTTTCGAAGTCCTTTTTCTTTTCTTTTGTTTTCTAGTTGGTTTGTTTAGAAAACGGCCAACCGGGAACCATAAAGGAAACAGTAGTGCATAACCAGAAAGAAAGTACTCAACATCCACACGACCCCACAAGGGTATCGAGAACCACACAGTAACCTACAATACCGAATGAAATGCAGAGAAGGTAAATAAAACAGCATACTAGGGCTCCCTCAGACCGACTGCTACCAACTCGGCCTCACCGTCGCCTACCTCTACCCCCTGGAGGTACCTGTCACAGAGTGGGTAGTCAGCGACACTATCATAAAAATAGTACTAAAGCAGTAAAGTAATACCAAGCCACAAAAGTAAGACTAGCCGGAACAACCGCTCTACTCGTGACGGTAACTCGCAACCACCTGTACCACCTGTAACACCTGTAACCCCGGTAACACCTGTAACACCTGACCGCGTCGGGCACCTATCCCGGCGGTCGCACACCTGACCACATCGGGATCCAATCCCGACAGGTCGCACACCTGACCTCATCGGGATCCAATCCCGACAGGTCGCACCGCTCGCACCTCGCTGCCTCAAACCCCCCACCTACGGGGGCCCCCACTACGTCACCTCGTGGGGTAACACGGGTCGAAGACCGCCTTTCCGGAAAAGAGCACCCTTTGCGGTGGCCAAACCGCGGGTGCGCGTGTCGCAACTCGAGCATAAGTAACCAAGTAACCAAGTAACCAAGTAACCAAATAACCAAGTAACCAAGTCACGGGGTAAGATAGTACATCATAGAAACCGTCAGTGTTAGTACCGATTAACAATAAAAAAGTTCCTTTCGGATTACCAACACAATACTCAGCCTCGACCGTAAACCCACCTCAACACAAGTGATCCTGAAATCCGCTGGGAGGCTCACTGGCTAGCGGCTGATTGCTAGTACCTGAATAATAGATACAAGTCAATAATAAACTCTCTCTCATATCCATCCCTCTAACTCACTGTGTACAGCAGTCTACCAGGCTACAATTACAAATTGACCCCTAAGGTTTTACCCAATTGCACTTTTACAATAAAATAAGAGCCGTTTTCGCTCGTTCTCTTAACTGGGATATTATTTTTACGAACCGTCACTTCCAGTAAGTGACACTCGACCCGCTGAACACCGTGCTCACCCATTTGCAGCAGCACGGAACCCGAGGAAAACTTCGGGCCATAATATACCTCTCTAATATAGCTTAAATGCATTTTTGTTTCTTCGGCTCAACGAAACCGAAATCCGACGCGAGCATCGCATCCAGTGACCCCAAATTAGCTAGGAGCTCACTGTCGCGGCTCCGCAAACAGCCCAGAACAGGACTTAGGCCAGCCAACTAACCTAGAGCTTGATAACACTACAACTTTGCATTTACAAGTGCCCACTGCAAATAACTTGAGCATTTTGCTCAGGACACCTCAGGGACACAGGGGCTTGCCCAAAGTGCAGCCCAGAACTGCTGGATCAAGCAGATCCAAGCCCCTTGATCTCGAATGGCTTAGCTTGGCTCCACACATTGATCCACACAGTCAAACATGCAACTGAAGTGAGCATCAAGCTCATGGAATCATGTGGAGTAATCTGGTACTTTGCTGGATGCCCATAATTTGCTAAAACCAACTTCGAGTTTTTTGAGGCATTTCATCAAGCACTTGGTGGGCACAATCCTATAACATACTAGTCTCCCAAACCCAAGCTGCAACCCAGCAAAAAGGGGTTCTGGGAGCACCTAACTTGGATAGGATTATTCTATAAGGCAGTATGAGCATTCACTTTAAAGCTCGGGTCACTTTGCACCCTCGGTTGGCCGGGAACCAAGGTTGAAGATGAAGCTCGGGCACCATTAATGGTGATATTCCATCACTGGTTCCTGAGCCTCTCCCAACAGCACCAAAAGGTGCTACTCATCCCCACAAAGCTTCCTGAACCCGTGCCCGGCGACAGGACACGGCGGCGACGGCGGCGGAGCAAAGCTCGGTTCGAGCTTCCACCTCTAATGGTGGATTTTCAATTATGGGTTCTGGGCCTCAAGCAACAGCACCAACAGCTTCCTAACAAGCTTTTAGGAAGGTCTGGGCTGAACCCCGCCGTCGGAGGTCGCCGGATGGCCGGCCGCCATTAACGTGCTCGAACTCGAGCCATCCATGGCAGCCACAATTTCGGGCTGCATGGATGCCATGCAAAGGCATGAACGGACTCCCCTCGGTCCCTATAACCTTTCTAGGCTTGTGGCCGGCAGTGGGAAGCGTCGCCGGCGCCGGAGCAAGAAGCTCGGCCATGGCTTCATCTTCCCGAAACTAGGGCTTAGGTCTGCGACTCGCACACTAAGCCAAAAGCCATGAAACTTCATGGAAGTGTTCATTAGACTCAACAGAAGATTTCCACCATTTTGGTTCAAGACCAGAGCCGCCGAATAAGACGGATGAACGCGGCGGAGCAATATCGGTTCTCCGGCGGTGCAACTTCACCGCCGGCAAACGGCCGGTTCTCCGGCTTTGAGGTTAGACAGGGAAAGTCTAAAAGACCTCATAAAGACTCTGCCATGGGTCTTGGGCCAATAAAACCAAAGGATAAGGAGCCTCACTTTCGCCGGAGTTGGAGAAGATGGAATGACGCCGGTTTTGCTCCTCCCAGCGTCGCGCGGCCCCGGTAGGATTCCGGATCACCTTGGCTAGTCTTCTGCAGGTTGCAGAGGTCCTCTGGATGCTTTGGAAGAGAACCCAGGCCACCTTGGTGCAACCCTTCCTCCACAACCCAAAATCCGGCAAGGATCTTGCTTTCCAGCGATCCTCGGCGGCGGCTGATGGTGCGGCTCACGGGGGAGATGCAGAGGAAGCAGGAGAAACCTTTGATGGAGGTTGGGTGCAAGAAAACCCGGTGTGATCCCCCTTCCTCAAACTTCCACTTCCCTTTTATACAACCGGGCCTCCTCACCTTACTACGAGCCACCCAAAGAAGAGAGCGGTTCCTGGGCATGGAGGTCGTGGCAGAGGGGAGTGGGAACATGGATGAGCAGTTGTAACTGCTTCTGTAACTGATTCCAAACCCTTAGCACTAACGCATAGTGTTAATAGCGAATTTTCCCTTTCTTTGCAACTTAGTCCCTCTAAACCTTGATCATTACAATTCAGTCCATAGCTGTAGGTCATTTATGCATAGAAGTCCTTCTCCAAATAACCTCATTGCATTTGACACATAAAATATTAAGATTTTTGCGAAAATACCCGCTTTTCCGACGTATTTCACGCATTTCGAGACGAACGGTTCGTCAAATTGCGAAACCGACTTCGCCATGACGTCCGGCTCGTCGAGACCTATCAAGTAGCGTATTTGCTTGCTTGATTCAGCGCTCGAATAAAAATCTCGGGCCATAAAGTTCTGTAAGTTGCAGTATGACGCACGCACTTCGATGCACCCGGATCACTAAACGCGAATTCCGTCAGTGCCATTGTGCTCTGAACGACGGTGCCATTCAAATCGACTACCCGAATCGCTAGATTCGGACTCCAGACAGTGAATCGGCTAACGTTCGCTCGGTGGGGAATTAAATCAGGAGGTTACTATTCACGACTTAAGTCGTGGGCCCCACAAGCTTCTTCACTGATTTCTGAACAATCCGACCGTCGGATCGAAAATCAGTTTATATCATTTTCAATCGGTTCGACGAGACGGTCGCACCAGTGATTTCAGATTTTCAAGATCAGACTCGGATCCGAAAGGCAGACATAGTGCTCCGTAAACTGTGCAATACGCGCACCGGTATGCAAGTCACTAAGGTTTAGATCTGCTTCCTCGCTCGCAAACACACTTGAATTTCTCGAGTGCTACATCACTCACACCTTAAAAGAAGTTTCGTCCCCGAAACTTAAATACACCATGAATCCAATAAGTGGGGAAAGGGCCCAAGCATGCCCGACTTGCGCTCCCAAAAGGATTCGCGCCCCTCCTGATCCGCTCGTTTCTCTCTGGCACTAGGAGAGATTGCAGTTTCCCTGCCGGGCGTTGACGTTCGGCCCTTATTTGTTGACACCCCAGGCAATGAGCTACAAATTGCGTTACATCCCTCTTCATCTTGGGCCACCAGAAGGTCTGCTTGAGGTCCCTGTACATCTTTGTGCCTCCTGGATGCGCTGCATAAGGGGCACTGTGTGCCTTAGACAGAATTTCCTTCTTCAGTTCCGGGGGTATCCGGCACACAAATTCGCCCGCGGAACCGTAGGGTGTCATCGCCTTCCAATGAAAAGTCCCCTTCCTGATCCGGTGAGATCTTGTCTTTTACGGGCTGTAAGTGCGAGTCCGCCTGCTGTTCCTCTCGAATCTTTTCTAACAGTGTTGGTTTGACCACCAGAGTTAGAAGTTGCGCAACCGTGCCTGCTGGCACTACTTCCAACCCTAGTCGTGAAAATTTCACGATCAAGTTGCTCTGTTCAGTCCTCGCACCTACCGATCCTTCCTACAATCGCCCCTTCCTGCTCAAAACGTCCGCTACCACGTTTGCTTTCCCGGGGTGTTATTGGATCGTTAGGTCGTAATCCTTCAATAATTCAAAACACCGCTTCTGATGTCGTCGTCGGGGGTGGTGACACCTTGTCTGCTACAGTCGCGGTAGTGGCTACTCCCGCGAAGTTCCTCCTCCGGGGTTTTGAACAGACCAACAAACTAGGTAGGGTTCTCTCCTCAAAACACTTGTAAGGGATTCCTATCTAGCGTTCACAACTCCTCAGGCGGACTAGGGGAGTAACCCCACTCCTATCCTATATAACCCTCCCCCCCCCGACACAACCGTACAGTACGCGGAGGAAGAAAAAGACAGAAACGGAAGATGGGAATCGATGCCTAACCAAAGAAAAACCATAAAGGTAAGAAAAATATATATATATACCTGTTCTAGGATTCTGCATCACTGCTCCCCGGGGCGGCTGGGGAGGTCCGTCCACAACCTCTGGGCCAGCTACGTTCGACGTGGCGGGGTGGGGTCTCGGAATCGGAAGAGTCCGTCAGGCGTGGGTCGTCGGGTCTCGGTGCCGGGGGTCTGGTGACGCCCGGCCTCCGGGGACACTCGTAACGTGTGTGGCCCGGCCTGCCACACCGGAAGCAATGCTCATTCCGCCAAGGGCAATCCATCATGGGATGCGCACCGTCACAAATGACGCATGGCGTCGGTGGTGTAGGTCCCTCCCTCATCGCCTGCCCGGGTTTCGGCCCGTTCCTCTGGCGCTTGGTCGCTCTGCCACCCTGGTAGGGGCCCCCTGTCGGGCCAGGGTAGGGGTGTGCCCGTCGTGTACGCTCTAGTTCCGCGTGCATGGCCAAGTTGACCGCTCCCTGAAAGGTGGAAACGCCAGTCGGTGGTATCCCACGGGGGTTAACACCACCGGTGCCGTGCTGGGCGCGGTCGACACTCTCGAGCTCCTGGGTCAGTATACCCACGTGCTCTGCAAGAGTTAGCAATTGCACAGCCACGTCGCGCAGCTGGTTGCGTAGTACGCGGTTCGCCTCTGCCGCAAGGTCCATGTCTGGCAGCAGTTACCTACTCAAAATCAGGCTTCTATCTGTCCACACCAAGGAAACACATTAGTCCCAGCATACCAAGAAAACCGTGCGTAAATAAATCACACAAATTCCCCTTTTCCCCACGTTCACTCACGTCCTACACCCTTACGTCCCACACATTTCATTTATTCGTAGTTAAGTGTGATATCTCGGTGGATGTTGGGCCGTCACTGTTGTGATTAAAGCAAAGTCTCTGATACCATCTTAATCTGTCACGCCCCGGGGGTTTTATTTTAGCGGAAACGATACCTCAAAGTACGCGTATAGTGCGTAAAAATTTTTTTGTTTAAATACCTCCTTACCCGGCGCGTGCCCAGACCCGCCACATATACAGATTTACTCGAAAATCGGGCAGAGTCTCCTCTGTATATGCACGGCGTCGCGGCTGATACAATAGTCGAACATAAGCAATCATTTTCCCATTTAATCACAACAGTTCGAAGTAGTACGGTGCATGAAGACTAAACAATACCCGTGGCCAGTCAAGTTGAAAGCATAAACTCACCGTTTTGAAAACAGGCCCACACGGCCTTAGGTTTTGAAAACTGATTGGAAAACGGCATAAATCCACAAGGTTTAGAAAACGGGCCCACCCGACCCTAGACTTTTGAAAACAGTTTTCGAAGTCCTTTTTCTTTTCTTTTGTTTTCTAGTTGGTTTGTTTAGAAAACGGCCAACCGGGAACCATAAAGGAAACAGTAGTGCATAACCAGAAAGAAAGTACTCAACATCCACACGACCCCACAAGGGTATCGAGAACCACACAGTAACCTACAATACCGAATGAAATGCAGAGAAGGTAAATAAAACAGCATACTAGGGCTCCCTCAGACCGACTGCTACCAACTCGGCCTCACCGTCGCCTACCTCTACCCCCTGGAGGTACCTGTCACAGAGTGGGTAGTCAGCGACACTATCATAAAAATAGTACTAAAGCAGTAAAGTAATACCAAGCCACAAAAGTAAGACTAGCCGGAACAACCGCTCTACTCGTGACGGTAACTCGCAACCACCTGTACCACCTGTAACACCTGTAACCCCGGTAACACCTGTAACACCTGACCGCGTCGGGCACCTATCCCGGCGGTCGCACACCTGACCACATCGGGATCCAATCCCGACAGGTCGCACACCTGACCTCATCGGGATCCAATCCCGACAGGTCGCACCGCTCGCACCTCGCTGCCTCAAACCCCCCACCTACGGGGGCCCCCACTACGTCACCTCGTGGGGTAACACGGGTCGAAGACCGCCTTTCCGGAAAAGAGCACCCTTTGCGGTGGCCAAACCGCGGGTGCGCGTGTCGTAACTCGAGCATAAGTAACCAAGTAACCAAGTAACCAAGTAACCAAGTAACCAAATAACCAAGTAACCAAGTCACGGGGTAAGATAGTACATCATAGAAACCGTCAGTGTTAGTACCGATTAACAATAAAAAAGTCCCTTTCGGATTACCAACACAATACTCAGCCTCGACCGTAAACCCACCTCAACACAAGTGATCCTGAAATCCGCTGGGAGGCTCACTGGCTAGCGGCTGATTGCTAGTACCTGAATAATAGATACAAGTCAATAATAAACTCTCTCTCATATCCATCCCTCTAACTCACTGTGTACAGCAGTCTACCAGGCTACAATTACAAATTGACCCCTAAGGTTTTACCCAATTGCACTTTTACAATAAAATAAGAGCCGTTTTCGCTCGTTCTCTTAACTGGGATATTATTTTTACGAACCGTCACTTCCAGTAAGTGACACTCGACCCGCTGAACACCGTGCTCACCCATTTGCAGCAGCACGGAACCCGAGGAAAACTTCGGGCCATAATATACCTCTCTAATATAGCTTAAATGCATTTTTGTTTCTTCGGCTCAACGAAACCGAAATCCGACGCGAGCATCGCATCCAGTGACCCCAAATTAGCTAGGAGCTCACTGTCGTGGCTCCGCAAACAGCCCAGAACAGGACTTAGGCCAGCCAACTAACCTAGAGCTTGATAACACTACAACTTTGCATTTACAAGTGCCCACTGCAAAATAACTTGAGCATTTTGCTCAGGACACCTCAGGGACACAGGGGCTTGCCCAAAGTGCAGCCCAGAACTGCTGGATCAAGCAGATCCAAGCCCCTTGATCTCGAATGGCTTAGCTTGGCTCCACACATTGATCCACACAGTCAAACATGCAACTGAAGTGAGCATCAAGCTCATGGAATCATGTGGAGTAATCTGGTACTTTGCTGGATGCCCATAATTTGCTAAAACCAACTTCGAGTTCTTTGAGGCATTTCATCAAGCACTTGGTGGGCACAATCCTATAACATACTAGTCTCCCAAACCCAAGCTGCAACCCAGCAAAAAGGGGTTCTGGGAGCACCTAACTTGGATAGGATTATTCTATAAGGCAGTATGAGCATTCACTTTAAAGCTCGGGTCACCTTGCACCCTCGGTTGGCCGGGAACCAAGGTTGAAGATGAAGCTCGGGCACCATTAATGGTGATATTCCATCACTGGTTCCTGAGCCTCTCCCAACAGCACCAAAAGGTGCTACTCATCCCCACAAAGCTTCCTGAACCCGTGCCCGGCGACAGGACACGGCGGCGACGGCGGCGGAGCAAAGCTCGGTTCGAGCTTCCACCTCTAATGGTGGATTTTCAATGATGGGTTCTGGGCCTCAAGCAACAGCACCAACAGCTTCCTAACAAGCTTTTAGGAAGGTCTGGGCTGAACCCCGCCGTCGGAGGTCGCCGGATGGCCGGCCGCCATTAACGTGCTCGAACTCGAGCCATCCATGGCAGCCACAATTTCGGGCTGCATGGATGCCATGCAAAGGCATGAACGGACTCCCCTCGGTCCCTATAACCTTTCTAGGCTTGTGGCCGGCAGTGGGAAGCGTCGCCGGCGCCGGAGCAAGAAGCTCGGCCATGGCTTCATCTTCCCGAAACTAGGGCTTAGGTCTGCGACTCGCACACTAAGCCAAAAGCCATGAAACTTCATGGAAGTGTTCATTAGACTCAACAGAAGATTTCCACCATTTTGGTTCAAGACCAGAGCCGCCGAATAAGACGGATGAACGCGGCGGAGCAATATCGGTTCTCCGGCGGTGCAACTTCACCGCCGGCAAACGGCCGGTTCTCCGGCTTTGAGGTTAGACAGGGAAAGTCTAAAAGACCTCATAAAGACTCTGCCATGGGTCTTGGGCCAATAAAACCAAAGGATAAGGAGCCTCACTTTCGCCGGAGTTGGAGAAGATGGAATGACGCCGGTTTTGCTCCTCCCAGCGTCGCGCGGCCCCGGTAGGATTCCGGATCACCTTGGCTAGTCTTCTGCAGGTTGCAGAGGTCCTCTGGATGCTTTGGAAGAGAACCCAGGCCACCTTGGTGCAACCCTTCCTCCACAACCCAAAATCCGGCAAGGATCTTGCTTTCCAGCGATCCTCGGCGGCGGCTGATGGTGCGGCTCACGGGGGAGATGCAGAGGAAGCAGGAGAAACCTTTGATGGAGGTTGGGTGCAAGAAAACCCGGTGTGATCCCCCTTCCTCAAACTTCCACTTCCCTTTTATACAACCGGGCCTCCTCACCTTACTACGAGCCACCCAAAGAAGAGAGCGGTTCCTGGGCATGGAGGTCGTGGCAGAGGGGAGTGGGAACATGGATGAGCAGTTGTAACTGCTTCTGTAACTGATTCCAAACCCTTAGCACTAACGCATAGTGTTAATAGCGAATTTTCCCTTTCTTTGCAACTTAGTCCCTCTAAACCTTGATCATTACAATTCAGTCCATAGCTGTAGGTCATTTATGCATAGAAGTCCTTCTCCAAATAACCTCATTGCATTTGACACATAAAATATTAAGATTTTTGCGAAAATACCCGCTTTTCCGACGTATTTCATGCATTTCGAGACGAACGGTTCGTCAAATTGCGAAACCGACTTCGCCACGACGTCCGGCTCGTCGAGACCTATCAAGTAGCGTATTGCTTGCTTGATTCAGCGCTCGAATAAAAATCTCGGGCCATAAAGTTCTGTAAGTTGCAGTATGACGCACGCACTTCGATGCACCCGGATCACTAAACGCGAATTCCGTCAGTGCCATTGTGCTCAGAACGGCGGTGCCATTCAAATCGACTACCCGAATCGCTAGATTCGGACTCCAGACAGTGAATCGGCTAACGTTCGCTCGGTGGGGAATTAAATCAGGAGGTCTATTCACGACTTAAGTCGTGGGCCCCACAAGCTTCTTCACTGATTTCTGAACAATCCGACCGTCGGATCGAAAATCAGTTTATATCATTTTCAATCGGTTCGACGAGACGGTCGCACCAGTGATTTCAGATTTTCGAGATCAGACTCGGATCCGAAAGGCAGACATAGTGCTCCGTAAACTGTGCAATACGCGCACCGGTATGCAAGTCACAAAGGTTTAGATCTGCTTCCTCGCTCGCAACCACACTTGAATTTCTCGAGTGCTACAGCATAATGCCCCCTATGTTGGTTTTTAAGGATCCACAAGGATCTAAATAGGTACTATCAAACAACTAGAGGGGGGGGTGAATAGGTGTAATACTTATAAAACCAATCTCAGTGCAAAATAAAAACCAATGCGGAAAATAAAAATAGCACACCGAGATTTACGTGGAAACTCCAATCCAGGAGAAAAACCACGGGACCAACACGCAATAACAATCCACTAAGAAAAGAAGAATAACAAGGTGATTGCCGACTCCACGGACTCAAACCCCTCCTTCAACTTCTTCGGACCTTGCGCTCACCGATTGCACGTCCACTGCACACGTTCGAATCCACGAACGCCACTCGAATCCACGAGCACACGTTTCGAATCCACGAAACGCCTTTAGCACACCGAATCCACGATGCCACGTCGAATCCACGACGCAAACTCAGCCGGTAAGAATATTGGCTTCGATGGTGATCCTTTGCTTAGATTCTCATTGAGGAACCGTAGAAGAAATCTCTAAGCAAAGATTAGATCAATTCGACAAAAGATATGTTCTTGAAAGAACCGTCGAATTGACCTAAAATAGGCTATAAAGAAGAACGATAAAAACCTAGCCTCTAGGGTTGCTCTCAAGTGTTTAATTAATTAATCGGTAGTTCTTGAGAAACCCTAAGTGTCTATTTATAGTTTAGAAACCTTTGGAAAGAGATAAGCATCAAAAACTGCCTTAACAGAAACTTTCCCGCACGACGATCCGGATCAGATTTACGGCGATCCTGATCGTCGTCTTTTTTCAGCAATTCCTGAAAAAATAAGGTTCGGGATCCGGATCGAAGTGCCTGATCCGGATCGTTCATACAGTTCAGCAAAAACCCATGTTCGGGATCCGGATCAGAAAGGGCTTGGATCCGGATTGAATTTGCGTATGAACTAACACCCTTCGGGATCCGGATTGGAATGTCTGATCCGGATCCTGAACATGTCCCATGTCCAGTTTTTGATTTTTATGTAATGAAAACATATCCAAGTGTTTCTAAACTACTCAAATGAATTCGGATCACCAAAATTATTTAGTTAAACGTACCTGATCATTCCGAATCCATTTTCCTTAAGATTGATGTATAAGATCCACAATTCTTCAACTTCAATCTTCAAGACTCAAAACACTAAGTGTCAACTTGAGCTCTTGTTGAATCTTCTCTGAGTCTTTGATTGCTGATTGACAATTTGATCACTTCAAGACTCCGACTCAACTCAACAAATCAACTCACGAAATATGCCAATACAAAAAGCCGTAACACCCTACACTGCGCATCCCGGAGGTACAAAGATGTACAAAGACCTGAGGCAGACCTTCTGGTGACCCAAATTGAAGAATGATGTGACGCAATTTGTGGCGCATTGTTTGGTGTGCCAACAGGTGAAAGCGGAACATCAGCGACCGGTGGGAAAGCTACAACCATTGCCCATACAAGAGTGGAAATGGGAATGGATTACCATGGACTTCGTAACCGGTTTTCCGCAATCGCAACATGGACATGACGCGATATGGGTCATAGTGGACCGCCTGACAAAATCGGCCCACTTTCTGCCTATCCACACGACGTGGACCCGAGACCGGCTAGCGCAAACCTACATCGACGAGGTGGTAAGATTGCACGAAGTACCATCGTCGATAACTTCTGATAGGGACACACGCTTTGTGTCAAATTTCTGGCGGAGCCTGCAGCAGGCACTGGGGACCAAACTGCAATTCAGCACGGCCTTCCACCCGTAGACGGACGGGCAATCGGAACGGGTGATCTAGATTCTCGAAGATATGCTTCGAGCTTGTGTGTTAGATCTGGGTGAGGGATGGTCGCGTTACCTATCTCTCGTGGAATTCGCCTACAATAATAGCTACCAAGCTAGTATTCAGATGGCGTCGTACGAAGGCTTGTACGGGCGCCGATGTCGATCGCCTATTTGCTGGGACGACCTGGGGGAGCGGAAGCATTTGGGGCCAGACCTTGTAGAGGAAACGGAGGCAAAGGTGCGCCTTATCACGCAGCGGCTGTTGACCGCCCAGAGCCGGCAGAAGAGCTACGCGGATCAGAGGCGACGGGAATTGGAATTTATGGTGGGGGAACACGTGTTGCTTCGTGTATCACTGTCTAAGGGGACAAGGCGGTTCGGCTTACGAGGGAAGCTGAGCCCACGGTACGTGGGACCGTTCGAAAGTTTGGAGCGCGTGGGCCCGGTGGCATACTGGTTGGCCTTACCGCCAAACCTCGAACGGGCACACAATGTGTTTCACGTCTCGATGCTCCGAAAGTACCTTCCCGACCCGTCCCACATCCTCGATGTTTCTGCTGTCGAGTTGCATGAGGATTTGAGCTTCGAGGAAACGCCAATACGGATATTGGCACGAGAGGAAAAGAAGCTTCGCAACCGGACGATTCCCTATGTAAAGGTGCAATGGAGTAACCATGAGGAGCGTGAGGCGACCTGGGAACTTGAGACAAAAATGAGAGAGTGTTTCGCTGAGTTATTTAGCGAGGGTTGAGGTTAAGTTTCGAGGACGAAACTTCTCTTAAGGGGTGTGTGGTGTAATATCACAACTTTGCGTGTAACGTTTACCCTCCTGCTAATAAAGTTTAAGTTATGGAAAACTGAATTATTGGGTTCACTTAAGTTGTTAATCTCGAGGTGCGGGTACTTTTCTGTGAAAGAGCTCGAAAAACGGTGAATGGTGGTGCGACCGGATCCGGATTCCGACTTACGAATCCCCCGGAAAGGGGTTGTTAGGATCGCAGTAACTGGGGTGTGCATCGGAATCTGTGCAAGTGATCGTGCATGCTTTTCGAGGAAATAAGGAATTATCTCTAAGGATTAAATAAATAAATAATTAATTAGTTATTAAATACCCGATGGATTTCTATGGTACGTACTGAGAAAGGAAAGAAAAATCACCTTTTCTGAAAAAGGAACCCTAACCGAGAGAGAAAAAAAAGAAAGAGGGAAAAGAAACCCTAGCCGGAGAGAAAAGAAAGAAAGAGGAAAAGTGAAACCCTAACCGGAAGAGAGAAGGGAGAAAGAATGAGAAAGCGGAGGGACCCGATAATCCCTGACGAACGTGCCGGAGCCGGGAGCGTGAACGGACCGCCTTCTCCGACGAATCGCGGTAAGCGATGTTCCTTTCGGTTTTAGTTTCGAGTTTTGTTGTCGTTGTCTTGCCATTTTCGTTACCCTTCCCGCCGCCGCCGCGAAGCCCTAGGGCGCCGCCGCCGCAAAGCCCTGGGGCCCGCCGCCGCCGCACTGCGTCCGGCGCCGCGCGGGGCAGGCGCCCGCGCGGCTGCACCGCAGGAGGCGCGCGCGCGTGCCGCGCGGGGCTATAGCCCGCGCGGCCGCCCCCGCACCGCGTGCGGCGCCGCGCGGGCAGGCGCCCGCGCGGCTGCACTGCATGCGGCGCGCGCACGTGGCGCCGCGCGGCTGCACCGCACGCGGCGCGCGCGTGCCGCGCGAGGCTGGAGCCCGCACGGCCGCGCGGCATGCGGCGCGCGGGCTGGACCCGCGCGGCCACAGCGTGTGCCGTGCGAGGCTAGCGCCCGCGCGGCCGCAGCTTGCCCCGCGAGGGGCCGGGGCCCGCGCGGCCGCGGCATGCGCCGCGCGGGGCTGGCGCCCGCGCGGCCGCGGCTTTCGCCGCGCGAGGCCGATGCCCGCGCGGCCGCATGGCATGCAACGACGCTGGGGTGGCCGCGTCGCCCGTCGCGCGTTGTCGCCACCGCCGTGTCGAGTCATTGGTAGTGTTTTTGGGTTTTTGGACTCTGTTTATTTACAGTTATGTTTCCGATCTGACCTCGGTTCTTTTGGGGACTATTTTTAGGTCCGAGTGCCAACTGCGAGCTTGGTTCGGTCTCAGGTGTTCCGATCAGCACATTCGAGGTGGGTACCTTCGGTTATTTTCGGTGTAATGTCGTTCCCATGTATTTTGCATGATAAAGTAGATGTTTTGGTAAACTGTCTAACCCCATTGCATGTATGTCCCGTTTTATATTCTAACTGAGGGGCTGAGGTCGCAGTACTGTTTTATGTTCTAACTGAGGCGGCTGAGGTCGCAGTTTCATTTTATATGCTCGTATTGCTTACACGCACACCGGCGGTTTGGCCACCGCACAGGGTGTATTTTTTCAAAAAGATGGTAAGTTTACCCGCGTACCCCACGACTAGGATGATGGGGACCCCTCAAGGGGAGGCGACTGCTACTTGGGCAGTAGAGGGGTTGGTGGCACCAAGAATTGAGCACGGTATTTGGGGTTGGGGCCCAACTTGTTTTTAATCCTAGGGTAGGGGCCAATGTGATTTGTGACAGGGATTTAGCGGTACGTGAGGGGGGAGTAAATGCTCCGGTGTATCGGTTTGTCTTTTCAATATTACATTTACTCATTTATATCTACTTTATCAGTCACTGACTACCCACGCTGTGACAGGTCCGAGTAGGGGTGGGAACCGGGACGACGGTGAGGCATCGGTTAGAGGACCCTAGCCACGGTGGCTAGTAAACTTTACAGTATGGTTATTTCTTTTAATGTTTGGTTAGTATAACTGTGAATTACTTGTGTACGGTTTCTTATGGATGTTGGATTGAGGACTTAGTGTAGGAATATCTTCTTATATCTGTGAATGTTTAGATGTATGAATGCGGCCCGTTTTCAAATACAAACATGGTTTCAAAAGCGTTTTCAAACCAAGTGTCGTGTGGGCACTGATTTCAAAACCCGTGGATTTATCCTTTCAAGCAAGGTTGCCGCTTAAAAGAGATTGCGAAAATATTTTGTAAAACTGGGTGTCATGTGGACATCGTCTTTCAAACCCGTGGTGATTATGATAGTATGGTTTAGTGTAATCTCTCCTTGTTGTTGTGTAACGATTGCATGGTTAAAGTATTTGTCGTGCTCGGAACGCCGTACATATACAAAGGAGGCTCCGCCCGTTTGGGGAGTGAATTTGTATATGTGGCGGGTCTGGCGCGCACCGGAGGCAAGGCTCATTTAAAGAGAAAAAAAAAAATGTATACGTTTTTCGCTCTTTTAGAACCTCCAGGGCGTGACAGCGTCCTAGTCTAACTATCTCAATCTCACGCAAAGCGAACTCTAGTGTATCAACTAGTCACATCATCATCGTATCTGGAGCGTACTCCAGGGGAGCGACCCCACCGAGCTCAAGCGTGTCTCATCTATCTCAACAAGCGGCACATGCATGCTATGATCCACGATCAAACAGATCGGAAACTCAATGCTCAAATATCACAACTCGGTCGGGAACCCTCCACGACTCGATCAGGAAATGCCCAAACACTCTCACAGCTATGTCGGAGAACCCTCCACGACTCAATGTGATAATGCACAACCCATGGCTAAGTTGGGAAACCTCCACGACTCGATCTGCCAGAGCCCAAAACTCTCAAAGCTAAGTCGGAGAACCATCTCCACTACCAAATCAGAAATGCACAATTCACGATCTAGAATAATCCCATCGATCCCAACAAGGAATCTCAAACTCATATGACACTAGAAACTCATCCCACAGAGTTCTAAAAATCCACTCGGCCCTCTGGCACGAGAACACATGCATCCTGAACCTACTCAACCCCTCTGGAAAATCTCAATATTTTAAAACTATTTTCAAAGCCCAGTTTTCATTAAAACAGGTCCGACGATTTTTAAAACGGTTCAGATGCCAATCTAATGCCAACTAATCATGCAGTCTAGTGTCAAATCACTTCTAGATCATGCTAAAAATCTCTAGGGCTCACAATTGTCCTCCTACAATTTTCTAGGCAACTATCAGATTTACCAGCTATGCAAATAAATAAGCTAAACATGATCAACATGCATACAATAGCTTTAGAGGGCATTCCATACATCTTGAAGAAATTCCAACCCACTTGGAACGCTTTCCGCAGGCAATCGCTGAAGTCGGTGAAGCGCCGCACCGCTCACTGTCAAAATCTGTCGGAAACACCAAAACCGTGCCACGCGCGCGCGAACACTGTCGCGAACCTTGGAAAAATTCCCCGGAAGCTCGAACAAATCCCTCGAGTCCTCTACAAAAATCCGGCGCGCTTCGGCTCCCTCGCTGTCAACTCACAGATGCGCGCATGCCCTCGGCTCCGCGCGGTAAAATCCAAAGCTCACAGCACAAGTGCAAAAGATGGAAGGAATAATCCAAATAAGCTCAAAGATTCATCAAAAATCCATCATCAAATCCAAAAACCCATGCTAGGAAAAATCTGTCACATACCTCTCATGCGGCTCGACCCGCGCGCGACTCCGCTCAAGACCAAGCAGCAGGAAAATAGCACACTCCTCAATCCTCTTCTTCTTCTCTTTCTTTTCCTTGCTTTCTCTCTTTTCTTTCTTTCTTTTATCTCTTTCCTTTCTTTCTGCCGTGGAGAAGAAGGCAGGGTGGGGGCTCATATATAGAGGGCGACGTAGGTGTAAAACAGTGGAGAAGGAAAAGACCAAAGTGCCCTCGAAGAAGCTGCTTAATCTGGACACCCTGAGGTGTTGGGTACCGGTACCCCAAGCTGGGTACCGATACCAAACCGTTTAGTTCCGGAACCAAATGTCGGGTTCCGGAACACAGCCTGCAGTTCCAGAACCCAGACTTTGGTTCCGGAACTCAAGCTCCAAACCCTCCAAATCCGAAGTCTGAAGCTTCCTCAACGCCGCGGCCAACTCACTTTTCGCCCCGGAAGCTTCTGCTGCGCTCTGAAACCTCCCGAACTTCACTGTAACCATAAAATACACTTGTCCAAAGCTTTTCCCACTCAGAAAGCTCAACTGTGGAATCGGTGTGCTCAATCCAAAATCCGATACTCTTACAAGAAAAACCCTCACTGCATTCTCTTCTCATTTCTTTTCTCTTTCCTTTTCTCAACTCCAAAGCGGGTTACAATTAATTACTTAAATCCTTTAATTGCCAACTCCAACTCACTTTTCGCCTTCGGGGCCTCCGCATCAAACTGAAAGCTCCCGAACTCCGCTGTAACCTGAAAATACACATGTTCCAACACTTTCCAATTTCTCGCGCACCACGGCAGAGTCGGTACTCTATTCAATCCAATATTCTACAAGTACACAAAGCCCTGAAATCACTGATTCAAACTGGGCTTCCAAGTTTCGATACCGCTAACTCACTTTTCATTCCAAGGACTTCCGCGTCGATCTGAATCAATCCGAATTCATCTGCAAACGCAAATGGAATACGCCCAAGGCGATTTTCTCCGCACCACGCCATCTTGCGATGCCGGTGCACTCAACAAAGTCCCGGTACTCTACACTCACCAACCCCCAAGACACTAGTAAAATATCCGCAAGTCAAATAAAATCCCCTCGGCCCCCAGGCACGAGGTTACATGCACCCTGGGACCCTGTCATCTCACTGGCAATTTCACAATTTAAAAACCACTTTTAAAAATGCTGATTTTCCTTAAAACAGGTTTCACGATTTTTAAAACGGTCCCGGTGCAAAAGTAATGCCCTCTAACCATGCAATCTAGTGTCATACAGTACCAAGAGTATACTAAAAATAATATGGGGTTCTACTGAATTTTCTAGAATTTTCTAGGCAACTATCAGATTTACCAACAGTAAAAATAATACACTAGACATGATCAAAATGCATACAGAAGCATTAGGAGGCATTCCATACAATTTGGAAGAATTCCAACCCACCAAAAATACTTTCCGTAGGCAAAGCCGAAGTCGGGGACGCGCCGAAACCACAATCTGCCGAAACTCCGAAAATCGCGCCGCGCGCGCGTACACTGTCGCGCACCCCGGAAAAATCTCCGGAAGCTCAACCAATACACCCAAGTCCACTACAAACCTCCTGCGCACCTCAGCTCCCTCACAGCCAACAACACAGCATGTGCATGCATGCAAGACCTCGGCTCCGCGCAGTAAAAACCCAAGTCTCAGCCAAGCAGCACCACAGCTGCTCTCAAGGTGCAAACATGGAGAAAAGATGGAAAGAAAACCACTTGAGCTCAAACTCCTCCAAAATCACAACCAAATCCAACATAAAAAGATCTGCCAACTTACCTCGTATGTAGCTCGATGCGCGCGCGGCTTCACTCAACTCCAAGCAGCAGGATCACACCAACATGCAAGGCTTCAACTCACTACTTCACTTCTCCTTCTTCTCTTTTCTTCCTTTCTTTCTTTCTTTTCCTCAGGTTGTAGTGGAGAAGAAGCATGGTGGGTTGGCTCATATAAATAGAAGGTGGCGTAGGGCAAACATCTGGAAAGTGAATTTACTCAAATACCCCTCCAAAAATCCATGTCAGCAAGCCACCCGAGCCCAACCTGCTGCTGGGTACCGGTACCCCAAGTTGGGTACCGGTACCCCCCCTGGGTTCCGGAACCAAATGCTGGGTTCCGGAACCAGGAGGCTGGTTCGGGAACCCAGCATTTGGTTCCGGAACCCAACACCTCCAAAGCCCAAAATCCAGCAGAAAGCTCCAGAATCTTCGCCGCCGACTCACTTTTTGCCCCGGAAGCTTCCGCATCACTCTGAAACCTCCCGAACCCCGCTGTAAACATAAAATACACATGTCCCAAGCCTTTCCAAATTTTTCTGTGCACAAATGCGGAGTCGGTACTCAATCCAAAATCCAGTACTCTACACGGGCGCCTGAAAGTTACTGTGCGCGCCCAAATCCACATGGCGGTCATCCGCAGCGCCAGCCCGCAGCGCCCGAATCGTCCTGATTGTGCCACATGTCCCGATGCCTCATGCTCCGCGCGCCCCGCGCACGTGCGGCGACTTGCACCCGCCAATCGCAGCGTGACACGTGGCCAGTCGTAGTCCACGCGTGGTCCACGCGCCGGGTATTTCGGAAGATGTCGGCCAATCACACGCCGCCATGTGGCATCGCCGCGATGACTGTGGCGTGATGCATGCGATCTGGCCAATCACACGCTGCCACGTGGCAATGCCCCCGTGTTCGCTGGTCCCGGTGCACGCGCCATGGGCCGTGGACCGGCCTGCCCGTGTCTGCCCACGACCGCCCTGTGCCTACCCGCGGCCACGCCGTCGCGCTCCGGCGCCTGCCCGCCGCCGCCGGCGTTGCCCGGCCTGCCCGGAACAGTATAAAGATGCCCGAAGTCCGTTTTAGGGCGTCCGGATTCTGAAAAATACAAGTAAATGGCCGATTTTCATCGTTTTCGCGCGCTGAATCGAAATCCGATGTCCGTTTTGCCAAAATTCACTTCTAAAATTCGACGAAGGCATCAGAATGGGCAAACTTAATCCAATTTTCACGCTGGGTCCAATCCTGAGGTCCGATTTGCGCACAACCAACTCTATCACACAAACTAAGCCTCCAGAAGTTGTTGAACACACTGCAAAAGCTCTGCGAAGATCCGGATCATCATAGTTACCAGAGGAGAACCCGGCCGAGCAAATCCCTCCTTGGCCCGATCGCTTGGTCCACTGGCACGCGGCACATTCGTCATCTCGATGGTCACTCCTAGGGGCCGATCGCGCACCGCCATTTTTGGGCCCAACAGCGGGTTTGAGGTACCGGTACGCCAACAATTAATTTTTTTTTTTCAATTTTCATCCAACCCGAGAGTTGGAGTCCAGCTCTTTCTACAAGGTTCCGGTACCCTATCCAAAATTCTAAAATTTTCAGATTTGGATCTTTTAAACCTCGCTTCCTTGGCTCACTTTTGATCCGAAGATTTTTGCTTCGAATCAAAGCACTTCGAACTCATTCTTAATAACATTTTAGACACGTTTAGAGTAATTTAACTGCACTTTGCTATTTTGCGAAAGTCAGTGTACTACATTTCGGCTGATCCGAATTTAGGGTTTCGGGCGCCCAGAACCTTGATTCAGGCGCCCGAATTCCTATAAACGGTAGTTTCCAAGAATTTGCCCTTCCAATGCCCGTTCTCGCGTCAATTTTGCGCGAATTGGTTTCCGCTCGACTCGACCATTTTCAGATGTGTCGGCTAGCTAAATGCGCATGTCCGCAAAGCCCCGAAATACCAGAACACTACAATAAACCCTAATTTTGAGAAACTAGGTTTTCATCTAAAAATCTCACAAAAGACGAATAAGAAAGGTTTCTAACCTTGTTTTAGCTCAAATCCTTCCTAAGGAATGCAAAGGATGTGGTCTAGGGCTCCAAACCTCCTTCTTATTCAAGCTCTAGCTTCCCTCCAAGTCCCTCCAAGTCCTGGGTGCAAGCTCCAATGGCGGAGAGGAGAAGGAGGAAGAAGAAAACAAGAATTAAAGAAGAGTTGGAGGAGAAAATCCAAGAAGAAGATGAGAGGAACTCACTTCTTCACACTCCTCTTACTCTCCAAATAAAAGGGAGAATAGAGGAGGAAGGGGTTTTATCATATGTTGTAAGAAAATCCCCATTAGCCCTTTAAAGAAGAGAAATTACCTTTCTCAACGAAAGCTTCCCAAACTATCAGGGTTCGCCTCGATCAAAATTCGGAATCTAAAGGGTCAACCATCTCTTGCACAGTGATGGTCCGGACATTCCTTTCAGGGTCTTTTCTGAAATTTTTCATTTTGCGTCGTTTTGTCCTGAAAACCTTCTATAACCCTCCGAAAACTCACCAAAACAACCGAATGGGATCGAACACCCTCCCACACACTAGAACGCTGCAACCATCTCTTGCGCAGTGATGGTCCGGACCTCCCTTTTAGGGTCTTTTTTAAAATTTTTCGTTTTGTGCCGTTTTGTCCCGAAAACCTTCTATAACCCTCCGAAACCTCACCAAAACATTCGAATGGGATCGAACACCCTCCCACACACTAGAACTCTGCAATTTGCTAAAGTTTAGCGTACTGCACAAACAGTGCAACGTTCTTATGAAACAGTGTAATTTTAACTTAACAAAACAACTTTATCATCTTCTTTTTACTTCTCTAAATCTTGACCTTTCTTGTAGCAGCGACGATATATAATGGTATTTTCAAGAAAAAAAAGAATTTTTTTAATGATTTTTTTTATTTTTTATTATATTTTTTTTTTACCATCTATATTTTTTTTTTCTGCTATCCTTGCTGCCGTCATGGACCCCATCGGAGGATCGTTTTTTTCGTTGCTACCCTCGCTGCCGTCATGGACTCTGTCGGAGCATCGCCTCTCAAAGTTGTTGCACCTGCTCCCGCCACGCTCACACTCACTCCCGTAACATTGTGCCTATCAGATACGCGTGGGCGTGGGCGCGACGGTGGTCTGGTGGGGTCTATGGTGACTTAGACGTCGTGTAGGCGAGGGTGGCGGGGGTGGGAGAGATCGTAAGCTCAGAAAAGAAAAGAGGAGCAATACGAATCTCAAGCGAAAAAATAAGAACGAGAAAAAAATATGAAGGAGAAAAAAAATAATAAAAATATTGTGATCGATTTTTTTAAAAATTCAGTCCAATTATATATAAATAAAAAGCAAAACTCAAAATCAATAAATTTTTTTATACAAATTGGCCTATTTTTTTAAATTAATATTAAAAAAATAAAAAATCCAAAATAATGTGCCTAAAATTTATACTTTACTTTGGTAATGGGTCCAGCACATTTTCCAAAAAAAAAAAAAAAAAAAAAAAAAAAAAGAAAAAAGAAAAAAAGAGAGTAAAGAATCCCAGCACACAGCCGTCTCTCTCCGTTGCAGTACAAAGAGGCAGTACTGTAGGGCACAAAGTGAAGAAAAAAAAAGGAAGGGGCGCATCGGATGCCGATTGAAAGTTCCGCTTCTTTCCTTCCTCCTCCGCGTCATCATCATTCTCTCCGCCTTCCTCTCCCACGACCACTCTTACCCTAACCCCTAAAAATCCTAGTCCTAACCCTAATCTCTCTTCCACTCCTCGCCATTGCCGATGGCCGCGCCGCGCGCGCGGGAGCCGCCGCCGCCGCCCGTCATCGGGAAGGCCGGGAGGCTGACTGTCTTCATCACCCCGCCACCGACGCCGACTCCGATGCCGACGCCGAAGACCATCACCAGCCCTAGGCCGAGCCCCGGAAAGGCGATTCCCTCCCCGGTGCCTCCGCCGTCTCCGACGCCGCGTCCGCCGCCGCAGCCGCTGGTTCAAGTGCCGCCGCAGCGGTTCGAGAAGGCTGCGCCGAGGTCGCCGGGATCGGCGTTAGGGCTCTTGCGGGGCGCGGTTGCAAGAGTCCAAGAAGGTAGCCTTCTTATTCCTCCGGAACTCTTAATATTTTCCTATATATATATATATATAGGAAAATTGCGGATTAGTCCTTTATTAGGTCAATGCTGGAATTTATTTTTTATTATGGATCTGAAAGTTTCAAAATGGGTAAATCGCACCCCTAGTCCCTGAACTATCGCTAAGTTTTATTTTGTCCAATAGAGTCTCTGAACTCTCAAAACAGTGGTTTCATTGTAGTCCCATACAGGATGCTTATTCACTATTAGAGGAGGGCGAATTATTGCCTACCTCTGGTGCATCTATGCATTTATGTATCACACATCTATTGGGGGTTTTATATTGTTTCAATTGTCATTCCAACCATCCACTGAGTTACAATTTTTTTCCTCTATATAGAAATTGGACCATTGAAATGAATATATAACATGGATGAAGGATTTCATAGTATGTGGATGTATGGATGAATTAGGTGCAAGCAATAAACTCCATCTTAAGATTAAAAAGAATACTGTTGAAAGTTTAAGGACTAAAATGAAACAATATTGAATGTTGGATTTAAAAGTTGGAGGATCAAAATGAAACTTGAGTCGAAGACTTGAAGTGAAGTGACTAGTAGTGCAATTTATCAATTTCAAACTAATATAGGTTTTCCTAGTTTTGAACAGTAAGACTGTTATGCCCTTGAAATTATTTGTTTCCAGTGATATTTTAATGATTTGCTATTCATCGTTCAGGTAGAATAACATGACAGACCTAATTGAGACATTAGAAAAGACATCTGAAGGTAAAATATTTAAAAAATATATATTTATTCGAGTGTATAATTGTTATTTTAAAGAAAAATGTGAACTCTGACTGGTCAACTGTTCCAAATTTTCAATAGTTGGATGGTGCATTTCATAATTAAAATTTTTGAGAAAAAAATGCGATTTCACTACTTTGGAGGGATATAAGGTAAATTTTCCTTGGGTTGTGTATTTGGGGGATTTGAAGTGTTTTGTATATGGTATTTGACAGTGCATTCGAGCTTGGATGAGTACTTGGCGAATTTGTTTGGGTTGAACCAGTCGAAGTATCAGTGGGCACTGAATGACTACTACGAGAACAATGGAAAGGTAAGTGATTTATTTTTGTCATTTTTAGTTTGTAAATTTGTGGTATATCTTCTCTTTGAACTGATGATCTCAAGTTGTAAATCTGGTTTTGGCTGTGAGTTATGCACTTCTCTACTTGGTTTGTATATGGTTTCTAAGCTAAGGTGACGATCGATTTAAATAATTACTCTAGGAATATTCCTCACACCCTGTTAAGCTGCCCTAAATCCTAGAATTCTATGGAATTGTAATTCTAGTTTCCTTGATAGTTACCAACAAGAATCCATGTAATAACGATTTTGATCTAACTCCTAGTCTATCACACAATTCCACTAAAGAATTTCCCAAAAATTTGTGGACACAAGGCACAGAGCTAAAGGATTGGAGACGGGCTATTTGTTCAATATTTGGATTTTAAGAGAAATTTAATATCGTCTGTTGGAATGGTCAGTTTTTCTATTGAAGGCAAAGACAATATTGTTCAGTAGACTAAAGAGTTGTTTGAAATTTTTATTTTTGTGAAATACATTTTTGATTGTAGCTGTAGTCATAGTGATTTTATTATGGCTAAAATGCAGAAAAACTTTCTTAAAGCATACAAAATCTACATTTTGTCTCTATGCAGAATTGAAAGCGGCATATTACCTTCTAGATTTATTGGAAATCTTTTCAGTAATAGGTAAATGATAGAAATAATGAATTGCTTCTCTCTTTCACAGTTCTTATCCTTTTAATCTTTTCCTTCGCCGGCACAACTACCTCCTCCCCCTTCTCTTCTACGTCCTCCACTTTCACCATTTTCTTAAGCTCCATTGTTCTCATCCTCTTCCAATGTCATCACTACGGTTGCCTACTTTTCATGGTCCAAAATTTGAATGAAATTGGACAAGGGAAGATGGGAGAAGAGGAGTTGGTAAGAGTTTGAGGAAAAAGATTTAGCGTAACTTGAGTATTTCATTATTCTAACCAAGAACCCTAGTAACAAACTCCTAATTAAATCAAGACTAGGCTTCACGAACACATTTTTCTCCTGCATGTTTGCATAAGAGCGTGGGTTCGCGTTGGACACGAGTTCGATTCTGATGCACCATTGACACGCGTCGATGATGAGATTGACGCGACATCACAACCAATAGGTTTAGCCTAGATCTTTTAAAACAAAAAAATGATGATTTTGTATGAAAATAAAAAAAAAATAAAAGAAATCGTTCTTCCCTCCTCTAGCTATCTCCAAGCTGCAAGCCTCCACCATAGCCCCCCTGTGTGTGAGAGCCTATTGATTTGGAGCCTTCGTCTCGAACTTTTCTCCATCTATTATTTTTAGATTTTTTAATTTTGTAGATGTATTGTCATCTAGGCACTAGGAATGTGTTTATCTCCCACACATATCTACGTCAGACACGAGTCCGACGCCGCTGCGCCATAGCCGCAGGATGGATGCAATTCCATGGCATGTCCTATTAAAAAAAAAGAAGACTCGTTGCAACATCGCGATGGACGTGGGTCGGAACCAGCGAGTTTAGCCAGGACCCGTTAAAGGGAAAAAAATGATGATTTTGTATATGAAAATAAAAATAATAAAAAAACCAATCTTCCTTCGTCTATCTATCTCCAAGCTCCAAGCCTCCATTAGGGTCTCTCTCTCTCTCTCTCTCTCTCTCTCTCTCTCTCTCTCTCTCTCTGCTACAGAGATGAGTAGGTGGTTTGGAGCCTTCATCTTCATATTCTAAATGCATTTCCTCCCCCTCACGATTTAGAATAGAATTCTAATATTTTTAATTTTTATTTAGAGTTTTCCCTTTTCAACTATTTTTTAAATTTTTTTTTTTCTATTTTGCATACATTTTTACACTTTTTCATCCCACTCTCATAAACTCACCATTATTTGAAATTAGGGTTATATTTTTTTAGATCTTTTATTTTAATCCAATGTGATGAGTAGAGGCCTTAATTTTTCTTACTTTCTTTCTTGAATATCTAATAATCACAACTTGTCAATGACAATAATTTTAAAATAGAGTTATACTATGTCACACCCCGAGTTACAGCGGTAGTTCTCTCAGGAGCGCCAACGGTCCCACCATATGTACAAGACTTTTTTACACATACAAAGCGGTCCCAAACAGGAACTTATCTCAACAAAACAATCCTAGGAGTCCACAACTAAAACAGTGATTCTAGGTTGCTACAACTAAACAATGAGAATAGATATTAAAGTATAAAAACAACTAAACCAAAATTCATCACTGTACATCCACGATATAACCAAATACACAACATATATACAAAACATATACATGATAAAACTCTATATACAAAAGGTTGCTCCAGCAGCGATATGTACAGTGATAGAAGAAAGTAAACTGGGTTCTCTCTAACTCTGGTCCATGGGTAGGAGACGTATCTAGCTCGCGGACTCCTTACCTCGATCAGCTATAGTCGCTGAAGACTCTAAAATAAGAAGTCAACAAAAGAAGGCTTGAGAACTATATAATCAATAGTTTCCAGTATGTAACAGTCGTCAACCACGACGACCTACACCACTAGGTCAACTAAAGGCAAAATAAGAGAACTGAACTGAAAGGAAACAGTAATAATAAACTGTAAATAAGCTGAAGTAAATTTACTACTATAATGTCTCTACTAAGCTACCAACAGTTGTAAATCATGCCTATGCAACTCATGCATCAACAAAAAACCAAATGCCTCAATCATGCTGTCTAACTCAATCATGCCAATTGTCGCGAAGCCCGGTCCATATCATAATACTTATGCGTCAAAAGAATACTCACTATCCATATACTGATAACAATCCAATCACATCGACCAACTCATAGGTCCGGTCAAGCCCATGCTACTACGTATAGCCGCCAACACCACCCCAAGCTCGGGAATTGTGGCTCGCTACACGTGACACTCTACGTATAACCACCACCACCTCAAATCCAGGAATTGTGGCCCGCTACACATAGGCTGTCACTGTCTGTCTGGCCCATGCCAATCACTCTGCCTTACCTCCAGAGTGGCACTTGAGGGGCGCAACTCCACCGAGTATAGCGTATCACAAATCACTGTCAAGCTCAATCTGACTCTGCAGGCTATAATCATATGCGTTGATCAAACAAATCAAATAACCTATCAACTGATCAAATCAGGACATAATCTATGGTATCTCACAGCCAACTAACACTTGGCAATATACAGAACGCTAATCCCACTGCTATTGACCCGGCAGGGAACATCTCACTTTCAAATCAACCGACACATGTATGTACCAGGTATACGCTACAATCACATGCTACTAATGTCACGAGTGACTCATGGCTGACCAACCTTTGGCACCAAATCATAAGCATAGCTACACTGCCACTAACTCAGCAGTAGCATCAACTCACTGTCTACGCAACTAATAACAATTAGCTCTACAGCTAGATGTCTCTATATCACGGTCACAATGAGGATATTAGGAAAATGCATAATGTAGTACTCAAATAGCACGTAGGTTGACCATATATGACGCCCCGCTTTCCATGGGGTCACTCATCCTAGAACTACTCTAGTCCTAGCACGCTTAATCCTCTTAACTTCTTGGATTTAGCCACCACCCAAAATGCTATAGCCGAGTTAAGAGGTTTAGCTCTATTATATATTATATATAGGACTATTCTAAATCCTCGGGGTGCTACATTTCTTCCTCCTTTAAGTCCTGACGTCCTCGTCAGGGTCAGGCACACTCATAAGCAACAGGTGATGTGAGATTCGTTTCGCTAGCCATAACCGACATTGTGGAGAGCCACGCTCTACCCGCTATATAACCTTGGCATAGCCGAGACTCATCTCATAATTCCGACTGTTGATTGGCTCTGACACCAACTATGACGTCCCACTTCTCAAGGGGTCACCCATCCTAGAACTACTCTAGTCCTAGCACGCTTAACCTTCTTAACCTCTTGGGCTTAGCTACCATCCAAAATGCTATAGTCGAGTTAAGAGGTTTAGCTCTATTATATCTTATATATAGGACTATTCTAAATCCTGGGGGTGCTACACCATACCTCTACCGCCACTACTACGTCTATATCACAATGCACATATTAATTACACTATGCTTTGGAGGAAACACCTCCTAAATATACATGCAACATACACGCCCATGCTAAGTAGCAACATAATGTACTCCTCTCAAGTTATAGAATGTTTTGGGTTCAATAGCCTCTAAATAGTCCACAAGCACATCCACTACTCGTACTATGTCAAGAAACTTAATTAATTATGCACACTCTGTTAAAAGCACCTTACACCAATCAAGAATACTTATTCATATTTGTCAACAGTACTTAATAACAAACACTTCCCAAATATGATCACATACATGATATCAACATAAACCGTACAACATGGCAAGCTCCTCAATATACTATCCAATTTGTCCTGTAAATTACTTTGTCGAAAAGTATCCAAACATACTACTGAATCCACTAAGACATAAAGATGAGTCCACTGAGTTTGGCAACTAGAAATCCACCTGAAAAAGCTATCCAACAATGAAACAGAAAGAGAAGCTGACGACAAAGCCGCAGGTCCCCATGAGCTCGTGCATGTGGTCAACCCACGCTGTCTATGCGAAAATCCGGTTGCTTGGGATCAACCAAAGCTCCTCCAAACAATCTCTCACTCTCCCTACTTCTCTTTCTCTCTCTTTCTCTCTTTCTCTCTCTTGTAAAGAAGAAATGGAGGAAAAAGTGAAGAATAGAAAGAAAAACAGCCTCAACTCACTTAAATCCATTTCAGCCGAAATCCAGGAATTCGGGCGCCCAAACTCCCAATTCGGGCGTTCGAATTGATGCTGAGTCACCTGATTACTCACCTGCTTGCCGTATACATCTGAAAACTGCTTAAGTCGGCCTTATCCGCAACCATCACACATTTAGGCGCAAATTCGGGCGCTCGGAAGTGAGCCCGAATCCTCAAGATTGTAAAAACACCACTCTGGCACCAGCATCAAAATCCCAGACATTCAGGCGTTCGAATGTGGTCCAAAAACCTGCTAGTAGAAAATTACAGCACGGAGTTCGTTTTTGCATCCAATTCACGCTGAAACAACTCCAGCCCAGTCTAGCACTCTCCATAAGTGCTGACTAACATCTCATACCGCCACCTTAGCAATTCACAAAGGTTTGGTACACTACACACTATTTGTCTTATAAACTCACCATTTTTTTAAATTAGGATTACATCATTTGTGGGCCATTGGGTATCTTGTCAGTGACTGTTATTGTATTTAGTATTCCATTGTTCTATAGTGTTGTGTTCTAAATTGGTTATTCTCTATCTTATTGATTCAATAGTTTGTTGTTTTATGCTATTTTAGAGCTCTTTTCCTCAATGTTGTAGATAATGGCGTCAAATAATTCAAATCGGCCGATCCTTTGGATTTTGGATTGAAGTCAAATGGATAAACTTTTATGGGGTTATGTTAGTAAACTAGATAGAGTAGAATAAGAGAAAAAATTTTCATTCCAATGTAATTTTTGTAATACAACTTTTATGGGATCATATGCAAGAGTTAAAGCTCACTTGTTGAAAATCTCGAGTCAAGAAATGAAAACATGTGCAAAAGTGACTCCGTAATGTCTTAATGGATTAAAAAAGAAAAATGAGGAAGTCGAACTTAGGATAAAAGAAAAATGTGCTAAGGTTTTTTCTCTCCAATGAATGAATAAAAGACTAAGTACTTCAATTACTCTTACGACAAAACTATGAACTGGGATGTCCAAATAATTTACGAGTAAGAGTTTGTAAAGTTGGTGCTAGTACACCATGAATGAGCCACTATGACTTGACATACATCACCGCCCTATCACGGGGAGAGTTACTTTCCACAAAAAGCCCTATAGCACTGGAAAAGCGGCATATTCGAGATTTACCAATCTTTCTTCTTCTACATTGGAAAAATATCTTTTCAGATAATTGTTTCTCTTTTCAACAAGTACAATTTCTTTATGCGAAGGTTTCCATTTTTTCTCTTCCTTAAGCCATTTATCACTATAGTAGCTAAAATTTTACAAGACAACTACTATAATTTGCACACAAAATATTGTTAGTAGCTAAATAAAAATAGGCATAGGCATATCTTGGATTCAAAGAATGTGCCAAACAATGAAGAAAAATACAATTTTTTGTCCATTGATCAATAAGAATACCAAACACAAGCGAGTAAAATCGCGACATCTCATCTTCTTACTTTCCTTCATACTGATATAATACCACCTTTACGTTCTTTATCATCAAATCCCACATTTCATAGATTAAATGAAGACAAGATTTATCCGCATCTTTTCTTCTTAATACATCATAAATAGAATCAGTAAGGTATCGTTTGGTTCGGGAATTAGTGAGAATTAGTAGTACCAGGTATAAGTATAAAGTTGAGTATAAGGTAGGATAAATGAAAATAGTGTTTGGTTGGGATATAGGTTAGTACCGGTATAAGAAAAATAGTGTTTGGTTGGGATTGAAGAATAAGAGGGATAAATGGTTGACTTTTGAGTAAAAAGACGAAAATACCCTTATTTTTTTATATGTATTAAAATTTGATAAATAAATATTGTATTATAACTTTTTAAATATAATAATTGTAATATATATTATGTAATTAATTAGATAATATATAAAATTAGTGTTAATTATTTATATGTAAAAAATGATTAATATTATATAAAAATTTAAATTAATTTTTCTGGTAAGATATTTAATTTGTAAAAATCAATATTTAGTGTTAATTAGTGTTTAAATTAGTGTTAATTAATTTTACTTGTAAAATTTTGATTAAATCTTTATTTTGCGTTGGGAACGAGGATGCGGTACGGGGGAGAGATTTTTTTAGCCGGCGGCGACGAATAATTTTTCCGGGTAACATATAAATATTTTAAAAATTAAAAATTAGTGTTAATTAGTGTTATTTAAATATGGATTAAAAATTAAAAATTAAAAATTAGGACGAATGAGGAGATTAGAGGAGAGATGGCGAAGAGTGGCGAAGAAAGGTGAGGAGGGTAATAATAGAGGAGAGAGAAAGTAGGTTTAATTCAGGGGTAATGGAGGTTGTCCCTGGTTGTACCGGGGACAAAAGGGAAAAGGGGGGATTTGAATTCCCCCCTTGTTCCAAAGTGTTTGGGTACAAAGGGGGGGATAACCCCCTTTGTACCCGAACCAAACACTCCCTAAAGGGTGCAATCAATTTTGTCCCATCATATATTATGAAGCATCTTATCCTTTACAAAATGTGCTTTTCAAATGTCATTCTCTTTGTATGAAGACCATTTATTACTAATTACTATGGATTGAAAACCTTATGTTACTAGTTTGAACCTTTTAGAAGCAAAGCGTATAGGAGCAATTGCGAGTAATTTCATGGGTACAAACTTATTATACATAGACAGTCGCATGGAGTGATTCATGATAATGTTTTTTACAACCATAATACCATCGCAGATCTTCGTAATCTATTTACACTCTTCACGTGTAATAGAATTATTCTGTGTTCTTGGCGGCACAATTGTTCTTTAAAAGAGATTTAAACTATGCACAACACATTGGCCGCAAAATATATGAGAAAATTGTTGCTCTATAATTCTTCCTGCTACGTGCATTTATGAGCATTGTCGGTTATAATTTGGACCATTTTCAATTGTTGCTCTATAATTCTCCATGCCACCGTGCATATATGAGCATTGTCGGTTATAATTTTGACCATTTTCGATGGCCCAATCTCTAAAAGTACCTATTTAATCAAATTTGTATCATGATACTTGTCTTTCTCTACACCTTTAGTATTTTTTTTTTTTTTATGAAAATAGGGTCATCTTTTGTCACTGCTGTTATGAAACAGTTGTTTTTCTTCAATAGCTTAAGTTTCCAGAGACTGATGTTTTTCATATTTATATTCATAACTGTCCTCACGTCTGGGCTCGAGTCATTCTAATAGGCCTAAGCTTCTAGGGAGTGCAGTTTTTAATATTTATATTCAACAACAGTCATGAAATTAATTAGTTGCCTCTTTCGAGGACCACTCCAACCAGTACAAATAATACTTGTACCTTTCTCACTACATGTTTTTTTAGTTGGTTCTAACAAATTTTCTACATTAGCTATTTTCTTTTGAAGTAAAGTAGTTCTTTAGCATATTAACATCGTAAAGAATATAGCGACTAATCGCGTGATTTGTATCGAATGTGTAGGAAATAGTATAGTGAGGGTTTCTAGCTAGATTAAATGACAAACTGCAAGTGTAGAACATCTAGCTATTTCACTATGTAATTGTTACTGAGCTTGTAAATTAAATACTTTCTCCAAAAGCATGTCCTCACTGCCCATTCTCTTCTTCAAACGAGAACTATCAAGTGAAATAATGTCACTCTCTCTTGATGATCCTCTTTGATTTGAAAATGGTGGTAATGGTACGGATTTCAGTTTTGCATTCTTTGCTCTAAGTTCTGCTTACTCATTTTTCTTTTTTAATTCAGTAAGACGTTGCGGAGTGACTTTTGCACATGCTCTAATTCCTTGAACCAAGATTTTCAATAACTGAGCTTTAACTCTTGAATATGATTCCGGAAATGTCATATTACAAAAGTTACACTGGAATGAGTAATTCCCCCTATTACTCTATCTAGTTTACTAACATAACTCCATAAAAGTTTATCCATTTGACTTTGATCCAAAGGATTAATCTACTTTCACTATTTGATGCCATTATCTTACAACATTGAGAAAGAAACCTTCAAAATAGCATAAAGCAACAAACTATTGAATCAACAACATAGATAATATCCAATTTAGCATACGGCATAATTGAACAATGAAATATTAAATATAACGACAGTCAATGACAAGATATCCAATGGCTCACAATGCAACCCTAATTTAAAATAATAGTGAGTTTATAAGACAAATGGTATAACTCTAATTTAAAATAGTAGTTATTGACAAGTTGTGATTATTAGATAAAAATAAATTTGAAGAAAGCAATTAAAAAAATAATTGGCACCTCAAGTCCTAATTTATAATAACACTGCGTTTATAAAAACAGAATGAAAAGGTGTAAAATTATATGGAAAATAGAAAAATAAATAAATATTTTGTTGGAGAAGAAAAACCCTAAATAAAAAATTAAAAAATTAAAATTCTATTGTGAATTATGTGGAGGGTGAGGGGAAGAACATTTAGAAGACAGAGATGAGGCTCCAAACCATTGGCTTATCTCTGTAACAGAGATAAGCTAATTTTTAGGGAGAGAGGGCTCCAAACCATTAGCTTCTCTCTCTGTAAGAGAGAGAGAGAGGGAGAGAGAGCCTCTAGCGGAGGCTTGGAGCTTGGAGATA
>CM055060.1:34005694-34028664 GCA_029204045.2 Tillandsia leiboldiana
TCCTTTTTATAATTATTAAGATAAACATTAAAATTAGATTTAAGTTTATCTTATCCCTAATCGGTTCAATCGATTAAATCCTAATTTAATTCGATTTGAACTTAATCCTAATTTGATCAAATCAAATCATTAATGCAATATTAGCACTTAAGTCCTCTCACAACTTACTAACTATTAGTAAGCCCTCTCTTGCAACATTTGCACTTTAATATTCTTAATTTGTAACAATTACAAATTAGTCTAATTATCAATATATTGATAATTAAGTCCTCAGGCGATTCAAAAATCGCGATCCAACTATCCGATCAGTCATAACCTCTTATGTGTGTGACCCCATAGGTTCTATTCTATCTGGTAGTGAGATATATTGTGATTACCATCAACAATATCACTGAAACTCTTTTCAGTGGGTTAGAACTATTCAAACTCAGCCCAATAAGAATTATCGATCATCATCCAGATAATTCTCGTGAGTCCCACAATCCACCAGTGACGCCTAGCCGCATGTAGTGGCATGTAGTTGGCACCTATAGGGTCATTTTTGCAAATACAAATTTTGTAGGGCTATTTTTAAAAATACAAAATTTTAGAGGGTCATTTTAAAAAAAAAAACCATTTTTATTATTTAATTTTTAGTTCAATTTAAATATAAAGTTCAGTTATAAAAAAATATTATTTATCTATACTAAGGTAGAATGTTTTTAAAAATATCAAAAAAAAAATTATCTCTTAAAATTAATTTTTTAGTAATTGAATCAAAAGTTAATAATAATAATTATTTGTAAGATTCATTATTAATATGTGATTAAGATTTTAGTACTAATGTTTTAGTATTTTCAAAATCATACTGATCGGATTATATATATATATATATATATATATATATATATATATATATATATATATATATATATATTATAAATTTTTACTATTTAAATTTTAAGCCAGAAGAAATTTATTATTTGTAAATTTTAATTATTAAATTAAGATTTTAATTTTTTATTTTTTGTTCAACTTTTCATCTAATAGTAAAATTAAAAATTTAACGTATTATTTGCAAGTTAGCTCATGTTCAGTTCATTTATTAATAAGTTGAACATGAGCTGAATTTTTCAGCTCGGTATTTTAATAAGCCAGTTTGTATTCGATTTGTTTTAATATTTTAATCAGTCCGGCTAGTGTTTAGCTTGTTTAGGTTCGTGTTCGGCTTGTTGCCAGCCTTATATGTTGGGTCCTCTTAGGTTGGTTGTGTATTATTGAGTATGTTGGAACATACATAAGTAAATCGGATGAAGTGGCAGCTTTCACATGATGGCAAGTTAGAAAAGCAAAACTTTTAAAGGGGTTTCAATAATAAAAAAAGCAAAACTTTGAGGGGGGCCTCCGTAAGTCATAACCTTACTTTTGGATACCTTGACAGAACAATTGAGAAAATAGAAGAAGATTTGTGTTTACCCGAACAGGACGTAAATTGAAGGATAGGTTGCGCTAGTTAATTAATTAATCAATCAATTGAGAGCAAGATGGCTTTGCTAAATATATTGCGCTTCATTTTTGTTATGGTAGGAGTTGAGAATTTTTCTGTGCAATTAATCGATTTTGTGCACTTGTAGTGAACGCAAAAAGCCAAAAATAACACAACATTGTAGCACAAATGAGATCAACAACAACAACAATGACACGAAGGAACCCATTATTACAATTACAAGCTTAATCGGATGGAAAACTATTGATGACCCATTATTACAATTGCAAGCTGTTGGTTGTGGAACGTGCGTTGTGCGTTGACCTGACCGCTAATCTGGTCTGAATTTTGATCGGCTTCGTAAATGACCCTTTGGAGTGTGGTGAGAGATCAAGCGATCGGGTCGAAGAGGGTTTTGCTTGACCGGATCCTTCTCAACCGAACACGAAATGGAGCCCGGCCCGAGAAGCCGGACTATCTGCCGTATGAGAACTCGAGAGGTTTCAAAAATCGACTCGGTCGAACGAGCCGAATCGCTTTGTGTCGCTCGAGATGGAAAAAGTTATAGGGTTTGGTTACAAGAGTAGGACTACTCCTAGAAAAGCAGTAAAAACTACTGTAGAAAAGTAGTAAGTCTAGTTTAGAAAGCAGTAGATATAGGAATTGAAGAAAATGAAAAGCTTGTGGTCGCTGACTTATGCGATTGCAGGACTTGTTTTTAGAAAAAAATTCGCTTATTTATACATGTACGAACCCCTCTTAGGACTAACTGCCATTTTAGTTAACGACATATTATTTGAAAAATTGTTGAGTATAACGGCGTATTCTTCGAAAAATTATTGCGTATTCCTCAGCCACTTTTCCTTCGAAAATTTCTCTCCTCAAATAGATAGTAGCACCTTTCCTTCTACGTTCATTCCTGAAAATTGCGCCCCATGACATGATTCTCGGTAATCATTGATACAGGGCGTTGTTTGCTAAACTTGCATCGATTGCGGAATTTGCGCCCCATAATTTTGCACCGTCTATTTTCAAAATTATTCATTCTAGGTTTCGGTCCATATTCCTATTCGGCTGATAAAGCTGAAAACCGAATTTTTTTTTTGATTCTTGTTCTCAATCGGCCAAAGGAGCCGATGACCAATCTTTTATTTGCATAATCGATCCCCGATTATTACCTTACAAGCCTCAGTGTTTTCTATCGGCTTATAATTTATCCAAATCGGTTGACTTGTTTAATTGATTGCTTCCGTGCCACGCGTCATTCTTTAATTCAAATCGATCGGCTTGGCCATCTTAACCGTGCCGCTTGCTACGTGGCAATGTTTGGTCTCAACAATGCCCCCTCGACAGTCGTCTGAAGTGACATTTGGGTGATTGGCGAAACCTCAATTAATAATTGGCATATGTGATAAGATCGCCGACCATTCTTTTTTTCCTTCGCCATTATTTTATCTTTGTGTCTTACTTGTCACTAGCCGAACACGAGCGAGCTGGGGTTGGTTCGTGTTCGGCACGTTTATTAAACGAGCCGAACACGAGTTGGCTCGTTTAAATATCGACCTGAAAAATTCGGCTCGTGTTTGGCTCATTTATTAACGAGCCGAACACGAGCTGGCTCGCGAACACCAAGTTTGATTTTTATTCCTACTATTAGGTATAAGGTTGAAAGAAAATTAAAAAATTAAAATTTTAATTTAATAATTAAAATTCACAAAAAATTGATAGCCTAAAATCTAAATAGTAAAGTTTATATATATATATATATATATATATATATATATATATATATATATATATATATAACACGAACGAGCTGACCCTAGCTCGTGTTCGGCTCGTTTATTAAACGAGCTGAAAAATTTGGCTCGTTTACTAAACGAGCTATTCGATCTCGAGCTCGTTTCGAGCCGAACACGAGCTGGCTCGCGAACAGCGAGCTGGATTGCCACCCCTACTTGTCACCTAATCAAGGACAACTTATGATCAATGGTCGGTTTGCCTGATAGCTTAAAATGACGGCTGTCGATCGCACCTCCATCTCTTTCTCATTAATGATTCACGTCCTTGAGTTCTGAGGTAACTCACGATGAGCGTTCGGTTTACGTTAGCATTTCATCCGACGATCTCGGAATGTGCCATAATCCCGTTGTCATTAATATAGCTGTCTCTGAGAAACGAAAATGGCGACCACTTTATCCCCTAAAAAATTGTGCGCTTTCCTTTTCACAAATGTTTCATCTATTAAACTCTTCTCCTTCCCCCCTCCAGAGAGTATTCTGCACTTTTTCTCCTTTCTTCGGCTCACTCTTTTCTTCTTCCTGATGGCATCACCTCGCGTTACTCCGCTACCATCGAACCCTGCTATCGACTTTTGTCTCCTTCATCTCACGTAGGAGGGCTCCACGCATTTTATTCTGGGTCCCTCATTCGTCGAAGATCCTGAGGAGTGCACCTTTCCTTTCTCTACCAACGACATTTCTTTAATGGCAGATGTCGTCTTTTGTGACTGTCACTGTGAACACCTGTAGCATTGTGGAGTAGTTTGTTGCTGGACCTTTGACTTGATGACACCTATTCGGTGTGTCGGAGTTGTCAGCGTGCAAAATGGACGCGAAAAGGGATCCAGTGCGTGAAAACTGTTTGAAAAATAGTTTTATTTTTGTGTTTTTTTGCTCGGGTTTCGGACCTTGAAAATCAGGGTCCGGACCGTCGCAGTGGACCGGGTCCATGTCGGGGGCGGCGGCGGTCGGTGCACGGGCGTGCGCCAGCGCATGCACGCGTGCATGTGGCGCGCATCCGCCCTAGGTCGGCCCGCGGGATGGGCGCCGCGTGGCCCCCCGCCTAGCGAGCCGGGCTTGAGCCCGGCTGCACTCGAATCCATTAAAGTGGATTTTTTTTTTGGATAAGATTGAGTTTAACTTGATCTTGTGGATCTTTTTGGCTCAGTTTAAGGGCTATTTAAAGGACCCTACCTGAGTTGAATCCTTTGGTGGTCTTCTTCATCCCTTGCTGCAGAGAGGTGTGTTTGGGGGCTTTAGCTTCTTTCTTCTCCACCCTAAACCACTATTGTTGAAGCTTGGAGCTCTCCATTTGAGTTGGTCACTTCGTCACCTTTTCTTCCAGTTGCTCCAGAAGTAATAGAATCGATTCACGTGCATACAATAGGGTTAGTCATCAACTGATAATATCGTAGCTGTAACCAAAAATATCATTAACGAGGAAAGGAAAACTCGATATGCCTCAACCGCCAATATCCCCTTTTTCGGATGAGAGAACCCACCTTAGAAAGCGTCGACCGAAACACCTGAAATCGTCCCACGCCTTCGTACGATTCCCGGACCTAAAAAGTCCCCAAAAAGAATCATCAGTAAACTAAACCGCACCCCGCGAAAACAGTAGACACGACCTCTGTCCGGAAAAAAAAGACGGATAACACCAAAACCCAACCAGACGCGGCACAAGAACAACGCGGCGCAAGAACAACGCGGCGCGGCGGCGCGGTGCATGCGACAGCCCCGCGCGGGCACCTTCCCCGCTCGGTGCATGCGGCGCGGTGCGACAACAGCCCCGCGCGGGTTCCTCCCCCGTGCGGGAGCGCGCGGCGCCAACAGCAGCCCCGCGCGGGCACCAACCCCGTGCGGGTGCGCAAGTAGCGCGGCAGCAGCAGCTTCCCCACGCTCGCGCGCAAGCGGCGCGGCAGCAGCCCCGCGTGGGTGCGCAAGAAGCACGGCAGCAGCGGCTGCCCCACGCGGGCACTAGCCCCGCGCGGCGCGTGCGGCGATTGCACCAGCCCATCGCGGCGGGTGCGGCGATTGCACCAGCCCAGCGCGGCGCTTGCAGTAGCCTCGCGCGGGTTGCCTCCCCTGCGCGGGCACCAGCCCCGCGCGGGTGCGCAAGCAGCACGGCAGCAGCGGCTGCCCCGCGCGGGCACCAGCCCCACGCGGCGCGTGCGGCGCTTGCAGCAGCCCCGCGCGGGTTGCCTCCCCCGGGTGGGCACGCGCAGCGCCAGCGGCACCATGAATACTATAATCATACCTGAGTGTCAACTTGAGCTCTTTGTTGAATCTTCATAGAGTCTTCGATTGCTGATTTGACAATTTGATCACTTCAAGACTCCGACTCAAATCACGAAATATGCCAACATAAAATCCGTAACACGGTGTTGAAACTGAATTAGGTCTGATCCGGACTGATTCATGGAACATAAGAAAAATAATGTTCGGGGTCCGGACTGAAACTAGGTGGATCCGGACTGAAAAATCGCATGAACCAAATCATGTTCGGGATCCGGACTGGATTTGTTTGGTCCAGATCCTAAACACTCAAAATGTCCAGTTTTTTATTTTTAAGTTATAGAAAATATTTCAAATGTTTCTAATCTATAAGAATTAATTCAAATCACCAAAAATATTTAATTAAACGTATCTGAATATTTTGGAATCATTCTTCTTGAGATTGATGTCAAAGTTCTTCAGGTCTTCATCTTCAATCTTCAAGACTCAACTAACTTCACGAAATATACTAATACAAAAATTCTTAACAAGATTCAAAACTCTAGGGAAAGGTGAATGTGGTCGAGGCTAAAGAATATCAAATGTTAACCCTAGATCTTGGTCTTAGGGTGTTTGGGCAAAATGGATAATTACTTAAACTTCAATGTGAGTTAGTGAATGAAAGAAGAATGATTACAAGTCCATGAGACTTTCTCGTTACCCTCGTGACATGGGCCTAGGGTAAGTGATGAATGAATGAAAGAGATTGCTTAAGAGCTAAATATAAGCTAAAAGCTAGAATGAAAGATAAGAAAATGTATAAAGTGCAAAAGAGGCTAAGCACTAAAGTAAATGAAAAGAAAGGATAAATGCACCTTCGGAGGTTGAACTCGTGTTGGAGAGTAAGAGCAAGGACCATCTCGCGGGCGGATCCCGTTATACCGAGTTACTTCCGTTGGGCGGGATAGCACATGTGTGGGCTATCAGCAACCTTGGATTATCTCGTCTTATGGTAGTATGACTGCCGGGCATAGGTGTAGTGTCAACGGTTTTCTGGTTAAGTCACCTTCGGAACTTACGGTATTTTCGTTGTGTTTTCGTTACCTTGTTTTGGTCGGATTGGTTTTTCTCCTTGTAGCGTTCGGAAAACGGAGCGCGGCGATGCGAACGGCTCTAAATTTCGGTGAGCGGAACTCCCGTTATCTTCTTCCTAAATTTGCTATGTGCAAAGGGTTGGAATGTTCATGTCGGTTGTAGGCGCTTTAAAATCCGTGCCAATTGGAGGCGATTCCTGAATGGTGTAAAAGACGAATTGAGGAATATATGGTAGTAAACTACAAAAAAGAACGAGGTTGTTAGAACAAGGTAAGGGTTGTTGGGAAATTTAGGAAAGTAGTTAATTTGTTACAGACCTCTTATAAATAGAGGGTTCGGGCAAAGGTTTCTACTTTACACACTCAAAGAGAAAATAGAACCCTAATTGTTCAAATTATAACAAGAAAGATCTTCGTCTTCTTCCTCGAAGGCTTCGTCGGAACACGGGAGTAGGGATCGGCTTCTTGTTGGAGCACTGGACGAGGGAGCGGCAAACCGACGGGGGAAACCGGAGAGCGGAGGGAGGAGCCGGCGTCGTACCGTTACCTTCTGGGCGTTGGGGGTTTTCGATGTTTCTTATGGTTTTTCGTTGATGTTTCATGGATTTTGTTGGGTTCTTTTGGGCGTTGGGGGTGTCGGATTTCGCGTGCGATGCGAGGATTATGTTAAACGTGTCACGCCCCGGGGTCGAGACTGCGACCCGGGCTCGCCAACAGATCCGCCATCTGTACGGAAACTGCCGTACAGACGAAGCGTCTACCCTGCAAGTCAGATCTATAGCTATAATGTATCAGAGCTGAAAAAAAGAACCAGTAGCTACAGAAATCCACTGAACATCTGATATAAAGTAATCTCCACTAATACACAAATCCTCAATATACACAGTCTCAAAATCACTCAGACTGTCCAGTACAAAAGTGGAAATATAAAATACAGGGTACATCTACCTCTGACTCTCAAAACTGGTAAGGAACTACTCAGCCACGTCCTCACCTCGATCAGCCGCCTCCGCGCGAACCAAGCCGGAACAGCTACCACAGGAACCTGTCACCGCAGCGGGTGTGAGAACTACTGCAAAGGTAGTTCCCAGTGGGTACCGTCTCAATATCCACGGTATGCCCACTAAGTCTACAGGGGGCACAACAGATAGGTATGCAGATAGATAGATAGATAAGAGCTGAAAGAAACTATAGCTATCATGTCTCAATCATCATGCTCAAGAAACTCTACAATGATGAAGATGTGCATACACTCGCTACTGCTAACATGCCTCAAGTATCATGCTCAAAGGAAAACTCATCTATGAACATGCTATGAAACTCACTCACACATATCACCCAATCCCAATGACTGTCCCTCTTTGGACCAGTCAATCAAGCCTGCGCTCATCTACTGCCGCGCATCCCGTAGGAACGGACTTACGTAGGCATCCACTGCCGCACATCCCGGAGGAACGGACTTACGTAGGGTGTCCCTCTAGGACCATCTCAGTAATCACATCGCAGCCTCGTCAGGCTCGGTATCATCATCGCACCCGGGGCGTAGCTCGAGGGGAGCGACCCCACCGAACTCAAGTATCTCAAGTATCTCATAACTGGCATAGAATGCCAGGCTCAGCAGGCTATAATCCACGATCAAACAGATCGGAACTCAATGCTCAACTAGCATAACTCAGTCGGAGAAAGACTCCACGACTCGAACAGAAAAAGCCCAAACACTCACAGCTATGTCGGAGAACCCTCAACGACTCAAGGCTATAACACACGATCAAACAGATCGGAACTCAATGCTCAACAAGCATACTCAGTCGGAGAAAGACTCCACGACTCGAACAGGAAAAGCCCAAACACTCTCACAGCTATGTCGGAGAACCCTCAACGACTCAATCTGATAATGCACAACCCGTGGCTGAGTCGGGAAACCTCCACGACTCGATCTGCCAGAGCCCCCAAAACTCTCACGGCTAAGTGGGAGAACCATCTCCACCACTAAATCAGAGCACAACCCATGATCTAGAGTAACCCAATCAGGGAATACATCCTCAATACTCCGCGAACTCAAGTATCTCAAAACTCTCTCATGACACTAGAAAGTCATCTCATAATGCTCTAAAAATCCACTCGGCCCTCTGGCACGAGAACACATGCATCTTGAACCTACTCAACCCCTCGGGAAGATCTCAATGTTTTAAAACTATTTTCAAAACCCAGTTTTCCTTAAAACAGTTCCGACGATTTTTAAAACGGTTCAGATGCCAATATAAAGCCAACTAAACATGCAGTCTAGTGTCCAATCACTTCTAGATCATGCTAAAAATATCTGGGGCTTGCAATTGTATTCCTACAATTTTCTAGGCAACTATCAGATTTACCAGCTATGCAAATAATTAAGCTAAACATGATCAACATGCATTCAATAGCTTTAACGGGCATTCCATACATCTTGAAGAAATTCCAACCCACCTCAAATGCTTTCCGAAGGCTGCGCCGAAATCGGAGAAGAAACGGGCGAAAACAGACGAAAAACTGCACTGTGCCTCTCGCGCGCACGCGCGCCGTCGCGCGTCTCGGAAGAAATCCACGAAGCTCCAATCAATCCTCTATCACACTCCCCAAGGTCTCAGCATGCCTCTGCTCAGCTCAAGAAGGTCCCCCACACGTGCGCAAGAAGCAGACAAATTCTCGGATTTGCGCAGTAACCTCCCTGCTTGCACCCGAGAGCACAGGGAGAGAGGGAGAGAAAGGATGGAAATTAACTCAAAATCCCAATCAATTCCATCAATAAAACCCAAGAGGAGAACTATCGAATCCAAATCCACAATCTCCAACAATTAATTTACCTCAATTGCTCCTCGCGAGCGCACATTGACTCGGTCAACTCCCACAATGCACGAGCCTGCTTCTCCTTCTACTACTTCCTCTTCTTCTTCTTCTCTGGCAGCAAGAAAGGGAGGAGGAGATGATAAGGAATGAATGGTGGAGAGGGAGCAAGAGTCTGGGTATAAAACATGACGGGAGTGGTTGGAACAGAAGAAGCCCATACCTCCAAGTACTGTGCACCAATCCGAGCTCTTTTCGGGCATTTCCAGAGTCTGTGTTCGGGTACCAGCATTTGGGTGCCGGAACACCACCTCTGGTTCCGGTACCAGGCAGCTAGTTCCGGAACCAAGGGGCCAGTTCCGGAACCAACTGCTTGGTTCCGGAACCCAGCCACCCAGAACCTCCAGAATCCTGCCAGAACCTTCCCGAATCGCGCCGATAACTCACTTCCTCGCCCCGGGACCTCCGCATCACCCCGAAACCAACCAAACACCTCTGTAAAATCATAATACACATGTCCCAAGGGATCAACTCACAACAAACCCATCCATGAAACCAATGCTTGACCCGCAAGCTCTCAATCCGACGCCAACTCACTTTTCTACAAGAATACTTCCGCGTCGCTCCGGGACCACCCGAACCTCTCTGTAAATACAAACAGAAACTGCTAAAGGTATTTCCACAATACCAGGCTGCCACGTGGAGTCGGCACACTGCCCGAAGCTCCGGTACTCTACACTCTCCCCTCCTTTTAACGGTTTCGTCCTCGAAACCTCAAAACTCCAGAACTCAGGGGGGGGGTGACTCAAATAAGTGGGGATATGAAACTCTCAGCTCATCCTCAGGCTCTCATGTGGCCTCTCGCTCCTCATGATGACTCCATAAGACCTTTACCAAAGGTAAGATCCGGTTGCGTAATTCTCTCGTCTCTCGAGCAAGAATTCGCACCGGTCGCTCCTGATAGCCCAAGTCCTCGCCTGACTCCAAAGAAACGAAGTCCAAATCATGCAAGGGGTCCAAATCCATGCTTCCCTCAGGACGGATACACCAACGTCCTCGTGGGTACTTGCCAAATCATGGCGGTAGAGCAACTCGATGAGCAACTGTGTTGGGTTATATGTAATAAGGATCTAAATAGGGGAAAAAACACCTAGAGGGGGGTGAATAGGTGTAAACGCATAAACACTCAAAAAATCGTTGCGATAAAAACCCAATGCGGAAATAAAAATAATACACAAGATTTTTACGTGGAAAACTCCATCACCGGAGTAAAAAACCACGGGACCGATAACACGGCAGAAATCCACTAGAATTAAAACACGTACAAGGTGATTTACCGTACACACTTACGACTCAACCTTTTCCATACGCTCCTAGAGGATCTTCTCCGCTCGCTCCGCGACGCTTCTCGAATCCACGATCTGCGCCCAACGCCGAATCCACGGCGTCCAACGTCGAATCCACGACGTCCGACCGAATCCACGGTCTTCACCCAATAGCACCCTTCGAATCCACGAACGTGCCTCGCTCCGAATCCACGAGAGCGGTTGAACCTTGAATCCACAAGGACACGCGAATCCACGCGCCGATTTTTGGGGTAAATCGTTGTTTTGGGTGGTGATGATCCGCCGAATACTTAGATCAAGGATAGATCGGAAATACCATCTAAGTATTCATTAGTTTGATTCAACTCAAGATGTGAGTATGAAAACCTAGAATCAAACTAATCAATATAGATGAAGAAACATAGAGTATTCTCTAATGATTTCCTTTCTTCTCTATATGTGGATCTAGAGCCGTATAAGATGATATATGAAAATGACGGCTACTTTGATTCACAGTGGATTAACCCTAGAAAAAGGGTCTATTTATAGGTTAGAAACCCTAGGAAGGAGATAAGAATCAAAAACCTAACATTTCTGGAGATTTTACGGACGGCGATCCGGATCGGATTAACTGTGATCCGGATCGTCGTAACGAGTCAGGCAATTCCAGAAAAACGAAGGTTCGGGATCCGGATCGAAGTGCTTGATCCGGATCGTTCATACAGTTCACCAAACATCAACGTTCGGGATCCGGATTGCGAAGCCTGATCCGGATCGTTCAAGGAAGATGGTAAACTCAGTGTTCGGGATCCGGATCAAGAGAGGCTACGATCCGGATTGAACTGGTGTATGAACGAACCACCTTCGGGATCCGGATCGAACAACCTGATCCGGATCCTGAACATGTCCCAAGTCCAGTTTTTGATTTTTATGCAATGAAAGATTCTTCCAAGTGTTTCTACACTACAAGAAGTATTCGGATCACACAAAATCTTTAGTAAAACATACCTGATCCTTTTGAATTCTTCTTTCTTGAGATTGAGTTAAATGATCCAACTTTCTTCACCTTCAATCTTCAAGACTTGAGACTTTCACGAAACTACGCCAACTCAAATTCCGTAACAATCTCCCCCTTTGGCGGTTTCGTGACAAAACACAGATCCACTAAAGAAAATTCAAAAAGATATTTTTGTTGCTATCACCATACAACAAAAATTTACAATGGAGATCCAAAAATTTAAAAACATGAGATAAACTCCTAAAACAGACTCTAGACTTAGACATCTGTACTCTCTGCACAAAGAAATCATTCTTGACAAAAAGAGATCGTTAGATACCTCAAGAATATTTAGCATACAAAACTTAGTACAGAGATAGAGTTTATCTAATCATCATGACATTTTAGAATTCAGATATGTAAGAGAATCATAGTCAAAAAACCAACATATCTTCTATGCAATTAAAAACCAAATGTCACAAAAAGTTAGTCCAACATCAACTTGTTAGTCATATTACATGCCCAAATAGTTAGTCGAATAGTTAGTCGAGACATGCAAACAATCACAAGATAAAAACCAAAGTTGAAGTTGAAGTGATACTTACCTTGATGTATAAAAAAAAATCTTCATCAGCAAGATTTTCACAATCATTGTTCAAGTTCCCTTGATGTTCACTTACATCATCATTGTACCTTGATATAGTCATCATTGTTCATCATTGAATTCACAATATCATTGTTCTAATCATTGTTCTAAACTCTCTCCCCCTTTTTGTCATAAACAAAGCCAAAATTACCAAAAGTGGAGAGAATGGTTAACAGTTTAAGTTGGAGAACTAAAGACTCAAATTAAAACTTAAAAACCTGCACAACAGAAGGATTTAAACATATGCATAATAAACAGAAATTAGAAGGATACGGATTATTCAGACTCGTCTGAACTGATACAGCCGAGGATTTGGAATATCTTCTTTATTCGCTTGTTCATTGCTGATTGATTTTTATTTACCTTCTTTATTTCTTCCTTTACCTCAATTAGTTCATTTGATATACGTTCTTGCTCGTTGGAGAGCCTTTGCTGTTCTTTATAGATTGAGGTAACAGATGCATCATCATCAGAAGTTGATTGCGGTGCTTGTTGTGCCGGAGGTGCTGGTTGTGATGGTGGTGCTGGTTGTGATGGTGGTGCTGGTTGGATTGGAGGAGCTGCTGCCGGTGCAGAGGTTGTTGCTTGTTGTCGTTGTTCTCGTTGCCGGTGAAGAGGTATGAAAGGTTCATGTGAGGACTCGAAATTCCCACGTAAGGATTACTGTTTGTTTGGCAGCTTCTGGAAGCCTTTTGTTGAGTGTGGAGGCTTTGCGCGCAAATCAGACTTCAAAACCGGACTCAGCGCGAAAATGGATCGAGTTGGTGTGTTCGGATGCCCCCGTAAATTTTTAGAAATGGATTCTTGCAAAATGGACTTCGTATTTGGATTCAGCGCGGAAAAACGTTGGAAATCGGCTATTTGGTTGTATTTTTCGGAGTTCGGATGATCAAAAACGGGCAACCGAAAGTTTTGGGAATTTTCGGGTGCATGAATAGGCTGTGGACCGGGGGTGCCACGTGGCGTCACCCCATTGGTTCGGTGTTGGGAGTGTGGTCCATCAGGCATGCTAGGCTGCCACATGGCTAGCCATGATGGGCCAGCCGTACTTCACGTGGGGTGGAGTGTGGGAGAGGGAGAGAGAGAGAGGATTGTTTTAATTATTTTTTTTCCTTTCTTCTTCTTCCTCCTCTTCTTCTTCCTCTTCTTTTTCTTCCTCCTTCTTCCTCCATGGACCATGGATTGTTGGAGGGTTTTGTGCAGAGCATCACCAACGTTTCTTCTTCAAAATCATCATCTTGGGTGAGCCATTGGAGCTAGCTTGGTCATCTTCTTCTCCATGATGGAGCACAAGCACCATTGCTGGATTTTCGGAGCTCCACCGTCGCGTTTCAGTGCAAAAATTTCCCAGGACTCATTTCTTGGAGTTTTGAGCTCATTTTTGGTTCTACGTTTTCACAAGAGGTAAGGCTGCAATCTTTGTATTCAACTCTCCCCCCAGATCTCATGTTTTTACAGAGTTTTAAGGCCATCTTTGGAACCCTTCATTTCAGTCTGGAATCCTGAACAGTCCTCAGTGTTTTGGCCTTTCTGGGCAGTAGGATGGGAATATTTGGATGATTTTTGCGGAGAAATTTCCAGAACTCTAAGATCTACAATATTGGTATGTACCATTTTCCCCAGATCTGAGTTTTTATTAGGGTTTATGCATGATCTTTGGAGCACCTTGCTGCATTCGTGTACAGATGGAACTTGGTGGATAGTTCAAAGTATTTATGGGTTTTCTCCTTCATCCGAGCATGAAAATTGGAGTTCTTTAACTCAATTTGTATCTACTCTCGACAAGGAATCCAATGGTACCTCTCTTGTAGGATTTGGAGTACGTTTGGTTAGGTAAAATTAATAATCTTTTCAAGTGCTATTTTATGGATTACTGCAGTCCCTGTTTAATTTGGATTTGAGCAATGCTCCTTGGAATGCAGATAACTTTCTGGATACAAGGTCTTTTTCAGAAATTTAAGTTGGAACTTCTTCTTAACTTCAAGGTGAGCAAATTCTCTTTTGCGATCTGTGGATAAATTCCTTTGGAAAAGCCTCTAATTAAGCTTGGAAATGCTAGCAAGTTTATGTTAACAGTTTTTGGGCAGCATTGTGAATTTTTGCTTCGTTTGAATGTTAAGGGAAATTAATCGTGGATTTTTGGGGACTTGAAGACATTTGTATGAAAGAGGAGATCTTTGTTTTACTGTTGGACACTTCATCTTGAGGTATTTGAGGTTGCACATACCTTTATTTAATCTTGTTGCACTTGCTGAAATTCTGGATTTTGAGTGCGCAGTGTGCATTGTTTCAGTGATTGCGCCCAATCTGTGAGGCGGATTTGGATGATTTTCGCGGCATCGGTCTCCTGGGAGGATAAGGATTACTCACGCCAAATTTCAACTACAGCGGGCAGCGGATCGTCAAGTTTCAGGTGGGTGGTTGTGCTTTGCCGAAAACATCGATTTACCCACTCGGGCTATTGGTTTCCCTCATGGCATTGTGGTTGATGTTCTCTTCTCCTCGGTATAATATGCTTGGATATCCATGTTTAGATTAAGTTAATTGATTCTCAGTGTATACATGAGTGAATGAATAGTTTGATTGATGTTGTATTATCTCATATGAAGTTGATTATAAGTGATCATCCTTTAACCTATGTTATGTGAGGGTAATTGGGAAATTAATCTTTAGCCTACACTTTGTGATGAATGGTTAACCTAATTATGGTGAATGATGGTGATAGTTATATGTAAATGATTTTAGTTGATTTATGTGAAGGATATGGTTGCTATGTAGGAAGGGATTGTTATGACTTTATGTGAATGTCATATGGCCTAGGTGTGAATGGCTATCCAAGGTAAGTGAGGGTGATCTTATTAAATGATTCTTGACTTATCTACGTGAGAATAATTGACCCGGTAGATTTTCCTTCAACATCTTGTGATATTTACCATAATGGTTGATCCTTAGACTATTTTGCGTGAGATTGTGTATTGTGAATGGTCGGCGATTTAGCCTATGTGGAAATAAATGTTGTTGGTGGATTCTATGTGCATCCTATGTGAGAACAATAAAAGTTGTTGAACCTTAGTCTATTCATTGGTGATAGTGGATTGAATGACCATATTCAAGTAATGTTAAGTGATCTTTGGCAAGTCTATATGTGAATGGATGTTTCATTCGAGGGTGGTTAGTGGTTTGTGTGAGAATAACTGACTACATTAATCTTGATCTATCTATGTGAGATTCACTCTTTATGAAAGTAATGATTGTCATTTATCTCCTGATTCATGTTTGGTGCAAAGCATGTTGGATACTATTCTCACTTTATTTCCAAATGTGAAAGGTGCATACTTGTGTAGACTTGATGTATGCTATGTTAACATCTAATCCTTTTATGAGATTGATTATGTAATTTGGATAGCATGCTCTAATAAATGTAAGAACATCGACACCTGTTTACTTTACATCATATTGGGCACATCTTCATGCTTGTATGGTCATCTAGATAGGCCACCTTTTTTCTGCTACACTATCATGTTGGACTTGACTTAGGAGAAACCATGCTTTATACTTTTCTCCTTTTCATTTATACTCTGGGTATTTGTGGCTCGGGTGCGAGCAGGGAGTTTGGGATAGTGTAGTCAGGTTTCTGGGATTTGGGACAGGCAGGGCCTGATGGCAGGGATTGCGGCAACCGCGAACTGTGGGCGGTTGACCGGGTTATTATTATTACATCAGATTGGAGGTGAGGGATCGGGCTTCCTTAGTGGATGGTTTTTCCCACTTACTTAGAGTCTTGATCCAGTCCTGCTGATTTATGATACTTATGTTACTGGATACTGAGATACTTTACTCGTGTGGGTCGCTCCCCTCGAGTGCCACTCCGGAGTAGGCTTTAGACCGTGTTGGGTGCCGGTCAGACCGTGTTGGGTTCCGGTCATTTGGACAGTGGAGACACTGAGTTCGTGAGATTGATGACAGAGTAGGCTTTAGACCGGTTGGGTGCCGGTCAGACCGTGTTGGGTTCCGGTCATTTGGACAGTGGAGACACTGAGTTCGTGAGATTGATGACAGAGTAGGCTTTAGACCGTGTTGGGTGCCGGTCAGACCGTGTTGGGTTCCGGTCATTTGGACAGTGGAGACACTGAGTTCGTGAGATTGATGACAGAGCAGGCAGTACCAGTGTTTACTGGTGTATTGATTGGGTTTGGTCAGGCAGGCTTTGACTTTCTCAGGCATACTTTTAGCTATTCTTTAGCTGGGCATTTTAGAGGCATTTTAGTGGTAGCTCTCTTTATCAGTAGTTCTGTTATAGCTTACCTCATCTCTTATTCTTTTTCTTGCCTCTGGTAGACTTGTGGGTACGTCGGGGTTTGAGGCTTTACCCACAGGGGGAGGCTACTGGTTTTACTAGTGGTTCTCACCCCCATTGTTGTTTTTTCTCCCTTTCCTCCCTTTGTTTGCGTGTCTGCTGCGGGAGTTGCGGATCTTCGGTTTGACGGTCCGTAGGCGAGGGAGTCGCGAGATAGATCCCTAACCGTGTTGATTCCTACAGTGGGATAGTTGTACCAACACGGATTGGGGGTTTCACTGTACTCAGTTGTATTTTATTATTTTAGTTATCTCCCTTTTTGGATTGGTAGATGTTGTATAGGTGGCTTTTACTTGTATTACAGTTTCGGTGGATCAGATTATTGTATTATTATTTTTGGGAGATTGATATTGTACTTTTATTTTTCAGTTGTACAGTGATTCAGGTTTTATTACAACAGTTTTCTTCAGCTCTGATATCTGTTTAGTCGTTAATGGTACTTGCAGGTTGGACGCTCGCCTTATGCGGGGTTCCGCATAGGTGGCGGATCGTTGGCGAGCCGGGTCGCAGTTTCGACCCCCGGGGCGTGACAGATTAGAGTGGTATCAGAGCCTAGGATGTAGGTCATTATGGACATAAAAACCCTAGGCTTGTGGTTGGACCTTAGGATGACTACGAGAGAGTCGTGACTTATAGCGAGAGTCCTGATTGAGTTTTATACCTCTCCCAAGGGACGGGACGAGCGACTGGCATGTTTATTCTCCTAAGCGATTATGTTGGCTGCAGACAACATAATGTTATGGAATGGGTGACATGTCTTAGACTTTCGCTGGATTGGGTCGAGTGCTTGTGTGTGTTCTGTTGTGTGGTTTGTCGCAGTGAGCGATGTCGCCCTGACGCAGAGTTCTGACCCGTGTGCACCCTATTGCAGCTTGTGGGCCAGGATAGGCAGTTTCGGGCCGGATACCCAGATTAAGGTCAGAGAGCTCCGGACCGAGATGACAGGATTGGCAGTGGCATATCGGCGGCAGAGTGAGCAGCGGATAGGATGATACAGTTGTCGGAGCAGCGGGCAGCTCGACAGTTCTTCCTTCTGAGACCACCCGGTTGCAGTATCCTCAGTGGTAGGGATTTCTGTGGCACCGATGGAGCGAGTAGCCCCCTCTGTGCCAATGTTTAGTGTCGAGGCACCAGGCAGGGTGGATAGTTGACAGCTGGTGAGCTGAGGGGACCTGAGTCGAGTCTATTCAGCCAGATTTGGCAGATTGAACCACCCCGACTGTAAGATTGAGTCGGAGCCTTTGGGGGACAGATTGGCCGGCAGAGGCATTTCTGATTCTTTTTCCTCGATAACGAGTTCCCGAGATGCCAGAGATCGGGTAGGACCCGGATGGCTAAGTCTCAGCATCTATATCAGAGTAGCGCAGCTGGTGGTAGCGTTGGAATTTGTTATCTGCGGAGGACTCGTTATCAGTCGCCTCAGTGTGAGCAGAGACAGAGGTCGTGCTCCCTTTGTGATTAGTCGTGATTTTTGGCAGACTGAGCGATGACCATTGGTATCGAGCGGATGAATCTGTGCCGCCCGGTTGGAGGGCGCCACGGTAGTGGATTGAGGCGTCGCAGGTGTGATTTTCTCACAGCAGTCGGAGTTAGAGCATATTGCATTCCTGCATGGACTAGAGGCAGATTTGTTACCACGTGCACATGAGGTACAGGTTCATGTTAGTGTTGTGCATGTGGAGGAGGCTTTTGTGGTCATGTCCAGTGCAGCGAGACTACGATGTTACCGAAGATTTATTTGTAATTGTGGCAAGTTTGGTATTTGACCCTTGTGCTTGAGATTGTTTGGCACAATGCCACAGGATATTTTGACTAAGGAGAAAGAGGTGTTGACCTTATGCGAGGCAGACGAGAGGAGGCTTGGTTTATTGAGATTGTTAGAGCACACAGGGTTTTAGCGACAGTGTGAGAGGTGCTTACGGCGGCACCGGGACTTCAAGGTATCTCTGTTGCCAATAAATCCCGGGTGTGATTTCACCTGAGCTGTGATAATGCCGCCGGTTAGGGAGATAGAGATTGCGTTTGACGTGGTTCGGGGAACGCGCGCCACCCTTGACAGCACCTCATTGGATATCACCAGTAGAGCTGAGAGAGCTGATGGCGCAGTTGCAGGATCTGATGGATCGAGGGTTCTGTTTGACCTAGTTCCACAGCCGTTGGTACGCGGTGGTGATGACCACGTCGTTGATACACGACTGTGAGGATCCTTTATGGTCGAGTGTACACAGGTCCGGGTGGATATAGAGCCTTGTGTTGGAGTCATACTCTGACCGTCAATGTAAGATGCGGAGTACCTACTTGGAATCAGACGGCCAAGGACTTTGCATAGATGCATTCAGGATCTGGTAGAGGCATTATGAGCGCACAGTGGGCCAAATGGAATAATTAATGCCCTGTTGTCTTCAAGATCTGAGGAATTGTGTGTTCCCTATGTACTTGGATAGCTTGGGAGTGATGTTCCCCGAGGATATTTTGATTTACTCCCAGAGCGACTTGGAGCAGGAGGGAACTGGGGATGTGCTACCGTGCCTGTGTGGATGAAGCTGTATGCCAAGTTATTGAGATACAAGTTTTAGCTTCTTAGCTTATCTTCGTGGGTCACATTGTGTTAGCCGTAGGGGCGGCGGTTGGAAATCCGGCCAATATGGATACCATTGGGAATTGGCCGAGGTCGACGATTATGGTCAAGGTGAGGAGCTTCTTGGATTTGGCAGTGCCAGGAGAGCATAACTAATGGATAATAACATGATATCAGCGTCGCCTTTTGCATTGTTAGTGCGGGTGATGGACTTGCGAGTTATAGCGATGCCTCCCCATAATGGCGGTGGAGTTACCGTGGTTTACTTTTGAGCATCTGGATCACCCCGACAGGGCCACTGTGTTGGCGGATACCTGGGAGCAGGAAAGTGTCTGGGGTCGAGTGGATGATTCCACAGTTGGTGCTGTGTGGATGTTGAGGCGAACATGGCTTGTGGTTGTGCCCTGCGGGTTCCTTAGAGATAGATCGCGGCTGAGTAGTGCACTCAGATGGTCAAGATTCGGGGAGTGACGAGTGAGGACCCCAGCTTGTTGGATTCTCTCCCTCTTGGTTGATCGTGTGGGTGTGTTTTGGGTCGCCTGGTTGAGTTGACACTCGGGGTGTGGTGTTGGTGCGTGTGGCACTGGTTGTTCTTCCCTTTCCCCAGCCTTTGTGGAGTCCCTGAGGTTTTCCGCATCTCAGCTCATGAGTGCTTTGCTTTTGGATCCCTCGCCCGTGATTGACTCGCTCTGTTTGAGATCTGTGAGTGTGTGGAGTACGAGGGACGCCCGTTGCGAATTCTGGCTCGTGAAGTGAGGGAATTGCGCAATCGGGCTATGCCGTACTGGTTGTTGCTGTTGTTGTTGTTGTTGAAGAGTAATCACAGGGAGTGAGTGGTGACTTAGGAGCTGGAGACGGTGGTGTTGAGTACCTACCCTTAGTTTTTGAGACTCCTTTTGAGTTGTGTTAGTTTCGAGGACGAAACTTTCTTTTAGTGGGGGAGGATGTGAGGACCCGAAATTCCCACGTAAGGATTACTGTTTGTTTGGCAGCTTCTGGAAGCCTTTTGTTGAGTGTGGAGGCTTTGCGCGCAAATCGGACTTCAAAACCGGACTCAGCGCGAAAAATGGATCGAGTTGGTGTGTTCGGATGCCCCCGTAAATTTTTAGAAATGGATTCTTGCAAAATGGACTTCGTATTTGGATTCAGCGCGGAAAAAACGTTGGAAATCGGCTATTTGGTTGTATTTTTCGGAGTCCGGATGATCAAAAAGGGGCAACCGAAAGTTTTGGGGATTTTCGGGTGCATGAATAGGCTGTGGACGGGGGTGCCACGTGGCGTCACCCCATTGGTTCGGTGTTGGGAGTGTGGTCCATCAGGCATGCTAGGCTGCCACATGGCTAGCCATGATGGGCCAGCCGTACTTCACGTGGGGTGGAGTGTGGGAGAGGGAGAGAGAGAGGATTGTTTTAATTATTTTTTTTTCTTTCTTCTTCTTCCTCCTCTCTTCTTCCTCTTCTTTTTCTTCCTCCTTCTTCCTCCATGGACCATGGATTGTTGGAGGGTTTTGTGCAGAGCATCACCAACGTTTTTCTTTCAAAATCATCATCTTGGGTGAGCCATTGGAGCTAGCTTGGTCATCTTCTTCTCCATGATGGAGCACAAGCACCATTGCTGGATTTTCGGAGCTCCACCGTCGCGTTTCAGTGCAAAAATTTCCCAGGACTCATTTCTTGGAGTTTGAGCTCATTTTTGGTTCTACGTTTTCACAAGAGGTAAGGCTGCAATCTTTGTATTCAACTCTCCCCCCAGATCTCATGTTTTACAGAGTTTTAAGGCCATCTTGGAACCCTTCATTTCAGTCTGGATCCTGAACAGTCCTCAGTGTTTTGGCCTTTCTGGGCAGTAGGATGGGAATATTTGGATGATTTTTGCGGGGAAATTTCCAGAACTCTAAGATCTACAATATTGGTATGTACCATTTTCCCCAGATCTGAGTTTTTATTAGGTTTATGCATGATCTTTGGAGCACCTTGCTGCATTCGTGTACAGATGGAACTTGGTGGATAGTTCAAAGTATTTATGGGTTTCTCTTCATCCGAGCATGAAATTGGAGTTCTTTAACTCAATTTGTATCTACTCTCGACAAGGAATCCAATGGTACCTCTCTTGTAGGATTTGGAGTACGTTTGGTTAGGTAAAAAATAACTCTTTCAAGTGCTATTTATGGATTACTGCAGTCCCTGTTTTAATTTGGATTTGAGCAATGCTCCTTGGAATGCAGATAACTTTCTGGATACAAGGTCTTTTTCAGAAATTTAAGTTGGACTTCTTCTTAACTTCAAGGTGAGCAAATTCTCTTTTGCGATCTGTGGTAAATTCCTTTGGAAAAGCCTCTAATTAAGCTTGGAAATGCTAGCAAGTTTATGTTAACAGTTTTTGGGCAGCATTGTGAATTTTGCTTCGTTTGAATGTTAAGGGAAATTAATCGTGGATTTTTGGGGACTTGAAGACATTTGTATGAAAGAGGAGATCTTTGTTTTACTGTTGGACACTTCATCTTGAGGTATTTGAGGTTGCACATACCTTTTATTTAATCTTGTTGCACTTGCTGAAATTCTGGATTTTGAGTGCGCAGTGTGCATTGTTTCAGTGATTGCGCCCAATCCGTGAGGCGGTTTGGATGATTTTCGCGGCATCGGTCTCCTGGGAGGATAAGGATTACTCACGCCAAATTTCAACTACAGCGGGCAGCGGATCGTCAAGTTTCAGGTGGGTGGTTGTGCTTTGCCGAAAACATCGATTTACCCACTCGGGCTATTGGTTTCCCTCATGGCAGTGGGTTGATGTTCTCTTCTCCTCGTATAATATGCTTGGATATCCATGTTAGATTAAGTTAATTGATTCTCAGTGTATACATGAGTGAATGAATAGTTTGATTGATGTTGTATTATCTCATATGAAGTTGATTATAAGTGATCATCCTTAACCTATGTTATGTGAGGGTAATGGGAAATTAATCTTTAGCCTACACTTTGTGATGAATGTTAACTAATTATGGTGAATGATGGTGATAGTTATATGTAAATGATTTTAGTTGATTTATGTGAAGGATATGGTGCTATGTAGGAAGGGATTGTTATGATTTATGTGAATGTCATATGGCCTAGGTGTGAATGGCTATCCAAGGTAAGTGAGGGTGATCTTATTAAATGATTCTTGACTTATCTACGTCGAGAATAATTGACCCGGTAGATTTGTCTCACATCTTGTGATATTTACCATAATGGTTGATCCTTAGACTATTTTGCGTGAGATGGTGTATTGTGAATGGTCGGCGATTTAGCCTATGTGGAAAATAAATGTTGTTGGTGGATTCTATGTGCATCCTATGTGAGAACAATAAAAGTTGTTGAACCTTAGTTATTCATTGGTGATAGTGGATTGAATGACCATATTCAAGTAATGTTAAGTGATCTTTGGCAAGTCTATCTGAATGGATGTTTCATTATCGTGGTGGGTTAGTGGTTGTGTGAGAATAACTGACTACATTCTCTTGATCTATCTATGTGAGATTCACTCTTTATGAAAGTAATGATTGTCATTTATCGCTGATTCATGTTTGGTGCAAAGAACTGTTGGATATATTCTCACTTTATTTCCAAATGTGCAAGGTGCATACTGTGTAGACTTGATGTATGCTATGTCGAACATTAATCCTTTTATGAGATTGATATGTAATTTGGATAGCAT
>CM055060.1:34028764-34173949 GCA_029204045.2 Tillandsia leiboldiana
AACACTAGGATGTCATCAATAAAAACAACGACGAACCGATCCAGGTATGGTCGAAAAATCCTGTTCATCAAATCCATAAAAGCTGCAGGGGCATTTGTCAGTCCAAAAGGCATGACGGTGAACTCATAATGCCCGTACCGCGACCTGAATGCCGTCTTTGGGATGTCCTCGGCCTTCACCTTCAATTGGTGGTAACCAGACTGTAAATCAATCTTGGAGAAGACACAAGACCCTTGCAGCTGGTCGAATAAGTCATCAATGCGCGGCAAAGGGTACTTGTTCTTGATGGTCACTTTATTCAGCTCCCGGTAATCTACACACAGTCGAAGTGAACCATCCTTCTTCTTCACAAATAGCACCGGCGCTCCCCAAGGTGATACACTCGGCCTCACAAAACCCTTGTCCATTAAATCCTGGAGTTGCGCCTTTAACTCCCGCAGCTCGGCCGGTGCCATTCGGTAAGGAGCCTTAGAGATTAGCGCAGTTCCTGGAACTACGTCAATCAAAAACTCAACCTCCCTATCCGGCGGCATATGAACTAGCTCCGGAGGAAAACATCCGGGTACTCGTGGACTATAGGGATATCCGTGAGTCCCGGTGCCGCCGTAGGCTCCTTAACCACCGATGCCAAAAAGGCCACGCATCCACTGCGCATCATCTGCCTCGCACGAGAGGTCGAAACCACAGAGGCAAAGAAAGCACTCTGGCACCCCCTGTAAACGAACACCTCCTGGCCTGGCTCGCTAAAGGTAACAGTCCTCGCGGCGCAATCAATCGTCGCGAAATAGCGAGCCAGCCAATCCATCCCCAGTACAATGTCGTAATCTTGCAGCTCACTAAGGACCATAAGGTCCGCTGGCAAGATCCAGGACTCAATCTGAACAGGGCAAGACCAACAACACTCCTCTACATGCAATGTATGATCAGGAATCTGTACCTCTACTGCATGTGGCAAACCGACCTAACACTAGTCCATGAGATGATGCAAATACTCTACTGATAAAAGAATGTGATGCACCGGTATCAAATAAAGTGCGAGCTCTAGTACCAAGAAGTAAAGTGATACCTGCCACCACGTGGTCGGCTGCCGTGGAGTCCCCTACCTGGGCGGCGTAGACTCGCCCGCTCTGAGCTGGTGGTCGGTAATCTGCAGGGTGGGAGGAAGGAGCCCCGCTCGCTGGAGCATAAGGCCGCTGCTGGGGCACTGAAGGAGCTGATGCTGAAGAAGGAGCCTGCGGTGTAGAGAGAGGGCAAGTAGCTCGAATATGGCCGGACTGTCCACACCGATAACAGCGGCCATACCTCTGGTCACAAGTATCCGCCGCGTGCTGTCCCCTACAAAAGACGCACCTGACCGCAGACTGGGACTGCCTCGACTGCTGCTGCTGCTGTCCTTGCCGCTGTGACCCCTGCTGTCGCGACTGCGACCTCTGCTGCTGCGAGTGCTGCTGCTGTCGCTGGGGCTGCCGCTGCTGCTGCTACTGCTGCTGTGGGGGTCTCTGGGATCCACCAGACCCTCGCCGCTCCGAACGCCCACGGCCCGTAAACTGCGGCGGTGGTGGTCGGGGCGGCCTCCATGAACTGGCCTGTCCCCCCTCATCTGGCATTGGCCGCTTCCTCTCAGAACTCTGAGCGGCCAAGCCCCCACGTCTAGCGACGACGTGATCTCCCCTCTCGACCCACTGTGCATGATCCACTGCCTCTGATAAAGTCTGAAGCCTCTGGGCGTGTACCAAGGTATAGATCTCAGGACGCAAACCTGTCTCAAACAGCTCCACCTGGTGCAGCCCATCCCTGGCAACATAGGGTACGCAGTTGAGCAACTGCGTAAACTCCTGATAATAATCCCATACCGTCCTGTCCCCCTGCTGGAGATTCTTCAAATCATCCTCAAGCTTTTTCTTCACGCTCGTGGAGAAATAAGTGTCAAGGATCAACCGTCTAAACTCCGACCAGGGTAGCTGTCGGGTGATCTGAAACTCCAAGGGCTCGACCCGACGCCACCAAGCATCTGCATCCCCCTCTAGGCAATGTACAGCCATATGCACTCTGAACCTGTGGTCAATGAAGAAGTCTCTGAACAACTTCTCCATTGCTGCCAGCCATGATCCTATCTCCGATGGGTGAGTACTCCTCCCAGAGAACCTAGGTGGTCCTCGCTTACAGAACTTGGCGAGTTTGTCAGCAAACTCCTCCTCCTCCGCTGGGGTCAACGGCCTAAACTCTCCCGGAGCCCCACTGCTCGACGACGGTGCCGTAGGGACTAATGGAATAGCCGGCGGTACAACTGGTGGTACAGGGGCCTCTACAGTAGTAGGGGGTGGTGCCGCAACCTGAGCCAGCAACTGCTCAAATCTCTGCTCCTGTCGGCGGTGACTCTCCGCCAACTGGGCCACCATGGCCCTCAGCTCACTGATCTCAGAAGGCCCGGACTGCTCCGGCTCCTCCGGGGGCGTAGGAGTACCCCGAGTAGGAATCTGCCGCCTAGGAGGCATCCTGCCACACAAAATCCACGGGTCAGTAAACCAAACCACTCTCGACCCAATCACGCGAAAGTCATGGGCATTCCCCTATTTCTGTAACCTTATGTTGTCTGCAGCCAACATAATAGTCCCCCAGAAATAGGCTATGCCAATCCCTCTCCACTCACAGGAAGAGTTAACAACCAATTACCGACTTTCGCACAATATCACGTCACTCACGCTCTGCCTTCCTAGGGTCTGCCACAAGCCTAGGGTTTCCTAAGTCCCAACTGACCTATCCCTAAGCTCTGATACCAACTTAATCTGTCACGCCCCGGGTGTAAACCAGAACCCGGGCCCGTCCACAGATCCGCCGTGCACACGGAATTTTCCGTGTACACGAAGCGCTGATAACCTGCTCAGATGTAAAACACGTAATAAAGGAGCATAAAACAGAGCTAAACTAAAAACTAATACAACTCAGACAAATGCTGGAAATGAAAGTACAGTAAGCTCTCAAAAAAAAAATACAAGTGTCTCTCCCAGCTCACGAAATATATTCAACCAACTGGCCGCAGCCAGACCCAAAATAAAAGGAAAATACAACCGTCTGAGTGTACTGGGGATACAACAAAACTACCAAAAACTCGAGCTCGGGGTAGCAGCTATCTAGTCGGCGATCCTCTTACCTCGATCCTGGTAGGAAGGCCCCGCAACTCCGGCAGATGACTCTGCAAAACAAAGGGGACAAGAAAAGGGAAAAACAGTGGGGGTCAGTACTACTATAAAGACAGTAGCCTCCCCTAGTGGGTAAACCTCAACACGAACTCCTACCTGCCCACTAGGTCTACCAGAGGCTAAAAGAATAAATGCGGTAACTAAGAGTATGACTCCTGATAAAAGCTACCACTAATATGCCTCTACCTGCCCAGCTAAAGATAGCTAAAAGTATGCATCAGAGAATCGAAGCCTGCCACATCGGGTATGCCAGCCTACGCATAACACCGGTGTGGAATAGGAGTCTCAATGTCTGCCAAATCGGGTATGCCAGCCTACGCATAACACCGGTATGGGACAGGAGTCTCAAGGTCTGCTAAATCGGGTATGCCAGCCTACGCATAGCACCGATAAGGGGTAGGGTTCTCAATGTCTGCCAAATCGGGTATGCCAGCCTACACATAACACCGATATGGGACAGGAGTCCCAGGGTCTCAAGTCTGCAAATCGCGCACTCCGCTCTATAAGGAAAAGTACCGTCTCCCAAAGGAAGCCCAAAACCCTCTCCCCGAAACCCAAGTATCTGACTACACTAACCCAGCCCCTGCTCCGACCCGAGCATAATATCCCCTATGTCTAAGTGACTGAAGAAAGAATGCAACATGGTTTCTCCTAAGTCAATTCCAGCATGATAGTGTAGCAGAAAAAGGTGGCCTATCTAGGTGACCATTCAAGCATGCAAAAGTCATTAACTTGATAAACCTCTTTTTAATTATTCTAACATATGCAACATTAAATGTTTGGACCCTCCGATGTACACGTGGCATGATATACGATACATGATACAATTTAGATGTACAATTAACTAGCAAGTACCCCTTTCACAACATGCATTCTAACCACATGCCCAAACCTTTCCTTAACACACAATATGATATGGCTATAGCATTCATTCCAACTAATTAAATTGCATATCTAAACATGGAAACACCACTCATTAACTTGTAGCTTGCTAACAATGCAAGTATTAGCAAAAGAACCTTAATATCATGCAAGCATGCTAGATACATTCATATTTAATAACACATAATCGTGGCATTCCAATAGGCCTAGTGACATTCACAAGCAGGAGGTTCTCAACATCACCCACCTCGAGCGCTATTCCAAAATTCCCAAAGGCGAAGTCCAAGATCAGTCCAACACACCACCAATCTGTACAAAATACCCCAAAGGAAAAATACATAAGCTTAACATCCACAATTCCAGAATCTGTCCCCCAAACCAGCAGTCCACAATTCACTAATTTTTACCTGCGAATAATGCCCAGAAAAATCCAAGAAAAATACTATCGCGATCCTTGCGACGAGCCCGTCGAAACGAGTACCTGCACGCCCAATTTGGAGTTTCCTACGCTGAGATAAAAATCCGACAAGGGGTACACCCCAAACCCAAACTGCGCTAAATTCCTGTAACAAGGAACCACAGAGGAAGAAGATTCTCACCCTCGAGTAAAATTCAGAAAATTCTGAGAAAAATCCAGGAGACTCCTTGCGAAGCGTAGATGAAAATTGCCTTTTGAATCTCCTCGTTCCGACGTCCGAGCGAAAAGATATGGCAAGAACACCGCGGTGCTGTCCCAAAAGTCCGCGAAGAAAAAGGGTCAAATGGTTGCTCGGAAAACTCCAATATCAGCACGGAAATCGAGGAACCACAAAACACAGGAGTTGAAGCCCTACCTGTCAAGAGTCCAACGGCGCAAGAATCGGCGAATTCCGAGGTCGGGGTGAGTCGGAGGAGTCCAAACACTGAGAAGGGGTGAAGAGGATCGCCGGAGAACAAGCGTCGCGCCGCGCCGTAAAATGGGGAACCTCGGGAAGCGTGCCTCCAAAAATCTTCAAACTTCTCCAAAGGGTAGTGCACTGAGGGAGGAGAAATTCCTCAGAAGAAAGCCCAGCGAAAATAGAGTCCAAAAAGCCTACAAGACGAATGGGGGGAGCTATTTATAGGCCCAGCCCACTAAGCTTTCGGGCCGGGTTTTCGGGCGCAACTTTCGGGCGCACTGCGCCCGGAAACCCGGTCGCACAATCCCTGTCCGACGCACCCGAAACACCCTGGAGCGGCCACGTCACCCCCAAACAGGGGACAGCGGATCCCCGCGGCCCGCCTACGCCACGTGGCCCCCCGCAGTCAATGGGGGTAGGTACGGCCGGCCAATCTCGAGGCGACACGTGTCGCACTCGAGTGCGGCCGACCGCCCCACCTGGCGCCACTGTGCGCGCACGTGCGCGCACAGTACCGAGGCGCCCTCCCCCGCGCACCCGTGGACCGCGCCCACGTGGACCGACGAATCCGAAGCCGCCACGTGTCATGCGCCCGGTCCACCGCCAACCCGCAATTCCCGTGAGCCGTGCCGCGTGCGCCCGCCTACCAGGGCACGCCACGCGTCCACCCGCCGCGGTCCATGCAACGCCGCGCCACTGCGTGGACCCAGCCGCGTGAGCCGGCCAATAAAAGGGCGCCACGTGGCGCTGGCCGGTCCACGTGTCACCCCCCGTGCACCGAAAATCCCCCAAATCTTCCGGAAGCCCGCATTTGGTCATCCGGACTCCAAATTCAACAAGCAAATAGCCGTTTTCAAGCGTTTTTCCGCGCTGAATCCAAATCCAACCTCAGATTGGCCCAAAACCTTTTCTAAAATTCGGCAATCACAGCCGAAGGCCAAATCATCTATCCAAGTCTCACGAGGTCCATCTGTGGCATCCCTTCGATGCACCATGGGCCAGACACCAACACTAGGTGTTCTACACAGTGGATTCATCGGAAAATCGCAAGGGAAAACCCAGTACACTACATCAACAGTCAAAGCTATCATCTCCCAACCACAATGAATCAAGACAACCCAAAATTCGACAATTTTGGATTCGGAAAGGTGATATCTTTCCTTGTCTTAAGTTCTAAATAGCTTATGACTGTATGTAATGCTTTGATTGGTTTTCCTTTCATATTTTTCTGAATCTCTGCATTACATGTTTTCAATGTTCTTCGTTTTTATGTTTTGTTTTTTTAAACAAAAGGATTTTAACGAACAAGTGCATTGAATAAAAAGGGTTTTCACTTTCAATCACTCCAATTTAATTTTATTTGAATTATCAACTTTACTCCATAATCATAATTCTTGAAGATATTTCATTATAGGAGTTTTTGATAATTATATTCATCAAATTATAGAAATCATGTGTGATCTTTAGATGATTATTCTATCTCGGTTGTGTGAATTCATTGTGATAAACGTGAGACAACCGATAGACTAAAATTTAGGATTTAATTCTTTCACGTAAGAGATTGCATTCTTACAAGGGTAAATAAATGAATTGTAAAAGATGTGGAAAGAGTTACATCCGAAAGGAGTGTGAAAACTACCACCACATGTTGGAAAAAGTTGCCACATGTTTTGGATGCTTGAAAAATATTTTATGAAATTTTGTTTTGTTGAAGCATTCGGAGATTCATATTCAAAGTTCTTATATTCTGAACAATCTCCTGGTTGGTATAATGTGGGATAGTTGAAAGATGCTCAAAGAGCCACCCTTAGGTATTTTAGTGCTTATCTTAAATTTGAAAGGGTAAGAAATCAAATTGATGTCATTTGGAAATCTCTGTAAGTCATCTTTGTACATCCGTTACATCTTGATAGACTTTGGATCTCAAGATTATTTTTGATAACTTGTGTTTGACGTATATAATGTGAAAAACGGTTTATAATGTTTTATCTTTGTTTTTCATGATTTCGGAGTAAATCTTTTTAATTTTTGTGAAATTAATTGGATTGAATGACATCTATGTGATCTCATATTATTCTCAAGCATTTAAATTGTTTTCTTGATGGAATACAAATCGGTAATTCAAATATTTCAAAATCTGGATTTGTTTCAAGAAATTATTTGATTTTTGCGTTCGAGTACCGGTACGCAATCTATGTTTTTGTTATATACCGGAACTGAGCTTTTATCTCTCTTTCACTATGGACTAATGCTATTAGTGATTTCCTTTTGTCTAGTATGTTCACTGTTTGACAATTTGTGACAAAAAGGGGGAGGAGAGAAATAGGGGAGAAGAGAGAAATAGGGGAGAAGAGATCATCGAGATAGGGGGTGACAGAGATGAGATCATCGAGATAGGGGGAGACGGAGATGAGATTATCGAGAAAAAGAAAGGAGATGAAAAAAAGGAGCCGAAAAACAAAAGAACCAAAAGGGCGAATCAAATGTAGGATTAACATTTAATTTCTAACGACTGACTTTTGATTTGTTTGGAGTTTTGTTTTTTGCAGGATCTACATCACTTTAAGACTCCAAGTCCTAAGTCATAGAGTTTGTTCTAAGACTGGTTCAAATGTATTTTTGTTTATTGGATCTTTCACGCAAAGAAAGTCAATGTTTTGGTGATGACATTGAGTTTCGATTTTTTGGTTTAAGATGAGTGACTTGAGCGCTTTTATGTATTTTTGGATTTTGTCACGAAATTGCCAAAGGGGGAGATTGTTACGGCATTTTGGTGTTGGCATATTTCGTGAGTCAAGTCAGTGAGTTGAGTCGGAGTCTTAAAGGGATCAAATTGTCAATCAGCAATCAAAGACTTAGAGAAGATTCAACAAGAGCTCAAGTTGACACTCAGTATCTTGAGTCTTGAAGATTGAAGTTGAAGAATTGTGGATCAGTTACATCAATCTCAAGAAGAAAGTATTCAAAAGGATCAGGTATGGTTAACTAAATAATTTTGGTGATCCGAATACTTTCTTATAGTGTAGAAACACTTGGATGAATTTTTAATTGCATAAAAATCAAAAACTGGACATGGGACATGTTCAGGATCCGGATCAGACAGTCCAATCCGGATCCCGAAGGGTGCTTGTTCATTGGCAAATCCGATCCGGATCAAAGGTCATTTCGATCCGGATCCCGAACATGGGTTTTTGCTGGAATATATGAACGATCCGGATCGGGCATTTCAATCCGGATCCCGAACCCTGTTTTTCTGGAATAGCCTGACTCGTTACGACGATCCGGATCACAGTAAATCCGATCCGGATCGCCGTCCTGAAAATTTTCAGATAAGGTAAGTTTTTGATTCTTATCTCTTTCCAAAGGTTTCTAAACTATAAATAGACATTTAGGGTTTCTCAAAAACGTGGGGAGCACGGCCGATCAATTGATAAAACACTTGAGAGCAACCCTAGAGGCTAGGTTTTTATCGTTCTTCTTTATAGCCTCTTTTAGGTCAATTCGACGGTTCTTTCAAGAACATATCTTTTGTCGAATTGATCTAATCTTTGCTTAGAGATTTTTCCCACGGATCTTCATTGATAATCTAAGCAAAGGATCACCATCGAAGCCAATATTCTTACCGGCTGAGTTTGCTCGTGGATTCGAGTGGCGTTCGTGGATTCGAACGTGTGCAGTGGACGTGCAATCGTTGGAGCGCAAGGTCCGAAGAAGTTGAAGGAGGGGTTAAATCCGTGGAGACGGTAATCACCTTGTTATTCTTCTTTTCTTAGTGGATTGTTATTGCGTGGACATCCAATCGGTGAGCGCAAGGTCCGAAGAAGCTGAAGGAGGGGTTTGAGTCCGTGGAGTCGGTAATCACCTTGTTATTCTTCTATTCTTAGTGGATTGTTATTGCGTGTTGGTCCCGTGGTTTTTCTCCTGGATTGGAGTTTCCACGTATATCTCGGTGTGCTGTTTTTATTTTCCGCATTGGTTTTTATTTTGCACTGAGATTTGGTTTTATAAGTATTACACCTATTCACCCCCCCTCTAGTTGTTTGATAGTACCTATTTAGATCCTTGTGGATCCTTTATATAAACCTACAATTGGTATCAGAGAGGGTTTTAGGTTTATCTATCATGTTGGGTGAAAGTGGTAATATTTATAGACCTCCTCTTTTTGATGGGACTAATTATGCTTATTGGAAAGTGCGGATGAGAGCTTTTCTCATCGCAATTGATGAGCGGGTATGGCAATCCATGGAATACGGTTGGGTGCATCCTGTTGAGGAAGTAGGAAATTCTACTACCCCAAAACCTCGCTCTAGATGGTCCAAAGAGGAATTTGAAAGATCTTCTTACAATGGGAAAGGTATGAACGCTTTATTTAATTCTCTTTCCTCGACTGAGTTCACACGAATTTCCGCGTGTGAAACCGCGAAGGAAATTTGGGATATTCTCAAAATTACACATGAGGGTACTAATCTTGTAAAAATTCAAAAGCTCCAGATGCTTACAAGTCAATTTGACTCTATTCATATGGAAGAGCTTGAATTGTTTACAGATTATTACACTAGACTTCAAGATGTAATCAATACTTGTGCTAATTTAGGAGAAAAGATCCCGGAGTCGAGAATTGTAAGAAAGATACTTCGGACTCTTCCGGAACGGTTTAGGGCAAAGGTTACCGCCATTGAAACCGTTAGTCATCCGGATGAGATGAGTGTAGAGGAATTAGTAGGCGCTTTGCAAACTTATGAAATGACTTTTCCTACTAATCAAGTTTCTTCCAAGTCTTCTTCTAAGCTTACAGGTATTGCATTCAAATCAACAAAGGAAGAAGATAGCGAATCGAGTTCCGACGATGAAATCTCTTTTGCCGATTTTGAAGAACAATTGGCGCGGATCACAAAGAAATTTCGTCGGAAGTTTTGGAAGAATCGAACCGATGGATCTTCATCCACGAAACCTTCTAAAGGATCATCGGGTTCTAAATCCTCTAACCTCAAAAGCTTTGCAAAACCTTCTAAAGAAAAAGAAAAAGATGATTTCGAAGGGGAAATCCAATGCTATAGATGCAAAGGCTACGGCCATTTTTCAACGGAATGTCCTTCTCCGAAATCATATAAAAAGAAGGCTTTGCAAGCGAAAACTTGGGACGATTCTACTTCTAATGAATCGACCTCAAGTAAAGAGGAAAAAGTCGTTGCCTTACATGCTTCTCAAATTCCCTCTTCTAATGTTTGTTTATCATCTTTAATCACTGACTCTATTCCTTTGATTTTGCATGAAACATCAACATCCAACGGAGAGTCATCAAGTGAGGGGGAGTCGGACGAAGAAGAACTCGTTGAGGCATATCAACAACTTCTTGCGGAATCTAAGAAGATGGCCAAGCATATCAAGAAGTTGAGGAAGCAACGACTTGAGAATCAAGACGAGAATCATGCTTTAAAGATCAAACTTCATGATCTCGAGGAGGAACGAGAGCTTTTATTGGATAATAATAAAATCCTCCAGGAAAAGATAAATCAATCGGAAACGATCGTTAATTCCCATATTAACAAGATTGATTTTCTAGAAAAACAGTTTGAGGAGATTCATGTCACCAACCAAGTTTTGACCAAGCAAGTTCATGAACTCAAATTCGACATACAAAGGCTTTCAACCGGTTCCAAGAAACTAGATTGTATGTCCGGATTAGGTCAAACAAGCAAGGTTGGTTTGGGATTCAAAAAGGACCAAACTGTGCATGCTTCAAGTTCCACAATGAAATTGAAAGGAAGAACTTGTCACTTATGTGGACTTGAAGGACATTTGGTGAAGAATTGCCCGAAAAAAAGAAAGAAGAGTCCTTCGGCAACTTCATCTACGGAGCGAACTCAACAGAATCAAAAGACACATCAAGTCAATGGAGTTCACTCAAACCACCAAAGGTCCGAGCCACAACATCAATCATACAAGTGGATCACTGCGAGGCAAAGACCTAAGGTGGATCAACAGTCAAAGCTATCATCTCCCAACCACAATGAATCAAGACAACCCAAAATTCGACAATTTTGGATTCGGAAAGGTGATATCTTTCCTTGTCTTAAGTTCTAAATAGCTTATGACTGTATGTAATGCTTTGATTGGTTTTCCTTTCATATTTTTCTGAATCTCTGCATTACATGTTTTCAATGCTCTTCGTTTTTATGTTTTGTTTTTTTAAACAAAAGGATTTTAACGAACAAGTGCATTGAATAAAAAGGGTTTTCACTTTCAATCACTCCAATTTAATTTTATTTGAATTATCAACTTTACTCCATAATCATAATTCTTGAAGATATTTCATTATAGGAGTTTTTGATAATTATATTCATCAAATTTTAGAAATCATGTGTGATCTTTAGATGATTATTCTATCTCGGTTGTGTGAATTCATTGTGATAAACGTGAGACAACCGATAGACTAAAATTTGGGATTTAATTCTTTCACGTAAGAGATTGCATTCTTACAAGGGTAAATAAATGAATTGTAAAAGATGTGGAAAGAGTTACATCCGAAAGGAGTGTGAAAACTACCACCACATGTTGGAAAAAGTTGCCACATGTTTTGGATGCTTGAAAAATATTTTATGAAATTTTGTTTAGTTGAAGCATTCGGAGATTCATATTCAAAGTTCTTATATTCTGAACAATCTCCTGGTTGGTATAAGGTGGGATAGTTGAAAGATGCTCAAAAAGCCACCCTTAGGTATTTTAGTGCTTATCTCAAATTTGAAAGGGTAAGAAATCAAATTGATGTCATTTGGAAATCTCTGTAAGTCATCTTTGTACATCCGTTACATCTTGATAGACTTTGGATCTCAAGATTATTTTTGATGACTTGTGTTTGACGTATATAATGTGAAAAACGGTTTATAATGTTTTATCTTTGTTTTTCATGATTTCGGAGTAAATCTTTTTAATTTTTGTGAAATTAATTGGATTGAATGACATCTATGTGATCTCATATTATTCTCAAGCACTTAAATTGTTTTCTTGATGGAATACAAATCGGTAATTTAAATATTTCAAAATCTGGATTTGTTTCAAGAAATTATTTGATTTTTGCGTTCGAGTACCGGTACGCAATCTATGTTTTTGTTATATACCGGAACTGAGCTTTATCTCTCTTTCACTATGGACTAATGCTGTTAGTGATTTCCTTTTGTCTAGTATGTTCACTGTTTGACAATTTGTGATAAAAAGGGGGAGAAGAGTAATAGGGGAGAAGAGAGAAATAAGGGAGAAGAGATCATCGAGATAGAGGGAGACAGAGATGAGATCATCGAGATAGGGGGAGACGGAGATGAGATCATCGAGAAAAAGAAAGGAGATGAGAAAAAGGAGCCGAAAAACAAAAGAACCAAAAGAACGAATCAAATGTAGGATTTACATTTAATTTCTAACGACTGACTTTTGATTTGTTTGGAGTTTTGTTTTTGCAGGATCTACATCACTTTAAGACTCCAAGTCCTAAGTCATAGAGTTTGTTCTAAGACTGGTTCAAATGTATTTTTGTTTATTGGATCTTTCACGCAAAGAAAGTCAATGTTTTGGTGATGACATTGAGTTTCGATTTTTTGGTTTAAGATGAGTGACTTGAGCGCTTTTATGTATTTTTGGGTTTTGTCACGAAATTGCCAAAGGGGGAGATTGTTACGGCATTTTGGTGTTGGCATATTTCGTGAGTCAAGTCAGTGAGTTGAGTCGGAGTCTTAAAGGGATCAAATTGTCAATCAGCAATCAAAGACTTAGAGAAGATTCAACAAGAGCTCAAGTTGACACTCAGTGTCTTGAGTCTTGAAGATTGAAGTTGAAGAATTGTGGATCAGTTACATCAATCTCAAGAAGAAAGTATTCAAAAGGATCAGGTATGGTTAACTAAATAATTTTGGTGATCCGAATACTTTCTTATAGTGTAGAAACACTTGGATGAATTTTTAATTGCATAAAAATCAAAAACTGGACATGGGACATGTTCAGGATCCGGATCAGACAGTCCAATCCGGATCCCGAAGGGTGCTTGTTCATTGGCAAATCCGATCCGGATCAAAGGTCATTTCGATCCGGATCCCGAACATGGGTTTTTGCTGGAATATATGAACGATCCGGATCGGGCATTTCAATCCGGATCCCGAACCCTGTTTTTCTGGAATAGCCTGACTCGTTACGACGATCCGGATCACAGTAAATCCGATCCGGATCGCCGTCCTGAAAATTTCCAGATAAGGTAAGTTTTTGATTCTTATCTCTTTCCAAAGGTTTCTAAACTATAAATAGACATTTAGGGTTTCTCAAAAATGTGGGGAGCACGGCCGATCAATTGATAAAACACTTGAGAGTAACCCTAGAGGCTAGGTTTTTATCGTTCTTCTTTATAGCCTCTTTTAGGTCAATTCGACGGTTCTTTCAAGAACATATCTTTTGTCGAATTGATCTAATCTTTGCTTAGAGATTTTTCCCATGGATCTTCATTGATAATCTAAGCAAAGGATCACCATCGAAGCCAATATTCTTACCGGCTGAGTTTGCTCGTGGATTCGAGTGGCGTTCGTGGATTCGAACGTGTGCAGTGGACGTGCAATCGTTGGAGCGCAAGGTCCGAAGAAGTTGAAGGAGGGGTTAAATCCGTGGAGACGGTAATCACCTTGTTATTCTTCTTTTCTTAGTGGATTGTTATTGCGTGGACATCCAATCGGTGAGCGCAAGGTCCGAAGAAGCTGAAGGAGGGGTTTGAGTCCGTGGAGTCGGTAATCACCTTGTTATTCTTCTATTCTTAGTGGATTGTTATTGCGTGTTGGTCATGTGGTTTTTCTCCTGGATTGGAGTTTCCACGTATATCTCGGTGTGCTGTTTTTATTTTTCGCGTTGGTTTTTATTTTGCACTGAGATTTGGTTTTATAAGTATTACACCTATTCACCCCCCTTCTAGTTGTTTGATAGTACCTATTTAGATCCTTGTGGATCCTATATATAAACCTACATGATAAGTAACAAAAGCAGGACTGGATCACAACTATAAAGCCCCAGTGGAACACAACCCTCCACTAAAAGAGAACTGATTCCCAATCTGATGCAAAAGTAACCATCCGGTCAATCGCCCAATATCCGCGATTGCCGCAATACCCCAAAATCCGCGACCAGGTCTCACAACCGACCTCCGGTCAACCGCCCAATATCCGCGGTCGCCGGAATAACCCACAATCACAATCATGTCCCACATCCGACATCTGGTCAACCGCCTACTATCCGCGGTAGCCGCTATAACCCCCAATCCAAAATCGGATAAAATGATATGTATCTGGTCAACCGCCCAAAATCCGCGGTTGCCACAAAGCCCTCTAGTCCATAATCATGCCCTAACACCGATGTCCTATAACCGACATCCGGTCAACCGCCCAATATCCGTGGTCGCCGCCAAAACCCATAATCCACAATCCAGGCCCCGGCTACACTATCCCAAACCCCTGTTCAAACCCGAGCAACAAGAATCACCTGACTAACGAAAGGGAGAAAGGAAGCAAACATGGTTTCTCCTAAGTCAAGTTCAAACATGATAGTGTAGCGATAAGGAATGGCCTATCTAGATGTCCATACAAGCATGCATATGTCCTCAAGGAAGATAAAAGAAAAGGTGACCAATAGTGGTTCCACATGTGTAACAATTAATAGCTCCGCATAGATATAACCATCATGCTAAAATATTATCCAACCACACATGTCTATAATCCATGTTCCATAATAAAGCATTACTATCCACCTATGCATGTCATAAAATCCTCAAATAGTACCAACCATCAAGGTACTTTAATTATCCCAATTTAAGATTCAATTCCACATGCAAAGTTAACCGCTAACATAGCCAACCATAAGTCCAAACCAGCATGCATAAGTTCCATCCCCACTTGTTAATCAATAATCCTAACATAAGGAGATCACTCTAATAATCCTAGTGAGCATGTCAAAATAGAGGTAAGCAACAACCACCCACCTCGATCGCTAAATCCAAGTCCAAATAGTGCTCTCGCCCAAACAGATAAACCGCCGCGATCACTGTACAAAATATCCCCAATATACACACAAATAAGCACACAAGTATCCAAATACATGCTGTCCAGAATTCAGTCCCAAAGATGCCCTATTTTTACCTGCGAGATGGAGACCAAAAATTCCCAAAAAATTACCACTGCGATCCTCGCGTTGAGACGATCGAAATGAGTACTCGCACGCCCAAATCCGAGTTTCCTACACTGAGAAACAAATCCAACAAGGGAACCACCCCGAAATAAACCGATCTCAAAAACTGTAGCACTACATTCTGTAAACAGAGATTTTTCACCTTCGAAAAATATTCAGAAAATTCCCAGAAAATTTGAGGGTGTTCCTTGCGCTGTGTAGATGAAAAACACCTCCTGGCACGCCTCGATCCGATGGCTGTGCGCAAAGATATCGCCGAAATACCACAGTGCTGTCCAAAACTCCGATCAAGAAAAAGGGTCAAATGAAAGCTCAGGGAACTCCAAGATAAACTCGAAACGAGGGGAAACTCAAATCATGAAGATCGTAGCCCTACCTGTCGTGAAGCCAACGGCGCAAGAATCGATGAAAACGGTGGTCGGAGTAAGCTGGGGGAGTCCTCGCACCCAAACCGCGATGAAGGAGACCACAAATGAACGAGCGTCGCGCCGCGCCGTAAAAATAGGAACCTCGGGATGCGTGCCACAGAAAAATCCGAGAATCTGTAGATGAAACCAGATCTGGGAGAAGAGAAATTCTCATGAAGGTTACACAGTGAGGAGATGCGCAGGAAAAGAGTTCTCTGCAGATGTTCTTGGCCTTTATATAGGCTGGGAAAAACAAATCACTTAATTCCCAACTTGTCCCTGGATTCGGGCGCCCACACGGGATTCGGGCGCCCGAATCCGCTGCGCGGCTCCAAACGGCAAACGCCCGAAACGCCTGGGGAGCGCCACGTCACCTCGAACAGGCGACAGCAAGACCCGCCACCCGCGGGGCGCCGCGTGGCCTCTCCCGGTCAACAGGGGTGGGTGGCGCCCGCGAATCAGCGGGCGCCACGTGGCCCGCAATCATGACCCGACCACTCCTGCAGCGCCGCCTGGCACGCCCCCTGCCGCGCACGGTTCTCGAGGCCGCCTCATCCGTTCCCTGGACCGGGCACACGTGGACCGGCCAACCAACGGTCGCCACGTGGCCCCGCCCGGTCCACCGTACACCACGCGCCACTCCGTAGACCGCGCCCCGCGGACCGGCCCACTCCCGAGCCGCCACGCGTCAAGCCCCCCGGTGCACGCCCGCCGCGTGGACCGGGCGGCCCGCGCCTCTGCCCGCCGCGCTCCGCCGCTGCCCGCCGCCGCCGGCGCTGCCCGCCGGCCGGAACAGTAACCCCAAGCCTCGAAAAACGTGCTTTTGCATCCAGACTCTGAAAAATACAAGTAAATAGTCCATTTTCACCGTTTTCGCGCGCTGAGTCCAAATCCGGTGTCCGATTTGCCAAATTCTAATTCCAAAATTTGCCGAAGGCATTCGGAAAGGTGTTCATTGGTCCAAACTTCGCGCTGAGTCCATTTTTAATATCCGCTTCGCGCGAAACTACTTCTAAACATCCAACGGGGTCCTCTGATCACTCACGTGATCCATTTTAAGCCCGAAGTCCAACACTTGTGTCCAATTTGTGCACAACACCTCCAACACACCCCGTAGGCCTCCAGAAGCCACCCAACGCCCTGCAACAGCTCTGTAGAGATCCAGGTCATCACATGGCTGGCTACTATCGGTGATTTGTGGAAGGCTTTGCGAAGCTTTCCACCCCCCTCACACGTCTGACCAGGAAAGGGGTTAAGTTTATTTGGAGTGAGACTTGCTAGAGCAGTTTTGAAGAGCTGAAACAGAGATTAATGACAGCTCCGATCCTTGCTCTCCCGGTTATGGGAGAAGGATTTGTGATCTACAGCGACGCCTCTCACAGTGGTCTGGGGTGTGTATTGATGCAGCATGGTAGGGTAATTGCCTATGCTTCACGGTAATTAAAGGACTATGAGAAAAATTACCCGACTCATGATCTCGAGTTAGCAGCGGTTGTGTTTGCTCTGAAGCTGTGGCGGCATTATTTGTATGGAGAGCACTGCGAGATTTACACTGATCATAAAAGCTTGAAGTATCTGTTCACTCGGAATGAGTTGAACTTGAGGCAACGCCGATGGTTAGAGTTGTTAAAGGATTATGATTTGAGTATCCTTTATCATCCCGGCAAGGCCAATGTTGTGGCAGATGCTTTGAGTAGGAGGACGAGCCTGAGTATGATGATCTCGCAGCAGGCACCGTTGGTTGAGCAGATGAGACGGTTACAGATTGAGGTTATATCCCCTGGGGTCTCTGCTAGACTTATGTCTTTGGTCGTGCAGCCCACTCTGTTGGACAGGATTCGAGAGAAACAGAGTGAGGACCCCCACTTGATGAGGATTCGAGGGCAGATTCAGACGGAGTTGACAGGGAATTTTTCAGTTGCTGCTTCGGGAGTACTGCGGTACAGGGACCGAGCTTGTGTGCCTATGGATTCTGAGATTCGAGAGCAGATCTTGAGGGAGGCCCATTATACACCTTATACCATTCATCCTGGTGGGACTAAGATGTATAAGGACCTCAAGGCACATTTTTGGTGGAGTGGTATGAAGAGAGACATTAGGAGATTCGTGGCTCACTGCTTAACTTATCAGCAAGTAAAAGCTGAGCATCGTGTACCTGCTGGCAAGTTGCAGAGTCTCCCAATCCCTGAATGGAAATGGGATCATATCACTATGGATTTTGTCACTGGGTTGCCGAGAGCACAGACTGGAGCTGATCCGATCTGGGTAGTCGTGGATAGACTCACCAAGTCTGCTCACTTTCTACCAGTGCAGGTGACTTGGCCTTTGGAGCGACTGGCACAGTTATACATGGCTGAGGTGGTGAGGTTGCATGGTGTACCTGTCTCCATTGTATCAGATAGAGACCCGAGGTTTGTCTCGCATTTCTGGAGGAGTTTATAGACAGCTTTGGGGACGCAGCTCCGATTCAGCACAGCATTCCACCCACAGACCGATGGACAGTCTGAGAGCACCATACAGACCCTCGAGGATATGTTGAGAGCGTGCGTCCTGGATTTTGGAGGAGGGTGGTACCGACACATGGGACTGGTTGAGTTTGCGTACAACAACAGCTATCAAGCGAGCATTCAGATGGCTCCGTTTGAAGCGTTGTATGGACGCAAGTGTCGGTCACCCCTATACTGGAGTGACGTGGGTGAGAAGAAGACTTTGGGTCCTGATTTACTGTCCGAGGTAGAGGAAAAGGTCAGATTGATACGACGACATCTTGAGACCGCCCAGAGTCGACAGCGGAGTTATGCTGATACCCGACGGCGAGACTTAGAGTTTCAGGTTGATGATCACGTCTTTTCGAAAGTCTCGCCTTCGAAGGGGGTCCGGAGATTTGGAGTTCGAGGGAAGCTTAGTCCCAGGTTTATTGGACCCTTTGAGGTACTGGAGAGGGTTGGCCCTGTTGCTTATCGAGTAGCTCTTCATCCACGCCTGGCAGGAGTTCATGATGTGTTTCACGTCTCTGCTCTGAGGAAGTATGTATTTGATCCTACGCATGTGATTGACTTCACCCCACTGGAGATTGGGGAGGACCTTGGGTACGAGGAGCACCCGTTGCAGATTCTGGCTCGCGAGGTGAGATAATTGCGCAATCGGGTGATACCTTATGTGAAGATTTTATGGAGCAACCACGAGGAGCGGGAGGCCACTTGGGAGCTGGAGGAGGTGATGCGGGATACTTATCCTTCCTTGTTTGAGGCTTTTAGCTGAGGTACGTTTATCTTGTTTCTTAGTTTCGTGGACGAAACTTTTTTTTTAGTGGGGGAGGATGTAGGGCCCCAGAACCCCGCATAGCTTTTTTCCCGTGAATCCACTATGTAAAACACCTATTGATGGTGTGTCTGGCCCATAATGCATCAAAGGGATGCCAGAGATTGACCCTGTGAGTTATTAATAGCTGGATTGGCCTTCAACTGCTTTTGCCGAATTTTAGAAAAGGTTTTGGGCCGAACAGAGGTTGGATTTGGATTCAGCGCGGAAAAACGCTTGAAAACGGCTATTTGCTTGTTTAATTCTGAGCCCGGATGCCCAAAAATGGACTTCCGGAAGTTTTCTGTAGTTTTTGGTGCATGGGGTTGACCGTAGACCGCCGAGGAGCCACGTGGCATTGCCCGATTGGCCGGCTCAGGCTTCGCTGTCTACAGAATTAGCGCGGGGTGCATGGACCGGAGCTGGTGGACGCGTGGCGCCTTCGCAGTGGGCTGCGCATGTGGCGCGGTCCACGAAACCCGCGCCGGTCCCGTGGACCTGGCGCTGGGACACGTGGCCGGCCGCTGTTGGCGGGCTCACGTGGGCGCGGTCCACGGTGGCCCAGGCGGGCGCCTCGGGCCGCGTGAGCGAGCGGGGGCGCCATGCCGCGCTGTCGCCGCTGGCGCTGTGCGCGCCACGTGGCGCCCGCCGATTGGCGGGCGCCGAATCGGGGTTGACCGTAGTTGGGGACACGCGGCAGCCCCGGGATGGCCTTCTACGGCTGTTTCCTATTCTGGGGACACAAAAGTAATCTTTCAAATTGTTTTTTTTGGTTTTGCTCTATATAGCAATCCGAGGGGAGTTCATCTGAGGTTTTCTTCCTCTTCGAGCCACCTTCTCACAGAGGGATTGGAAGGAGAATTGTTCTCCAAGTAGAGGAGCTTCTACTTGTGGATCCCCAGATTTTTCGACGGCACGCACTTCAAGATTTCCATTTTTCCTGCACGGCGCGACGTTTCTTCTTGGGTATTCTCCTCCGTCGCATTTCGGTGCACGAGCTCCCCCGGCCTACTCCGTCTATATTTTCTAACGATTCTTTCGCCGTTGGCTTCATGACAAGTAGGGGTACGATTATCGTGTTTTGAGCTCCCCCTCTTTTCGAGTTTTTCTTGGATATTTTCGAACATATATATGACCCATTTTCTACTGCAGAGTTTTGGACAGCACCTCGTTGTTTCGGCTATATCTTTGCGCTCGGGCATCGGATGGAGGCCAGCCAATAGTCGTTTTGTATCTACGAGTCGCAAGGAACATCATCGTAGTTTTCCTGGATTTTTCTGAGTTGTTCCCGAAGGTGCAAATCCCACTTTTTCATAGCAAAGTTTTACAGATTTTGTATTTGGGATTTCCTGAGGTGGTTACCTTGTCAATTTTGTAACTTGACCTACAAAACTCGGTTTGGGACTTGCAGGTACTCGTTTCGAAGGGCTCGACGCGACGATCGCAGCGGTATTTTTGTTGGATTTTTCAGAGCCCCGCTTACAGGTGAAAATCGAGCATCTTCTTGACTGATTTTGGGGACAATAATTGATTGTTGAATTGTATGTTTATTTGGACATTGGTTGGTATGTTTGCAGTATTATCACAGTTCTTGTATTGTGGAGATTGTGGGAGATTGAGGATCTTGGCAGCGAGGGATCTCGTTTTGTTGTAGTGCACGCCTTTCGAGGTGGGTGTAGACTGTGAACCTCATTACTTTTGACCTCTCACTAGGCTTATTAGAGTAATCTCTATATTAGAAAGCTAATTACACCCCTTGAACAATATTGGCATGCTTATGTGAGATAAAAAAAAGGCATATGTTAGTACTTGCTTTCTAATGGCTTTGGTGAATTAAGTGTTAATATCATATGAGAGAGAAGGCTATACTATTATCTTTGTGGGTATTATGCATGTGTATAGGCCGGCATATGACTTACTAGTACATTTGGTACTTAGGCCATCGTGATGAATTGTTGTTAGCATGCTTTATTTAGTGGACAATTGCAATTATTTTGCTAAGTAAAGGACAATTGCATGTGTCACGCCCCGAGTTTAAAAACCAGCGTCTAAATTTTTTTTTTTTTTTTTTAAATCAGAGTTTAAAACCGGCCAGGGCGCAACAGACCGCCACATATATAGAAGAGTCCCAATCCCACTGGGGATTGAGCCCTTTTCTATATATGCACGGCTCACTTGGCATACAACCAGAGTACTAACTACGTACATCTACTAAGCAAGATTAAATTACAACATCAATAACTTCTCAATTACATTGCATTACATTTGATACAACAAATAATTAAATACTTGATCTTATCGGCTGTCCAGGGTCAAGCTCTATCTCGTGATCTCACCAACTCGTCCCGACGTCTCAACACCCGCTCGACCTGAAAAACAGTCACCCGAGGGTGTGAGACACACCGGAGTGTATCCCAGTGGGCACGACGAGCCGAGAAATAGCAGATCGTACCTACTGGTATACAATGCTAGAGGATAGTAATAAATCAGGGGTTAGGGTAAAGCAGATATATAACTGGTGCTGTAAAGAAAGTAAAACTCATAAACTGGGTACAAGCATAGGAGATAATTTTAGCAGAATTTAAAACATGTATCAGAATAATCAACACATCAAGGAGTTAGGACAATCAGCAAGATAACAATGGAACTATAATCAGAGGCATCACATAGAATCATATAAAGCAACTTAACAACTCATGCATCAAATAGATGAAAACGCAAAGACCCAATCACAAGCTACCATATTGGCCTTCACAAGACCTCAGGCGAGGCTGCCCTCTTGGCACCACCTGGTTGACATTCCCCAAACTAGGGTCACGGGTTGCCTCAGCTAACCACTTTACCGGTAAAGAACATCGCTACGGGTAGCAAATCCGCTGATATTCGTGAAGTACAACGGTGCGGGCGAATCATATGCAAATGCTCAAGCTCACGGTCCACTGACCGGGTAATCGGCAACAAGCCGGGAAATCCCCACTGGGATGCAATGACAAGATCAACTGAAACTCAACACTTATGCAGGAACACTCAGCAATAAATCTCAACTCATATGCAAGATCAAGGCAAATATCTCTCAACAGAAGCTCACAGATAATCTCAACTCAACCACACAAACCAACCAAATGATACAAAACTTAAACACATATTTTAAGAAAACTGTTTTGAAAAGTCCAAACCTCGAAGAGCATTGCCCTTGTCCTATCAAACAAGAACAGACTCAGGCGACACTACGAAGCTTGGGTTTAGGTCCAAACCTCGCAGAGCAGTGCCTTTGTCCTATCAAACAAGAACAGACTCCGGCGATCCTACGAAGCTCGGGTTAAAACCTCAGTTAAATAAATCTATGTGCTCAGAGATGTATCATTTGATCAACAGAACAAACAGGCTCACTAATCAACCATGAAAATGTCCGAGTAAAAGTATGAATACTAGAGGTGCTATAGACAATCATGTAAGGCAAAATAGAACAGATAACAGGCATAGATCAGGCAGATAGCAGATATAATATATCAAAGAAAGGCAGGCTCAAAGTAATCAAGTTAAACTATCAACAACAGGGGTCCAACCAGTATCGCACCCCAGAGGGCCGAACTGATAAAACCCGGACCGAAGATAACCCACCTGTCAATGCGCAGGCAATTAATCTGTAATCCTCTAAATGCTCAACTCCAGGTGCAAACTGAATCAACCTGGATCAAAAATCACCAATCAGGGATCAATTCAGTCCCGCTAACTCTAACCTAAGCCCAGATCAATTTAAAACCTTCTTAGTTATTCTAACTGTAACCTAGACACCGTAAAATCGACGATTTTGCCGATTCTCGGACTATTATCCGATTTCCGCTCAACGAAAGCCGATGGATTCCCAACGAAAAGCTTAGGAATCATTTAAACATTTTACTAACCAGTACTCATTGTCTATTTTGCATTAAAACCCTTAAAGTTTTCAGAATTTACATTTTAGTGCCATTTGAGCACTGCTTTCACTCGTTCTTTCAACTGGAAAATAATTTTGATGAACCGTCACTTCCAGCAGGTGACATTTTTCATGCTGAACACCGTGCTCACTAATTTGCAGCAGCACGGAACCCGAGGCAAACTTCGGGCCATAAAAACCCTCTCTAACATAGCCCAAATGAATTTTTGTTTCTCCGGGACTTCAAACACTGTTTCTAACGCGAGCATCGCATTCAGTGACCCCAAATTAGCCTAGGGCACACTATCGCGGCTTCGCAAACAGCCCGGAACCATGTTTTATTTAAACATTTCACTAAAAGGTTGATTCAACTACATCTTTTAATTTAAACTTCAAACCAGCAAACTTTGTATATGAAAAGGTCTTTAAATATTGCAAGGATCACAGGGCTCACCCTAGTTGCAGCCCAGATCTGCTGGTTCAACCAGAACCAAAGCCATGCACTCAAACAAGTTCATAAAGCACCAAACTTTAATCCACACAAAATCACTTTGATCTGAAGTGAGCACTAAGCTCAGGGGATAAGTTTGAGCATCTTTTATATTCATAACTTTGTCCAATTCCCATTATTTCTTCATTCATGCATTTATACAAACACTTGGTGGGCAACATTTACATACAACCACACAAACACCAATCCCAGGTTGATCTCTGCAAACACTGAACCAAATGCTATAAGACTTGGAGGGAAATGATCTATATAACTTTCTCTACCTTCTCTGCAAGCCTGGGCCAAGTTTGCATGGATGGAATGGTCGGGGCAACGAAGAAGATGAAGTGTGCTTGTTTTGAAAATCGTGACCATCCAACCAAAACATCTGGGACCCAACCACTTGGCCATTTGGACGCTAAAACACACAACAAACTCACCTGGACCCGTGTCCGGCGACAGGGCACGGCGGCGGCGCGGCTGGAGAAAGCTCGGTTTCGAGCTCCTCCACCTCTAATGGCGGAATTTTACAGAGGCAACCTGGAGCTCTATAACTTAGAGGGAAGGCTCCCTGGGTCACCACGAAGCTTCCCAACCATCTCCCCCCCGGCCGGAAGTGGCCGGAGCTCCGGCGGCCGCAAAGTTATCAATTTCGGGTTCATCCATGGCCGCATCATTTTGATGCTGCATGGGTGCCATGCAAATGCATGGGAGCACTCCTCTCATTCCCAGTAAGGCTTCTGGGTAGGTGGCCGGCGTCGGAGAGGGCCGCCGGCGCCGGAGCATCAAGCTCGGCCGAGTGCAACAAAAAGTCCGAACTAGGGCATAAAACTGCCATTAATTGGCTCAACCATACTCCACCAAATTTGGTGGATTTGGTCCTCTCCTCCTACAGTCCAAGCACACCAATTTTGGTGCGTTTATATTCAGCGGTTGCCGAGTTCTTTAGGGGCGGAGCTAGGTTAGGTTTCCGGCGACCCATTGTGGCCGCCGGCTAACCATGCTGCATGGGACCTCGGGGCTTTGCAGGGAGGAAGCTAAGGACCTAAGAAGTCCACTGCTAATGGTCCGGGGTGCTAGAAACCGTTGGTTAAGGACCCTCACCTTAGCCGAGCTCGGGGAAGAAGGAGGAAGCCGGATTCTTGGTTCCCTCACTACGCGCGGCCAAGGCTTGCTCCAGCAGGGTCCTCCAAGCACCAGGAACTCCTCAGACACCTCCCAATCCAACTTTGAAGAGATCCCGTCCAACTTCACACCTCGTCGGAGAAAGGAAGAAGAGGAAAGTGGCTGCGGCGGCACTCGGCGGCGGCTGGGGTCGGGTACACCAGGGCTCGGTTGCGGCCTCTTAATGAAGCTCTCAGAGGAAGGTTGGCTAATCCCTATGGCTTTGGTTGATCTCTCCTTCACAACTCAAGGGAAACTCCAAACTAGGCTTCTTACCTTTAACCCCGGCGACCCGAGCGGCCGGCCGTTTCGGCAGCTGAAGGGACGCGGCGGTTGCGAGCTGGAGAGGCTGGTGGAGCTTCAGTTACGAAGGGGAAGAGGCAGGGTACACTCCAACACGTGAATACAAGTGTTTAAATGCACATTTGCACAAAACCCCCTACACAAAGATCCTAAAACTCTAAGGTCCCTCTGTAGGTGACAAATGCACCCAGCACCCCAACTTATAAGCCTCATAATTTTTGGTACATAAAATATTAGGGTTTCTTCAAAAATACCCACTTTTTCAATGTATTTCACGCTTTTCGAGGCACTCGAGTCGCCGAAACTGAAAATGGACTTCGCCACGACGTCCGGCTCGTCGAGACCTTCAAAATAGGCTAATCATTTGTTTGATTTGGTGCTCGTATGAAATCTCGGGCCATCTTGTTCTGTATGTCGCAAACCGACGCACGCACTTCGATGCACACGGGTCGCCAAACGCGAAATCCGTCAGTGCCATTACGCTCAGAACGTCGAAATTAGCTAGGATCCATTACTCATACTCCTATGTTAAAATTCTAGATAGTGGTTCGACCATTCATGATCACAAGGGTTAAAAATTCAAAGGTTACTATTCACTTAAGTCGCGGGCCCACTTTTTGATTTCTGATTTCTGGAAGATCCGACCGTCGGATCGAAAACATATGAATATGAAACTTCTATGTTTCGACGAGACGATCGCAATGGTGATCTCGGATTTTCCAGATCAGACCCCGATCAAAAGTCGATATTTCTGGGCCCACTATTGGCCCACTAACACTCCACTTTTGCCAAAATGACAAATTTTAAACATTTAAAGGCAAATAGAGGTTTTCAAATTCTAGATTTCTACATCACCCACAACTTTTAAAAAGTTTCGTCCCCGAAACTTAACAAAACATACTTTAAAAGTTTTCTAAATATTAACTTATTACATCGTTGCTTCAACATTTCAAGCTCCCGATGGGCCTTCCCCTGACGGCTTGCCATGCTGTGTCAGAGCATAGACCCGTCCCTTGACCACCACCAGCACCACGCCGAGTGCGAGCCATAACTGCAATAGTTGATAATTAATTTTAGTACAGTCGACCCACAACTTCTGTTTTGTCCTATCAGACTTAGAACATTACCCCGCGCTCTCTCGTGACACAAGTCATCCTAGGGTTCGTTCCTAGCCAAACCTAGACACTTGTGTTTCCTATTGCTCTGATACCATCTAATCTGTCACGCCCCGAGTTTAAAAACCAGCGTCTAAATTTTTATTTTTTTTTTTTTAAATCAGAGTTTAAAACCGGCCAGGGCGCAACAGACCGCCACATATATAGAAGAGTCCCAATCCCACTGGGGATTGAGCCCTTTTCTATATATGCACGGCTCACTTGGCATACAACCAGAGTACTAACTACGTACATCTACTAAGCAAGATTAAATTACAACATCAATAACTTCTCAATTACATTGCATTACATTTGATACAACAAATAATTAAATACTTGATCTTATCGGCTGTCCAGGGTCAAGCTCTATCTCGTGATCTCACCAACTCGTCCCGACGTCTCAACACCCGCTCGACCTGAAAAACAGTCACCCGAGGGTGTGAGACACACCGGAGTGTATCCCAGTGGGCACGACGAGCCGAGAAATAGCAGATCGTACCTACTGGTATACAATGCTAGAGGATAGTAATAAATCAGGGGTTAGGGTAAAGCAGATATATAACTGGTGCTGTAAAGAAAGTAAAACTCATAAACTGGGTACAAGCATAGGAGATAATTTTAGCAGAATTTAAAACATGTATCAGAATAATCAACACATCAAGGAGTTAGGACAATCAGCAAGATAACAATGGAACTATAATCAGAGGCATCACATAGAATCATATAAAGCAACTTAACAACTCATGCATCAAATAGATGAAAACGCAAAGACCCAATCACAAGCTACCATATTGGCCTTCACAAGACCTCAGGCGAGGCTGCCCTCTTGGCACCACCTGGTTGACATTCCCCAAACTAGGGTCACGGGTTGCCTCAGCTAACCACTTTACCGGTAAAGAACATCGCTACGGGTAGCAAATCCGCTGATATTCGTGAAGTACAACGGTGCGGGCGAATCATATGCAAATGCTCAAGCTCACGGTCCACTGACCGGGTAATCGGCAACAAGCCGGGAAATCCCCACTGGGATGCAATGACAAGATCAACTGAAACTCAACACTTATGCAGGAACACTCAGCAATAAATCTCAACTCATATGCAAGATCAAGGCAAATATCTCTCAACAGAAGCTCACAGATAATCTCAACTCAACCACACAAACCAACCAAATGATACAAAACTTAAACACATATTTTAAGAAAACTGTTTTGAAAAGTCCAAACCTCGAAGAGCATTGCCCTTGTCCTATCAAACAAGAACAGACTCAGGCGACACTACGAAGCTTGGGTTTAGGTCCAAACCTCGCAGAGCAGTGCCTTTGTCCTATCAAACAAGAACAGACTCCGGCGATCCTACGAAGCTCGGGTTAAAACCTCAGTTAAATAAATCTATGTGCTCAGAGATGTATCATTTGATCAACAGAACAAACAGGCTCACTAATCAACCATGAAAATGTCCGAGTAAAAGTATGAATACTAGAGGTGCTATAGACAATCATGTAAGGCAAAATAGAACAGATAACAGGCATAGATCAGGCAGATAGCAGATATAATATATCAAAGAAAGGCAGGCTCAAAGTAATCAAGTTAAACTATCAACAACAGGGGTCCAACCAGTATCGCACCCCAGAGGGCCGAACTGATAAAACCCGGACCGAAGATAACCCACCTGTCAATGCGCAGGCAATTAATCTGTAATCCTCTAAATGCTCAACTCCAGGTGCAAACTGAATCAACCTGGATCAAAAATCACCAATCAGGGATCAATTCAGTCCCGCTAACTCTAACCTAAGCCCAGATCAATTTAAAACCTTCTTAGTTATTCTAACTGTAACCTAGACACCGTAAAATCGACGATTTTGCCGATTCTCGGACTATTATCCGATTTCCGCTCAACGAAAGCCGATGGATTCCCAACGAAAAGCTTAGGAATCATTTAAACATTTTACTAACCAGTACTCATTGTCTATTTTGCATTAAAACCCTTAAAGTTTTCAGAATTTACATTTTAGTGCCATTTGAGCACTGTTTTCACTCGTTCTTTCAACTGGAAAATAATTTTGATGAACCGTCACTTCCAGCAGGTGACATTTTTCATGCTGAACACCGTGCTCACTAATTTGCAGCAGCACGGAACCCGAGGCAAACTTCGGGCCATAAAAACCCTCTCTAACATAGCCCAAATGAATTTTTGTTTCTCCGGGACTTCAAACACTGTTTCTAACGCGAGCATCGCGTTCAGTGACCCCAAATTAGCCTAGGGCACACTATCGCGGCTTCGCAAACAGCCCGGAACCATGTTTTATTTAAACATTTCACTAAAAGGTCGATTCAACTACATCTTTTAATTTAAACTTCAAACCAGCAAACTTTGTATATGAAAAGGTCTTTAAATATTGCAAGGATCACAGGGCTCACCCTAGTTGCAGCCCAGATCTGCTGGTTCAACCAGAACCAAAGCCATGCACTCAAACAAGTTCATAAAGCACCAAACTTTAATCCACACAAAATCACTTTGATCTGAAGTGAGCACTAAGCTCAGGGGATAAGTTTGAGCATCTTTTATATTCATAACTTTGTCCAATTCCCATTATTTCTTCATTCATGCATTTATACAAACACTTGGTGGGCAACATTTACATACAACCACACAAACACCAATCCCAGGTTGATCTCTGCAAACACTGAACCAAATGCTATAAGACTTGGAGGGAAATGATCTATATAACTTTCTCTACCTTCTCTGCAAGCCTGGGCCAAGTTTGCATGGATGGAATGGTCGGGGCAACGAAGAAGATGAAGTGTGCTTGTTTTGAAAATCGTGACCATCCAACCAAAACATCTGGGACCCAACCACTTGGCCATTTGGACGCTAAAACACACAACAAACTCACCTGGACCCGTGTCCGGCGACAGGGCACGGCGGCGGCGCGGCTGGAGAAAGCTCGGTTTCGAGCTCCTCCACCTCTAATGGCGGAATTTTACAGAGGCAACCTGGAGCTCTATAACTTAGAGGGAAGGCTCCCTGGGTCACCACGAAGCTTCCCAACCATCTCCCCCCCGGCCGGAAGTGGCCGGAGCTCCGGCGGCCGCAAAGTTATCAATTTCGGGTTCATCCATGGCCGCATCATTTTGATGCTGCATGGGTGCCATGCAAATGCATGGGAGCACTCCTCTCATTCCCAGTAAGGCTTCTGGGTAGGTGGCCGGCGTCGGAGAGGGCCGCCGGCGCCGGAGCATCAAGCTCGGCCGAGTGCAACAAAAAGTCCGAACTAGGGCATAAAACTGCCATTAATTGGCTCAACCATACTCCACCAAATTTGGTGGATTTGGTCCTCTCCTCCTACAGTCCAAGCACACCAATTTTGGTGCGTTTATATTCAGCGGTTGCCGAGTTCTTTAGGGGCGGAGCTAGGTTAGGTTTCCGGCGACCCATTGTGGCCGCCGGCTAACCATGCTGCATGGGACCTCGGGGCTTTGCAGGGAGGAAGCTAAGGACCTAAGAAGTCCACTGCTAATGGTCCGGGGTGCTAGAAACCGTTGGTTAAGGACCCTCACCTTAGCCGAGCTCGGGGAAGAAGGAGGAAGCCGGATTCTTGGTTCCCTCACTACGCGCGGCCAAGGCTTGCTCCAGCAGGGTCCTCCAAGCACCAGGAACTCCTTAGACACCTCCCAATCCAACTTTGAAGAGATCCCGTCCAACTTCACACCTCGTCGGAGAAAGGAAGAAGAGGAAAGTGGCTGCGGCGGCACTCGGCGGCGGCTGGGGTCGGGTACACCAGGGCTCGGTTGCGGCCTCTTAATGAAGCTCTCAGAGGAAGGTTGGCTAATCCCTATGGCTTTGGTTGATCTCTCCTTCACAACTCAAGGGAAACTCCAAACTAGGCTTCTTACCTTTAACCCCGGCGACCCGAGCGGCCGGCCGTTTCGGCAGCTGAAGGGACGCGGCGGTTGCGAGCTGGAGAGGCTGGTGGAGCTTCAGTTACGAAGGGGAAGAGGCAGGGTACACTCCAACACGTGAATACAAGTGTTTAAATGCACATTTGCACAAAACCCCCTACACAAAGATCCTAAAACTCTAAGGTCCCTCTGTAGGTGACAAATGCACCCAGCACCCCAACTTATAAGCCTCATAATTTTTGGTACATAAAATATTAGGGTTTCTTCAAAAATACCCACTTTTTCAATGTATTTCACGCTTTTCGAGGCACTCGAGTCGCCGAAACTGAAAATGGACTTCGCCACGATGTCCGGCTCGTCGAGACCTTCAAAATAGGCTAATCATTTGTTTGATTTGGTGCTCGTATGAAATCTCGGGCCATCTTGTTCTGTATGTCGCAAACCGACGCACGCACTTCGATGCACACGGGTCGCCAAACGCGAAATCCGTCAATGCCATTACGCTCAGAACGTCGAAATTAGCTAGGATCCATTACTCATACTCCTATGTTAAAATTCTAGATAGTGGTTCGACCATTCATGATCACAAGGGTTAAAAATTCAAAGGTTACTATTCACTTAAGTCGCGGGCCCACTTTTTGATTTCTGATTTCTGGAAGATCCGACCGTCGGATCGAAAACATATGAATATGAAACTTCTATGTTTCGACGAGACGATCGCAATGGTGATCTCGGATTTTCCAGATCAGACCCCGATCAAAAGTCGATATTTCTGGGCCCACTATTGGCCCACTAACACTCCACTTTTGCCAAAATGACAAATTTTAAACATTTAAAGGCAAATAGAGGTTTTCAAATTCTAGATTTCTACAGCATGCTTGTATAGACACCTAGATATGCCACCTTTTTCTGCTACACTATTATTGGAATTTGACTTAGGAGAAACCATGTTGACACATTTTCTCCTTTCATTGAGGTATTTGTGATATTGCTCGGGTTGAGCAGGGTTGTAGGATAGTGTAGCCGGGTTTTGTGAGTGGGTTTGTTGCACCAGATTGTAGTGGTGGGTTATTGCGGCAACCGCGGACATTGGGCGGTTGACCGGGTGTTTACTTTACATCAGATTGGGGATAGGATTCCTCTAGTGGATGGAGTTTCCACTTGTTGAGTTTTATTGCATTAGATTGGGGGATCGGGTTATCTTTAGTGGAGGGGTTTCCCACTTCGATCATTGTCATGATCCAGTCCTGCTACAGTGAGATATTGAGACATGATTTTCTTACTCGTGTGGGTCGCTCCCCTCAAGTGCCACTCCAGAGTGTGCGACCGGACGGATCGAGGCCGGTCTATTATTACTTTAGTGTGTGATCGGACGGACAGAGGCCGATCTGTTACTTACTTTGGGACACGACCGTACCGGGCAGTAGTCGGTCAGTACTCCCACAGATGAGTTTAGCAGGCAGTGCCAGTTTTTACTGGTCGTCAGATTGGGTTTATACAGTCAGGCACATTCACTGATGCATTCTATTAGTTACATCGTTCTGACTCTGCATTTAGAGGCATCGTAGTGGTAGCTTCATTTTCTTATCAGCAGTACTGTTTATAGCTTACCACTTCTTCTTTTCTTTTTGCCTCTGGTAGACCTAGTGGGCTCGTCAGAGTTTGAGGCTTAACCCACTAGGGGAGGCTACTGTTTTATAGTAATTCTCACCCCCATCGTCTTTATCTTTGTTTCTCCCTTTATTTTGCAGAGTCCTCTACGGGAGTTGCTGGGCCGTCAGCATCTGATCGAGGTAAGAGGATAGCGGACTAGATAGAGAGTCCACCCGACAGTCGCTAGCTGGACTTTTATTGTACCCTATCTTCTCAGACAGTTTCTTTTGTATTTTATTTTGGGTCTGGCTTTAGCCAGCTAGTTGTATATTTGTGGTGAGCTGAGAGAGATATTTGTATTTATTTTTACAGTTGTTCTTTACTTATTTCCAGCTTTTGTCTGAGATGTAGTAGTTTTAGTTCAGCTCTGATTTTATGCTCTTTTATTATTATTTCTTATATCTGAGCAGGTTACTGACGCTTCGTGTACGCGGGAAATACCGTGTGCACGGCGGATCTGTAGACGGGCCCGGATTCTGGTTTACACCCGGGGCGTGACACAAGTAGCTCATTTGTCCGAGGATTATCGGCACCAGGAGGAGACCACGAATCGGATGATGCCTATGTGGGGTTTCTCGTATGGGTGGCGGATATGTTGGCGAGTTCGGATCACAGTTTCGATTCCGGGGTATGACAGTAGATCTAATGAAGAAAATTTGATAGCACCAAATACTTAGTGCTATCGATAGCCTAGTATAGCCAAACTCTCTCTCTCTCTCTATCTCTCTCTCCCCTCTCTCTCTCTCTCTCTCTCTCTCTATATATATATATATATATATATATATATATATATATATATATATATATATATATATGTTTAATCACACATAATGCATGCATGGCATATTGAGCTATTCAAATTTTTTTATGTTTTGAATTTTTCCTTAATGCCATCTTAAAGAAAATTTCCTATACCTGTTGAAGGATTTTTTTTGTTGTTCTATTTTAATAAAAAATTAGTTTTAAAGAAATAGTAAAAAATATGTGTTATAATTTTAATATTTTATGCAACGTGCACCGTGTACGCGCACTGGTTTAATGTAGTTGTAAAAATAATTCATTTGAAGTTGAAAATTATATTTATATATTTTATTACTTTTTAGATAAAAAGCTTAGATTATCTCCTCTAATATAAAATAAAATAATGATGTGATTTTTTAATTATTAATTAAAATTTTATAGTTATATATAATTTTATATGTATATAAAATTATATATTTATAGATGATAATTAATATTATAAAATTATATATTTATAGTTAATTGTATATATAAATATAAAAAAGTAAATATAAATTCAGTGAAGCATACGAACAAAAATCAAGCATTATTATTATTATTATTTTACCGAATGAGCTGACTATAATTATATAATTTTATTAATTATTTAAATTTACTATCTACAAATAAATAAGTGAATATATGTAATATTTTTATATTTTTAATAAATTTTTAAAATTATGCATAATTTAAAATTTTCAATCTATTTAATTTTAATATATAAATCAAATTTTAAAAATTTATTATGATTCTCTCAATTTTTTTTATTAAATTTAATAATTATAATTAATTAAACTTATTAATTTAACATTCACAATCATATTTTATAAAAATTTAGAAAAAAATTTATTTTTTATATTTTAAATAAAACTAATTTTTTTAAAAAAATTATTATTTTTTAAGCAAACCTTGTATTGCTTAAAAACTTTAATTAGTATTTATTTATTTACAAATATTTTTATTTATTTATATACAAGTAAATATATATTAATTAATTATTTATTTAGTTGTTTATTTATTTATTTATTATTGGTGATTCTATCCTCACGAGCTGCAGCAGTTGAAACTATAGTCAATTTAGATATAGTTTCAATTACAGTATTTAGATTTTTTTGTGCAGTTTTTACTGCAACAGTTAGATTTAACTGTACTAAACTAAATATATAAATTTACTTTAAATATTTTTACTGCAGCAGTTAGACTTATGCACTAAACTAAGTATATAAATTTAGATTATATGTATTTATAATTAATGCAGTTGTAAAGACATGTAACCAAACGGTTCCTTAGCTGGTGTATATATTAAAAAAAAAAGAGTTTAACTTTTAAACTCTATTCATTGATGTATAATATTTTTTATGCTAGTCTTACCGATTTTTCTTGTTTCAATGTTTAAAGTGCAAAATTAAACTTTTGTATGAAAGAGTATAAAATTTGCACCCAATTTTTTCTATAGAAATATTATTTTATAAAAAGCCCAATATTTTTGCAAGTTGGCGTTTGCGGTTTCTTCAGAAAAAGCAGTGAACCCGGTCGATAAAACGCGGTGCGTGAAGTAATTTCTCAGTGGTTTTAGTGGCTGCTCATTTCGAGCAAGACCAAACCCCCCACCCCCCTCTGCAAAATCCATCCGTCCTGATCGCCTCTCTTCCACTTCCCCTACCCCTACCCCTACCCCCACCCCCACCCCGGCACCCTTTCGCTCCACCCATCCATCCCGAGATTACTCTCTCCCCCCTCTCTCTCTCTCTCTCTCTCTCTCTCTCTCTCCCTCCCCTCCTCTCCCTTCAAATTCTCTCCTTCTCTTCCATGGCCTCACTCTTTAGGGTTCGCCGCTCCTCGGAGCCCCAAGCCGGCGGCAAGATTCTCCGGGGCCGGCGACCGGCGACGGTGGCGGCCGAGTCGCCCTATGCGCGCCCGCCGCAGAATTCGCCGCCGCCACCACCACCACCACAACCTTCTCTTCCTCCTCGTATCGCCGAATCTGCAAACCCTAATTGGCTCCTAGGGCTCTTCTCCGGCGCCGGGAATCTCATCTCTTCTGCGTTCCTCTCCGATCATAGATCGGATTCTCCTTCCTCTTCGTACACCTCCTCCTCCGACGAGGATGACGAAGACGCAGATTTGAGCTCAAGTGAGTTTCTCTCCTATACTAAGCTTTTACTTGCTCACGCTTCCTTGTTGCGAAAGGTGCTAGGGTTCTTTTACAGGGTTCTTCAATGTTGAACATTTAACTTATTTACTTGGTTTCAGGTAAAAAATTAGGATTTTGTACTGTGAAATGGTAAATATAACTTTTAATTGAAATTTGAACCAATGGGAATGAATGTCTAGCTTCAATTTGGTGTATGTTGGGATCTTGACGAAAAACATTTATGCTAGAGTTGTGGTAAGGCAGTGACTAAGTAACTCCCAGCCTGTTTGGCCTGCTTGAACTTTTGCAAAAGTGCTGTTAGCAGTAAAGAAGCGCTAACAGCTTTTTTGCGAGAGTTGTGGTAAGGCAGTGACTAAGTAACTCCCAGCCTATTTGGCCTGCTTGAACTTTTGCAAAAGTGCGGTTAGCAATAAAGAAGCGAGAACAGCTTTTTTTCTCTGCAAAAATTCTCCAAACATTTCCCACTGCAGCTAGAAGTAGAAGTTTTGAACTAAACCTTTTGCTTTTGGGACCAAGAAGCTTGTTTCAGCTTTTCATCGTAGCTATATTAGATTTTCTTTTTTCCACACACACACACACACACACACACATATATATATATATAGTAGGACTAGTGTGGTATTAGGAGCACGGAAGTCTTCATGCTCCTATGCCGTTTTTGATGATTGAACTTTCAAATCGACGATCGGCTCCGTTAGACTTCATCTAACATATTTGAAGTATGTAGAGACTTCATCTAACATATTTGAAGTATGTAGAAAATAAATTTTACAGTTTTTTTATATAGTTTACCTATTGATCGAAAGAGTTCAAAATCAACAATTTTTAATGGTTGATGTGTGCCGTTTACATGTTTAATGGTGTAGAAGTATTTAAATCAAATGAAATTTTGATAGAAAATTTTTTATACTATCTATAGCAAGATCAATATTTTTGATCGAAAATTTTAGTGCTACACCATAACTTTTTATAAAATTTTTCTTTTTAGCTGTTTATTTTTAGTCCTTTCGATTACTAGATAAATGATAACGAAAAACCATAAAATTTATTTTCTAGATTCTTCAAATATGCTAGATCAAGTCTAACGGAGTCGATCGTTGATTTGGAAGTTCCATCATCGAAAATGGTTTAGTAGCACGGAGGCCTTATATATATATAAAGTCTAGCTACTATACTATCAATAGCACCGAGCACTAGATGCTACCAAGTTTTCCCCGTTAGATATACTATACTATGTATATAGATATAGAACTAGGCTAGAATACTATTAATATCACCAAGTCATTGGTGCTATTAGGTTTTCGGCCCTTGGATGGAGGGATGTGCGGTTATGATGATAGTGGTTCCCTAGGATTTAGTGGGTGGTTGGTGGAATAGTATGATCTAAGGCGTGGAAATGGTCAAAGGGGTAGATATAACGGCAGAAACTTGATAGCACCAAGTGCTTGGTGCTATTGATAGCATTGTAGCCAGACTCTCTCTCTCTCTCTCTCTCTCTCTCTCTCTCTCTCTCTCTCTCTATCTCTCTCTCTCTATCTATATATATATATATATATATATATATATATATATATATATATATATATATATATATGTCTTATGTTTGATGGGTAGAAAAATTGCTCCAGGAATAGGCCATACTAGCATTCAGTAGAGTCCTTTAGTGTAAAGTGATAAGGTTTAAGAACTTTGTTTGGAGAGGCAATAGAGCAAGAATTAGAGTAGAAGAAGTTACTTCACGCACATAATCATCTTTTAAAGTAGGAGGAACTATGATGGTCGCTAATTCTGAAACAGATTTTGGGGTGAGAAAAGCTGACATTATTTCTCTGTGGAGAGTACTTTGATATTGGTATATGGTGCAATTCAGTTAATGGGTTGTTTTAAGTTGTGGTTCGTTGTTTGAATTCGGAATATAGACTGTTGGAATTTTAAACTTTCAGTTGTATCGGTTATTCGGAATATGGACTGTTGGAATTTTACTCATCCATCTGATATTGGGTGGCCAGTCAATACTGTGAATATTGAAATATTAAAGTTATGTTTAATCTCAATTCTAATGTTATGGAGAACATAGCTAATGTCCATATTGCCATCTGTCAAAAAGATCAAAGTATGGTAGAAGTTGGATGAGTTATTTGTAGGTTTATCTAAACTGTTGGGCAAAATTCTGAGAACATGAGTTCTCTGTCTATGTGGGACAGAAATGGGGTGATAATAAATATTAAATTGATTTGCCAATATTTTCTGAGGACGTGAGTTTCATCTGCTCAAGATTATTGGTTCCATAGATTTTTAGTAGCTAAATTGATTTTCCAATAATTTCAGAGCTAATATTTCATTCTTTCGGTTCTGCTGTTTCTATTCCTCCATTTAGGTTTCTTTTGAATGAGGTTCTTTGTCAAAACAAGTTGCTTTCTCTGATAAAGAAATCTTGATTTATGTATGATGTGATTGATCCTTTTGCAGATAAAGAGGAGGATGCTGGTGAATCTTATGTGAAGTTTCAGGAATCAGACCAAGTAATTCCTTTATTATGTTTTTCCATGAAACATTCAAATCATCAGCCTGTAAATTTTTGCTCAGTGTGTACTTGATTTATGAACTTATGTTAAATACAAAATGTATCGTTTTATAATGCACCATCATGTGCTTTCTAAAATTCATTTATTACTGTTGTTGGTTGGTTTTGTTCTTTTCATTTTTGGGCAACTTATGAGTTTTGGTTTTGAAACAGAAACGATAATGAGAAATATATTCAATTGCGAAAATAAATAAAGATCTGTAATTCATTTGTTTAAAGGGGAAGAAACCGGTGACAATCAGGAGAGGTATGGCGGACTCGAAAGCCATCATTTCTACAAGTGAATCAAAACTTGCTATTGAGCAGTTGCTTTTGCAGGAGACTTTCTCAAGGTAATTAAGAATTTTCCTTTTGTTTATTTTTCTTTTCTTGGTTTCTGCTACCTTTTCTTTTTCCATAATCCACTTCCGTGCTGGACTAAATTCATGCATCAATCCTTTATTCGGTGCTAAATTCTATCTCTTGAAATTGAAAATCTTTTTTTTGCGCTCACTCGGCTTCTTCCTGCATGCTTGTGATTCATAGTTAAGTGTTCAGTCTTTATTTAGGTGACAAGATGACTTACCTATTCTTGTTTGTGTCTCATAAAATTGTCCTGCTATTGATCGTTAACAAATAATTCTTCAAATAAAGAACCTATTGTTGATTCTTGTCTTGTGAACAAGACTTGCTGTGCCTTTTTTAGAAAATTCAGGCATATTTCTTTTTCACCTTACAAATTTCATGTTATTGTGGTTTTTTTTTTTATTTATTTATGCTGAAAGTAGCACAATATAGCAAGGTTGCCAGCAACAACAAAACTCAAATATGGTAGAATATTGAGAACAGTCCTATCAGAAGAAACTGATTCCTATGCTGAGCTCTGCTAATCTCAAGAATACTATTTTAAGCTTGGATCAATGACATAGAGTCTTTTTTGCACCTTATGTGTTACTTTAGATTTGTCACTATTATGTCTTTTGAGAGAATATTTAATTACATGCTGTTAACTTAAATTTTAATAATAGAAAGATAAGCTAAACTAAATCTTCTGTAAAATGTGAATAAAAAGCAGAAAATGTCTTGTTCACAATTGAAATATATTCACTAGAGTAACATTTTCCTTTTATAATGCAAACAATTGCTAGAAAAAGGAAAAAGTGATAAGAAGTATTAACATTACCCCTCTAAGGATATTGTGTTACTTAATTGCTGCCTCATTTCCTGTTGATTTTGTTGTACGGTTGAATTGATTTTTCTGTGTGTAAAGCTACACACATTTACACAAACAAATGCATACACACCAATGCATAGACACATCTACTAATGAATATTTATATATCTTTATTAAACATTTATATGTGTCTTTATAATTAATATTTATTTAGATATTTATATTTATGCATGTAATGTTTCGTTTGCCTTTTAATACATCTACCCTTCTACTATGAACTAGAGGATTTAGATTCTGATTATCTGAGAATGCCTGATTTAGATTCTGATTATCTGAGAATGCCTACTTACTATTGCTGTCAGGGATGAATGTGATAGACTTGTAAAGATAATAAAATCACGAGTTATAGACTCTCCATCTGAGGAAGTTGTAGAGTTTGGAAAGCAAAAGGACATCCTTAACAGGACGACGGACAGTACCTGCGGTTTGTCGGGAGCTTGGCATTCTCTGAATAATAATAGGAACACACTTGATGCAGTTCCATATATGAGCACTAGGCTGGGTGCTCTTTCGCCTTGTTCTCATCTCCAAGCATCACCTGATCTCTGCGATACAGCTGTTAAGGAGGCAAAAAACTGGCTAGAGGAGAAAAAGCTTGCATTGTCTTCAAAACATGATGAACGTGGACCTTGCACTTTAAACACTGATATGCTTCAATATGTCAGTATTGCTTTCCTTTCCCACTCAACCTGCTTTTCTTTTTGAGATTATTGCGGAGAATTTTATCATCTCTTTGCAATAAATTTTATGAAAGAAGTTTTGCTCCCTTCATTTCTTTCCTGCTTGTTTGCAATTAAGTTGTACAATGTGTTCTTTTCTTGTTCTTAGATTTACTATGCCTGCTCAAGTTGTTATATTTCCCTCAAGTGCAATAGGTTTATGTTGTTGTCTCTATAAATTGTATTAATTTTTTGAACAACTTGTTAACATTTGGGTGATAATGTCATAGTTCCTGTAAGTAAAAGGTACATGCTGATTTTTTCTGGAAATCATTTTTGGCACTGTTAACAACATTTGCTCTTTTTAGTTCCAATAGTACTGGATTTTGTGTTCTTATTTTACAAAGGTTGATTAATATAGAAATCAAGCATATTTTATAGTATGTAGTTTGTGGAGATTGATGATTTATGCTCTAATATATAATTTTTGGAACTCAATTGCTTTTTTTTGTTTTGACAAAATTAACTTTTTAGCAACACTAAATTCACAATATTCTTTTATCATAAAATCTTTGACTCATCATTCTAATGTAAAGTTCTTAAATTATTTACCTTCTGGAACTTCATACTTCTTTCTTTTTTGGTATTCACACCAGAATTGAAATTATGATTAAAGTTGCAATAGAAAACACATTCTTGCTGACATTATTTAAGAAACTAAATTGTAATCCTTTTTATATTCTCTTGCAGGGCATTGAAGCTGAAGTAGGGTCACCTGTTGATTTGGCTAAATCATACATGCAGTCATTGCCTCCTTGGAAGTCTCCATTCTTAGGTAACATGGGGTTCATGACACCACCGCCAAGTGAGATGTGTCTCTTTAAGGATGAAACCAACCAGGCAATTGCCAACTACTCTCTGCCTTCATCCAAGGTACCTTCAATTGGTTATTCTCGAAAGAATACAGGATGAAAATTTTATTATGTTGGCCTCATAAGATTACTTGCTTTGTTATAGTATGCTTTTTCCCTCTTTTCTTTCAATCATGTGTCTTTAAATAAAATACTCTTCTAGTAGCTTCTTGCAGTGGTAGATTTTCAATTTGTTGGCCCCTTGAGTTTAGAGCGATATGTACACTTTCTTTTAGTTGTTTCTCATAAGATGGGATTGCAATGTGCATTTCATATTTGTGTGGAGGTGGTAATTGTGAAGAGAGTTTGAAAAGTTTAGGGCAATATATACACTTTCTTTTTATCTTTTCTCATCGGATGGGATTGCCATGTGCATTTCATATTTGTACGGAGGAGGTTATTTTGAAGAGAGCTTGAAAAGTTTAACTAGCTACTAACAGGTAGCAATTCTTTTGTCAAGCTCTATTGAATTATGACTTCTTTCTTTTGGTAGAATTTAATGTGCCATCTTTCTCATTAGCCTATTATTCAGAGCATCATTTTCCAGTGTGGTTTTCTTTGCTCATGCTACACTTCACTATCTGTTCTTTCCTTGCAGTTTCTGAGGAGGAACTATTACTCCATGGGGTTATGGGACTCTTCGGAGGAGTCTCGAAGAGTTCGTCTGAAATTATCTGGAGATTTACTGGATGCACCTAAACATGGGCAAACTGGAAGTTCCTCCAAGTTGTTTGAAAATGAATCCTCAAAAACCTCACTAGCAGCTGATGACGAAGCTCTAAAAGCTTTAGCTACTTACCAAGATGCAAATTCTTCACAAGCTAGAGAAACTTGTAGTTCAACTGTCAAACTCTTGGATGGATCTTTCATATTGACCGAGGAAACGGCTTCTCAAGTGCAACCTTCAGTTATAGAAAAGAGCATTCCAATTGAAATACATTCTGTGCCTGAAGAAACTGTTGGTGCATTAATACAAGCTCATGAAAGCTCATTGCCAACTGCTAGTCCTTTAGAGCTTACGCATACTGAAAGAGAGAGTGGATCTAAGTCTACCATTCCTAATGCCCACATTTTAGATGAAAATAATGTAAGTGGATTTTCGTTCCACGTGAATTATCTTCTGTTGATCTTTTGTTATATACCCTGGCAAAATATGAATGTATGCCCTTTTACTAACAATTATGCCTCTCTTTAGAAACTTTTCTCAAGACCAAATTCGCAGGAATTGGATGACTTGCCAACTTAAGATGGGAATCTTTTCATGAGAAATTGCACTATGTAACAAATATATATATGAAAATTTAGATGTTGCTGGGGTATATATGTACGTAGACATTTTTTGTGGGGTTATATGTGAAATAACCCTTAATTTTATTTTATGCTTTTAGTTCATGTACGCGCAACTGATAAGTGATTTTCCATTTTGTTTTTGCAAAGGATGCTGTGGAACCTACAGAAACTGGGAAACAAGATGGTGATTCCAGCAGTCCTCGTGAGTCTTTTATACCATCTTTCACTGCAATATAACATGTTGGCATTTCTTGTTCTTGAACTGACGCCTCTTTTGTTTTAATCTATAAAGATATAGTTCAGTGGTGCCAAGCACCACCTGAGTTTTATTATTAATGTATAGGTTCTCATTAATTCCAGGTGATGTTTTATCAGATGCAAATGTATTGGTAGTGGAAAGTGCCAAATCTGCTGCACTAAGGTCAGTTCTTTCATGCATGAAAATCATACTGATTAAGTTTTGCATGCTGTATTAGGCCTTTGGCAAATATGGAAGGCCTGCATTTTAGATGATAAGAGATGTATTTTGTCTGATCCATCTGTCTCGAATCATAGTAGCATCGTCATGCTTCTTATAGTAGTAAGACTCCAACCATAATGGAACATGAATTGAGGATACGGATATGTTATGTGTAACAATTTACATGTATATTGACATAGAGTTGGGTTATGGTAATAAAATTTTCTATTCCATAATTTTAGCTAGTTCCTTACACCTGATTTGTCTGCTTTATATGTTAGAGAAAATTTAGCTGTAAATTATATGATAAATAGCTTGGCAATTGTCATTGACATTAAAAATGTTGAGTGAACATGGAACTTTTGAGTTAAATGGGTGTAGAAATGTGGTTTAGCGCGTTAATACTAGAAGAGACCCCTCGCATTTAAACTTGCTACTCATAAAGATTCAAGTCATGGATTTTGAATTAATTGGGTGGAGAATATTTTCTTAATTGTGTGGTGTAAGGACCTGATGGAGTTCAATCTTAGGACCTCTTGCTTTAATACTATTTGAACCGATCAATTTCTCTTAATGCATATCAAATAATCAGGGCCACATGGTTAGAGGGTCGTTTTAGTTGTTAATTGTAGTGGGGTTGGACTGAGGGTGTTTCAGATGGTACCAGAGCTACTTACAGGTGTGCTATCACGCAGAGTCATCTGATTGTCCATCCATAGTGTTACCTTGTTCGGGAGGGGACTAAGATACCGAGTATTGTGAGAACATTTTTACGGGTTGTAATGGCTCTATAATCCTATTGTTGTGTCCCTTATGAGGGGCGTAAGTCCAGAGGTAGCATAATTGTTGAACTCGTAGTGGTTGGTTATGGTGTAGCCAGTTGGGCTAATTGATTAGGTGGTGGACAAAGGGCATTTCATGCTGGAAAAAATATGCTCCATTGCAATTGAAGGCTCTCCTCTACTTATCATCTTTAGAGTTGAATCCTCGGTCATAAGGAGTTGTAGTTCATGTTCTTTCATTTGATTTTTTTTTTTTTTTTTTTTTTTTTTGTGTGTAAAGTAATGTAGGCTGGTTCTTGAACTCGTGCACGATTGCATGCAACTCCTAATACTTCAAATGTTGGACAAATAGTTTGTAAATTCCACTGGTTGTACAATCAGATCCCTTTGTTTTTTTCTTTTTGAGGGGTATTATGGACTGTTAACCTGTTAGTATGTGGAGAAATTAGGGGTGTAAAATGGTTGTGTGGCCCGTGGACCAGCCTGGCCCAGTGGCACAATGCTGCATGGCCCATGATAGGCAGGTGGCATGCTAGGCCGCACCCTGCTGGCTTGGCAGTCCGACACAGCATGAGCTGCATTTGTATGGGTTGTGCCGTGCCACTAGGCTGGCCTGCGGAGCTACATAGTTTGACACGACCATTTTTTCTTTTCTTTTCAATATTTTTTCTCCTCGCGAATATAATTTAAACTATTCAAATTTATATTTTCTATAAAAAAGTATCTAAAGTTTATTTACTAAATAAATAACAATATATACTTTATACAACTAATGTTAGATTAACATTTAAAAAATGAGATTAAAAAAATATAGAAGATATTAAAGAACAAAAAATAAGAAAACTGTGCCAGCCTGCAGTCCGGCTCGGCATGACGTTGCCTGGACCTCTTTGTGCCGGGGGCTTTGCTAGGCTACTGGACTGGCACGGCATGATCCAGGTGTGGACACTTGCGGGGTCTGTTTCAGCCCAAGACGTGGGCAAGGCAAGACCCACATTACAACCCTAGGTGATATGTGAACTATTAGGCTTCTGAAATGATGAACAAGGCCATGTGTTTTCAGAATTTGGTAAATATAAGTCAATTTTTTCGTGCATATGATTTCCTATGGTACTTGTCATCCTAAAATTGTGTTTGCTTGATTTTTCGTTCTCAATCTAAAGGTTATACGGCTTTTTCTTTTAAATCAGAGTTTGTTTGTCATTTGACATGTTAAAGATTGTGTATCATCATTTAAGAAACAGTCATTACATTCCATGCATGGAAAAATGGAGCTATTATTTAAATTATGTACTGAAGGAGTTCAGGTACTTTTTTGGCAATTATACTATGTTTAATAAGCTGATCACAGTTATGCACAAGTTTATGAGATACATTTTATCATTTTATTTTTTTTAACCCTCTTTCCCGCCTCTAGATTTATCATTACTAACTTATCACTTGGCTTTGTTTTACCTTGCAAGTTATCATTTATTTGTTGATGACAAACTATCAGAAGTAACTAGATAATGAAATTGGAATCAGAAATCTTTGTAATCTTTTCTAAAAGCCTGTAAGTAATATGAGTGGGAATACTTTAATATTTCAACTCGCCTATTCTTGAGTGGGTTTAATCATGTTAGCATTGTAGTTATATCCTGAAGCTCAACATAGCATGCCTTTGTGTAAGCATCTGCATTTCTAATTCTCTCATTTCTATTTCAGTAACGCAGAACCTGCCATCAAACCTGATGAAACTGTTCAGCTGGCTAATGCTCAAACAATTCCCGATGCTGAAGAGATAATAGAAATCAATAACTCATCTCATGTAAATATTGAATCAGGTCTCAGAGACTCTCTTGCTGGTATGTGAATTATGGCTATTGTTTCCTTGATATTTCTTTCTTCAATATACCATGAATGGTAGAACAAATATGGATAAATTAAAGATTACAAATTATTGCTTTTGCTTGGTTCATTTGTTTGTCCATTCATGAATCCGTTGGTTCCGTCCATCTCATACATTTAGATTAATGGTCTATTTTCTAAATGGAGGAAAGATAGTAAACTTAATAGGTGGTTGGGTTGAAATATTAGACAGGACAAAGGAAGGGTCAATAAATGCATGGTACATGAATATACAGATGCACACGGAGTAGAGTGAAGCTCTTTCAAAAGCTTAGGGTTTCTAACATTGAATTTGAAAGTTTGGCCAGTAGTTCAGGGACTAGTGGTGCAATTTACCTTACAAATACTTTAGTAGTTCTTATACCTGCTTGTTCAACAGTAGAATATACTTTTTTTTTAAGTGATAATCCACTATATATGCCAGAGAATGAAGATCCTCGGATAGAGAACATCATGAATGGATTGACAAATAAAATCTCTGCCGACGGGTAAGTTAATGCGTGCATCTTTTCTTCCTTTCTTATTTCTTTTATACTTGATTCTGTTAACCTGAAAAATATTTTTTCTTTCTTTTGGTTTAGTTTGTTCTCACAATCCAATGGCAACTCAGAGTTTGGTTCCTCAACTAATGGAGACCCAGATAATTCTCACAACCATGAGCTTTTAAGTGAAGGTGTTCTTGAAGCGCCTGCTGGTGACAAAAGTTTAACCAAAGCACAGAACGGTACAAGGATGAGATCTATCGAGCGAATGCTCACTAAACCTCAATCAACAGGCGGACGACGAGGAAGGAAAAGAGGGGCCAAACCAGGAGGGAGAAAATGACTGCCTCCCTCCTATGCTTAGTCTTTGTATACTAGGATTGTTGTAGAAGTACTAGGTTGTAGCTTTAAATTATTTACCATCCGCTTTGGTAAAAATTTCGGTTGGTAAAAATTTCGGTCAAATTGCAATGTTGTGTATTTATTGTTTGCGTCTGCTATACCATTTGTAGGTTCGATTGGTTGTTAGATGGTGCGAATTAGGTTGAATCACTAGAATTATGAGTATCATTTGTTGTTTTTCTCTCTAAGATTCCTCCAGTGTTAAAGGTAGCTCATCTGTAAGATCAAAGAAGTGTTATGTCAATTTTACTGACCAATTATATCATATATTCTCTGGTTAATGACATCCTTTGGTTTGCATTGACTTTTGATTAGTGTCTAACTGTTTAAGTGTTTTACCAGATTTGCTAACCACCATGGAAAGTGGTTTAAAGGTCCATCTCAGCACAAAGCCCTTGCTACACCAGTGGGATCAGGTATTTTTTGCGCCTTTAGCTGCAGTTTTACGTCGACATCTAGTGTTGCGCGACCTGCTGAAAGAGTAGCTATGAACTTTGTAATGATTTCTTATGTTTTTATTTTTGAGTACTGATACAGTGTAGTGGTGCTTAAACACACAATCGATAAGAAGAAAGCCGGTGGTATCAACTGCTTGACTATGTTTTGTCGCGGCCAACCAACTACGGTAGTTGGAAGTGCTTAAACAGTATCAGAAAGTAGTGCTTAAGAGGTATCAGAGGGTTATAAAGCCCGCTTCCCCGCACCCTCCCATGCTATCTTTGTTCATTTCCTCGTCTCCTTGAGGTAAAGCTTTGTTCTGTCAGAAAATGAGCTGATTTTGTTTGAAAATTAGGATGGATAAAAGATTACGTAGAATCTGTGTACAAATGCATGGAGGCATTAAGGGGCATTAAGGGGTTGTTTGGTTGGATATAGTTATAATTATGATGGACTTAAAAATGCAATGTAGTTGAAACATACTAGTTTAATTATATCTAAGTAGTTGAGAATGTTGCAATTACAAGTGTTTTTTTTTTATTCGATTTCTTATAATTTAAGTTTGCATTTTATAGACGTTAATATTTTTTATGACAGATGGAATATTACCCCTGAAGCAGAGAATTTTTTTTCTCTCTCTCTCTCTCTCTCTCTCTCTCTCTCCCTCTCTCTCTCTCGTTTAGGAGATGAGAGTAGATAGGTAAGGTTAACTACAGCCTTGAATTACGCTCTGCTGATAATTGCATTTCCAACTACGTGTTATTTGGGCTTAGGAAGTAACATAGCAAACTAAGTAGATGTTTTCACTTTATCTGTAGCTGTGCTTACATCATAGCTTGAAATAGTAAGCCAAATAGCAAACTAAGTGCAGGCAATAGTTTCTTTGGTAGGATGAACTCTCAGAGGGTGTGTAATTTTTTAGCTACTTAACCTGTTTCTCCATTCATTCCTTGGCCACTCCAGGGTTTAACCAAACTTCCCCTTAATATCCAGTGCGCACGTAATATTTCAATCGAAAAGAATGAAAAAGATATAACTAAATAAATAAATAATATAATATAAAGCATGAAGTACTATAATGAACCATGCCGTCAAAGGAAACAAGGCGTGTTACCCACGAATACCAAAAATATAATACCCAACACCAACTTGTCGCTTTCACATCTTATACACAGAACCTGCTCCTCTTCTCTCCTCTCTCTGGCTGCCATCCCACATAAGCTGCACTTAAACACCATTCTCACAGCGAAGAAGAAGAAGACGAAGCCGAAGACGACGACGACGATGACAGTGGCGAGTACAATGAGGAAGATGAAGGAGATAACTCCACAGACCCATAATATAGCAACTCCTCAATCATCTCCTCAATGCATCCATCATCCATGCACATCATACCCTCTTCCTGAGCACCAGCCATCTTATTATTACCTCTCTTACTCTCCTCCTGATGAGAAGTCATGCAACACTTCTCGAGCTTCGCTATTAGGCTCGGCGTTAAAACCGACGCGGGATTTGAACCGTTGGAGTCCAAGGGGAAGTTGGTTCGAGCCCTCGGACCGCACATTAGCCTTGCGGCCTCGTCGTACGCCCTCGCTGCGTCCTCCGCAGTCTCGAACGTGCCCAACCAAATCCTCGTCTTCCTGTTTAAGAAGAGATGAATCAATTTATTACATGCATATATACGAGACGATTCGAATTGCATATAAGTTAACGAATATAATTTGTACATGTACTTACAATAGAGGATGGCGAATTTCGGAGACCCATGAGCCCCAATGCCTTTGCCTGACTCCTCTATATCTTTGAAGCTTTGGCATGTATAAGTAGGGAGAAGTGTAAAACCCTGAGGAATGAATATGAATATGCAGTTGTGGTGAGGTGATCCTTGGAGTTTGGTTGGGGACTAAGAAAAGACCTTCCCACTCCTATATATAGACAATACAATGGCATAATTGCCCCTAGCTTAGTTTTATGTTACGTACCTGACTCGGCGCGATCCGTCAATTACTTAACTCAATATTGGCAGATGCAACATTTTGGTAAAACCCTTCATGGGGTCCCACATTATGCCAATAATCCCGTTATATCCCCACGTCAAGCTGGCGAGAATCTTAATGCAGGATAACGATTAATGGCCGAAACCGGCACACCTATTAGGGTTGCTCCTCAAAAGAGAGCAAAGATTCCTGAACGTTTTTCTTATCATGGCACTTTTGGTCCCAAATATCCCTGTTTCTTACCATGCATCGACCGTCTGATCGGGGCCCAACGTTGATCAGTTGGTGGGCCATCAAGGCCCAAATAGATCCTCTATTGTGGCATAAATGTAATTTTTTTTAAAACCTGGGGCTTGGTACGTAGGGCTAACAAAGATCCTGCTGTTTGACTGGCCCACGTGTTAGCTTTTCCCACATTTCCCCTTTTTTTTTTTTTTTTTTTTTTTTTTTCTTCTGATATATACATGTTTCTTATGTCATGGGGACATTATGGGCCTCTATGGTTTGTGTTAAGTGACATCACAATGCTTGTATTACCCGGAGGGAAACATCAGCAGATGAGCGATTTCTAGTTGCCTATGAGTCCTCATATGGGAAGTGTCAGATGTGTGCACCGTTTTTCTATCCATTTATTGCATGCTTATTTACAAAGATCTTAAGGGTGCATTTGATTCACTAACATTATATATTATTTCGATATAATCAAATATTTAAAATTTCTGAATCAAATTACTATTAATTCAATATTAGTACGTTTAGTTTAATATAATAATATAATATTAAATTACAGTGTATATAAAATTATTATATTTGGTTTATTTTATAATATTTAGTAATTCTTACAATAAAGTATAATCTATTTCAAAATTACATGTGATCAAATTTAATATTATGTTTTACTAAATGATAACTTTAATATAATTTGCACTTGAATTTAAAATTTAAATTTAAATTTAAATTTAAAAATTAAAAATTTAAATTAAAAATTTGAAAAATATAAAATTTAATATTTTAATTTAAAATTTAATTTTAAAATTTTAAAATTTTAAAAATTTAAATATAAGTAAAAATTTAAAATTTAAAATTTAAAATAAAAAATAAAAAATAAAAAATAAAAAATAAAAATAAAAATAAAAAATAAAAAATAAAAAATAAAAAATAAAAAATAAAAAATCTAAATTAAAAATTAAAAATAAAAAATTAAAAATTTATATTTGAATTTTAAAATTGTAAATTTGAAAATTAAAACATAAATTGAAAATTGAAAATTAAAAAATTGAAATCTAAATTTGAAATTTAAAATTTTAAAATTTAAAATTTAAAATTTAAAATTTAAAATATGATAATTCAAAATTTTAAATTAAAATTTTAAAAATGATATATTGAAAGAATTTGGGGTTGAAACGATAAATTTGAAATTTTACATAACATGTAAGATAGATAACGTAATATGAGATAATCACCCCTGCTTGATAATATTTTTTAAATAATCCTGTATTATTTGTAATAATATATATTACCGATTATATTATAGATTGAATGAACTAAACGTAATACTGAATTATTTATAATTCTGATAAAATAATTCAAATGGAATGGAACACCAGTCATTCCGGTTAGCTAACTGAATCCATGGAAATATCCAATGATAGATGATAACAAGGCGGGCTATTTTATTTTTCTTATTCTAGCATGGCTATTTGGATGCGACTGTTGTGAGTTATGGGATGATGATTTAGATTGGCGGGTCGTATTTTTAATCCGACAATTGGATTAGTCCAGTCCATTAAAGATCATATCTGAATATTTATAATTTTATAGTAAATGCTCATAAATATAAGTTGCAGTATCATGCCAAGGTATTCGGGATTAGCCGAGTTTATCGTACTAATTTTAGATTATTTATGGAGATTGGTTGGTTGCATTTATATAATTAAGATATATTGCATAGTTAACTCCGTATATGTTTGAGTCTGTTTGAATCTGTTGTTTCGCTTTCTATATTTATCAACAACCAACCTCTATCGCTGAAATTGTAAAATTGCGATGGATGAACTATATTCAAATTGGCAATAGTTTTTACTGTATTAGTTGGAGAGAAAAAAATTTATATGATGAGCTAGATAAACTTATTAATTCAAACACCTTTCAAACTACATGTAACCAAATAAAAAATTTATAAATTTAGCATTTGTAGCTACATATGCACACACATTATTAATGTAGTTGTAACTATATTGTTTTCGCATATATCTCTAATGATATCATCTTTATAATTATATCCAACTAAATAGCTCTCCTGAGTAATTTCAACTCAAACTCGTGTCGCGTCTTGAGTCGCCTCGCAGCTTACACAGTACAATACATGCATGTGAATCAATTAAGTAAATGCATGGATAGATAGAGAGGAAAGCATATCACATGCAGCCATTTCCACAGCACATGAATGGCTTGGCTTCTCAAGGACTCGGGGTAGAAAGATACAAGGAATGGGTGTGGGGAAAGGAGAAGGGATGGGCCCTACAGTGTGTCATCTTGTGAGCAATTTTGGGGAGGGAGAGGGAGCATTGCACGTGCAATGGGCCGGCCCATGTGGGCAGGAGCTATAGTGTGGCATGTGCTCATTGGTTATAATTCTCAGGTTCTTTGATTCATTTGGTATTGATTAACATAATCCTTCGTATATATACAATATTTGCCGAAGTGGTTAGCTGTACACATTATCCTTTGGTTTCATTGAAGATGCCTCCCGGGCACGACGCACGCACGCGCGCGCACACACACACACAGCCCTTTGTTCTGAGAGTTATTGTAATCTTTGTCTATAACCAGCATCGGAACCAACTATATATATTCTGAAGTAAATGATGTCATTGACGCAGTTAATTAGTTGTTGTACAACTATTTTTTTATTTTTATTTTTATTTTTTCTAAACGCATTAGTAGAGGATATTATTTTAATATTTTATATTCAATATTTTTTATGCTATCAAATAAATAGTAGTCCCAAAGGCGCCCAATAGTCTATATTAAGTATAAATTGGAGGCTCGAGGACTGGGCTTCTAACTTAATATAAATGGGTCTTTAGGCAGGGTTTCTGGGACATGAAGTTCAACAAAAAAGCAAAAAAAAGAAAACGCTCGTCACGTGCATGCTCGAGCTAATTGATTGATGATCTAATATGTAGACTTTAATCAAATGAAATGAAAAGAAATGACAATAATAAAAAAAAACATTTCTAATATTTTATCTTTATTTAATATTACAAAACTCTTTTGGGTGCCAATGAAGCTAATCCAAAAAATATGTCTTGTTTTATGGAAAAAAAGGGCTTGTTTGAATCAAATGAAATGATCTGCAGCCTTATCATTTTGTGTAATGAATACTAGAAATGGTGAGACAAAGAGAAGGAGAAATGCATTGTTGCAAAAACTTTTTATGCACATTATTTGCATGAATGATTTTTCTTCTTCTTTTTTTTTTTTTTTTTTTGAGAAAAAAAAAATAATATGTTATTTTATTTTGAGATAAACTTAGCTGAAAATATGAAACAACTAAATTTTAAATTCGAAACTTTCAATATCAATTACTAAATTTGTTGCCACTTGACTTGCATGAATGATTGAGCCAAGGGAGGGGAAAAAAGAAAAAGAAAAAGAAGCATTGAACACCTTTAAGGTGCGTTGGAATTAAAAAGGATGAGAGTTATTGGACATCAGCTTGTGTTTGTTGGTGTTGTCTCCACAAATTTGTCTCATATAATTGAAGCAAAAGAATTACAAGTTAAATTACTAACACAGTTTCAACAAGATATGCTTGTTGGCAATGCATAGCCACGTGGATTTTTGTAAAGAATCTTTTTAGGTCGGTACTTCTTATCCATATCCTCCGATAAAAGGGGCGCTTTTCTGTGGAGAAGGTGCTTTCCTTTGGAGGCACAATTAATCAATAGTCGAGGAGTATTGGGATTTTGTATTTTTAATCAAATTATTGCCATCATAAGTTTTTGAGATCTTCTATCTAATTTGTTATGGAGGATTCCATCTCTATGGTCGGGTTCGATTCTCGCCTGCGCATTTACAAATGGTGTCTGTTCCTCTCGTTTCTTGAGAAAATATTAATCGGCACTTCAAAGAGGGGAGAGTGGTGGTGGTGGTGGTGGTGGTGGTGGTGGTGAAGGTAGGAGCCCATGAGATTACTACATAAAAAAAAAGAGTAATAGTACTCATACATCAACTTTTTCATATATATATTTTACAAAATTACAATCGAAAGGCTAACTTTTTCATACTAATCGTATTACTCTCTGTTTAATACTAAAATTCAAAAAATGTTTAAACCCTAGAGTGAAGTGTTATGAGATATACAGAAAAAAGTTAGTGTACAAAATAGCAATTCTCATTAAAATAAAATAAAATAATGCTACATGTACATCACTTTGTTGATGGCCAATCTTACAAATCATCATCCATGACCATGCACCCTTTTTACAATGATTTTATCACTCCCTCTATTTTTAATCTAAAACTAGTGACTAACCGCGCTACGCTGCGGGTATAAATTTTTTTTTTAGTATAAACAGTTCACTTTTATCGTACAAACGAAAAAAAAAAGAAGCGGAAAAAAAACACAAGTGGCACCCAGGACCAATATGTGGAGCGTACAGTTCACCGACTCCGCCATATGAATGTACGGGTCGTTGACGGCAGTGTAGTTTAATGATTCGATATCTAGTTGAGGCACGTACAGATCAACAGATCAGGAAGGTGAGCGCCTTTTAGCTGTTGCGCAAGTGAGTAAGCTCGGTGGATCTGAGTCGAGAATTTGGTTTGGGTGGGGTCTTGGTGAGGCATTTGTGGTGTTACTTTATCCTTTATTGATTTCCTTATTTGTTGCTTTATTGCCTGTTCAGGCTTTTATAGATGTCTCATTTCCACGCCCCGGAGGTTCTTAATGAGCGGAAGAAAACGTGTATATTTTTTTTTTGAAATAACCTCGCCCACCGGTACGCGCCAGAACCGCTACATATACAAATTCACCTCACAAACGGACGGAGTCTCCTTTGTATATGCACGACGTCTCGATTACAACACATACTTTAACCATGCAGTCACAATGAAACCAAAAGAAGAGATCACACTTAATCATAACCATAATTACTACAACAAGATTGAAAGGATAAATCCACAGGTTTGGAAAACAATGTCCACACGACATCCGGTTTTAAAAACGTTTTCGCAATCTCCTTTTAGGCGGCAACATAACTTGAAAGGATAAATCCACGGGTTTGGAACCCACACGACACTTAGTTTGAAAACGTTTTCGAAACCATTTTACTATTTGAAAACACGCCGCATACAAGTATAAGATAAACACAATAAAGGATGCCACCACTAAGTTAGAATCTCAACCCAATATCCACATTGTTCCACCAACAAGTAAACACTAGCTTACTAATCAAAAGCAATAGAGAGATAACCGAAAATAAATAAGACGTTCGTCAACCTTAAACGGCTAAGGTCCTCTAAACGCAGTCTCACCGTCGTCCCGGTTCCCACCCCCGTTCGGACCTGTCACAGTGTGGGCAGTCAGTGACATATAAAGTAGATGAAAACAGGTATAATGCTATAAAACTGTAGTAAACAAACCGATACACCAGAGCATTCCACTTCCCCCTCATGAATCGCCATATTCCTTATTAAAATCATGCTGGGAACCTACCCCAGAGTTACTCCGCTCACGCCTTGGTGCTTTTAACCCCTCCACTGCCCAAGTAGCAGTCGCCTCACCTTGAGGGGTCCCTATCATCACACATTGTGGGGTACACGGGTCAACGTACCATCTTTCCGAAAAAATACACCCTGTGCGGTGGCCAGACCACCGGTGTGCGTGTAAGCAATTATGAGCATAAATGCCGAAATCGGCGTGTAATAAGGCACCGCGACCTCCGTCGCCACAGTTAGAAATAAAAGAGCGGGATTCTCATGCAATGGGGTTAGACAGTTCACAAAAAGATACATCTACTTTATTTTCACAAGTTACAACGGGAACGACTATACACCGGAATGCCATAAAGTATGTGAGGACCCGAATCCCCGCTTAAAGGTTTACTGTTGGATTAGTGGCTTCTAGGAGTGTTTGTGCGCGCGTCGGGCCCAAGAAATGGATTCATGGTGTAAAATGGGAGCAAGTTTGCTTAACCGGAGGCCTTTGGAAAATTTTGGAAGTGGAATTGGGCAAAACGGACATCGGATTTGGATTCAGTGCGCGAAAACGATGAAAATGGGCTATTTACTTGTATTTTTCGGAGCCCGGATGCGAAATCACGAATTTCGAGGTGTGGGTGTACTGTTCCGGCGGCTGGAGTGGCGGCGGTGGCGGCGGGTGGCGGCGGAGCGCGGCGGCGGGCGGAGGCGCAGCCGCTCGGTCCACCGCGGAAGTGTGCACCCGGGCGCAGGACACGTGGCGGCTCCCGGTTGGCCGGCGCAGCAGGCGCGGTCCATGGGAGAAGCGCGGGTGTACGGTGGTCCGATGGGTGGACACGTGGCATCGCCTGGTTGGCGGGCTCTGTGTGCGCGGTCCACGGGGGCTTGCGGCCTGGCGCATGGACCAGGGCGCGCCACGTGGCGGCCTGCGAGTGGCTGGCTCACACGCGCGCGGTCCACGCGCCAGGGGAGCAGGTTGGGGTAGTTGGGGCGACGTGGGGGCGCCACGTGGCGCCTCGCGGTTGGGCGGGCGCAGCCGCCCCACGCCCCCGTGTCGGGGCACGCGACGCGCCGCGATTGGCGGGCGCACGTGCACCGGGCGCGGGGAGCATGGCGGGGACACGTGTCGGCTGAAGGGGAATTCGGGCGCGCACAGTGTTGGGTCGGGCCCAACACTGTAGCCGCCCGATTGTCCCGGGCGCCCGGAATTGGGCCCAAAAAGCCCAATTTTGGGGATTTTTTGGATTTTTCGGGTTGAGCCTTTATATACCCCTCCTTCACCCCGAGTTTGGGGTTTTTCCCAAACTCCTCTGCCCTTGGACCCTTCAGAAAAGTTGGAGCTCATCTTGTTGCGCATCTTTTGGAGGAGGCCCGGAATTTTTGAAAGCCGCAGCGTCGACGACTTCGGCATCTTAGCACAGAGCGACGTTCTTTTATCGGAGGCCCGTTATCATCGCATTTCGGTCTGAGAGGTCCACAGAGCTACTCCGACAGTATTTTTGGACGATTTTTGCGGCGACAGTTTTACGAGAGGTAGATCTACGATTTTTGTACTATTCACTTTTCTCGAATTTGAGCTTTTATTGGGGTTTCTGGTACGTTTTTGACCCCCTTTTCTGCTAGTGGAGTTTTTGGACAGCAGCACCTTGTGGGATTTTTATCTCTGCATCTTGGCATCGGAATTCCACATTTAAGGGATCTATTGACATCTACACTTCGCGAGGATCACCGTCGTATTTTTATTGGATTTTTTGAGCATTTCTTACAGGTGAAAAATGTGCATCTTTGGGACTGTTCCAGCAGATTGTTTGTACTTGGGTTTTTTGGTGGAATAAAGTGTAATCTTGGACCTTTTGTTGTACCCAGGGGTGTTTGCGGGTGTTTTGAATCCGTTGGTGTTGAGGAAAATTGGAGACTATTGTTCTTGGGTATTTTCAGCTGTGGGACCCTGGACAGTTAGCACTTTCAGGTGGGTATTTCACCTCCCAAAATCGATGGACTATCTACTAATTCTATGGATAGGGAACATACATGCCATGAGATAGTTGAGATTGCATGTTAGAGAGTGATGTTATCTTCCCTGTATTATTGTTGATTCATGTTTTCCCTGATCCTACTTTAGTTAGATTAACTGCTATATTGGAACTTGACCTAGCACCCCGTCATATGTTGCATGTGTAACCAGACCAATAGAAAACCCTCACTTGGGCTAGGTTTATTTATGTTTTAGACATCCACACTTCTTATTCTATTCCTAGACATAGTGTTATACTCGCCCGGGTAGTGGGCCGAGTGTCGAGTTTTCCTTTTAGTGTGGGATGCATTTTACACTCGTGCTTGGGAGCAGAGTGGAGTCTGGTAGATGTAGCTGGTCTTTTATCTGTAGCGGGAACTGTTTGGGTGAACGGTGGTCCCGGGTTGTCTTGTTTCTCTGTTTTATGTGTTGCCACGGTGTTAGTGGCAATAGTATACCAGTGATAGCAGGACCTTGAACCCAGATTTTTTTTGGACACATAATTTTTGTAAATTAATATTTTCCTTCCAAACTCCGAGCGGGTCGCCGGAGCCTGTTCTTGTTTGATTTGGGTGAAGGCAATAGCCCTTTGGGGTTTAGAAAAAAAATAAAACTTTTTCGAACTGATTTTCATTAAAGAACTAAAATATATTAAATTGGGTTTCTCAGATTAAAATAGTTTTCAGTAATAAGTGTCATTTTTTTACTACAACTTCCTCACCCGAGAGAGTTTGGGTGATCTGGGTTCTAGGGGCCGTTCCTTTTCGGGACGAAAGCTACGGGGGCTGTGCCTGGAACCTGTTCTTGTTTGATAGGGTTGTAGGTGTTGGTCTCCCGAAACTTTCGGACCCTGGTTGGTGTCTTCCGCATGTTGTACCGAGGTTGTCGTGTTCCCGAACTGTAAGGGGGTCGGGAACTTCGATAGGCGGAGCCTGGAGTCTGTTCTTGTTTGATTGGGGTTCTAGGCGCCGACCTATTGGGGTTTTCGAACCCTTATGGTGTCGGTCCTTTCTGTGTTATCTATGAGTTTGGTGTTCTGTTGTAGGAGCCGTTGGGTTGACGGTGGTCCCGGCTGTGAGTATTTCCAGCTAGTGAGTTAGAGATGTGATGCCAGTTACTGTCGATCTTGTTGATCGTGGATTTGGACTATAGACTGCATGAGCCATATTGAGCTCGACAGAGATGCACGGATACTTTTCTCGGTGGGGTCGCGCCCCTCGAGTGCCACTCCGGAGTTGGGCCTGTTACTTTGCTATCGTGACTTGTCGACGCAGTCCCTCTGGCTGGGCCAGTTTTGGCAATCACGGACACCCTACGGTAGACCCGTCCTCTTGTGGATGTGCGGCAGTAGGTGGGCGCAGGTTTGACTGGACCCTATGTGGCAGTCAGTGTAGATTGGGTGACTATATTTGAGAGTTAGTAGATGCATCATGTTTCCATCTGTTCCACTTCTTGAGCATTTAGATAGAGGCATAGTAGCTGTAGAGTTATTTTTCCAGCTCCTTCCTTTTAGTATTACATTTGTTACTTTATGCCTCTAGTAGACTTAGTGGGCAGACCGTCGGGCTTGGTGGCGGTACCCACTGAGAACTACTGTTGGTTGTAGTTCTCACACCCGCTGGGGGGTTTTCCCCTTTCTTTTTCCTCTCATTATTTTTGCAGAGCCTTCTGCGGGAGTTGCTGTTCCCTCTGTGGCTGATCGAGGTAAGGGAGTCGCGAGCTAGTTTCTTACCCGTCATCGGAGTATAGCCGTACCCCCTTTTTATTTTAGAGCTTGTTGTACAGTCTGCTGGACTTTTAGTAGCTAGTTACTATTGAGAGTTGTATTTTGAGAGACTTGTAGTGAGGTTCAGATTTGTACTTTTGGACAGTTGTATATATTTTATTTTGCAGCAGTTTACTTTCAGCTCTGATATCTGTATAGCTTTAGTATCCTTCTTTTTGCAGGTTAGACGCTTCATCTATACGGGGTTCACCGTATGGGCGGCGGATCTGTTGGCAAGCTCGGGTCGCAGTTTCGACCCCAGGGCGTGACAAAGTACCCACCTCAAATCGCGTCGACCGGAACTTCGAAAATCGACCCGTACCTTCGGACGGCACCCAGACCTAGAAGAAAGTCCCTAAAAGAACAACCAGTCAGACTGAAATGCATCCGGTAAAGAAATGGAGTCCAAAACCCATGAGTACGACAAAGACCCTGCAACGGCGGCAGCAACGACGCGCGACTGACGACGCGGCGGGGCGCGACGTGTTGGGTTATATCTAATATGGATCTAAATAGGGGAAAAAAACACCTAGAGGGGGGTGAAAAGGTGTAAACAATAAACACTCAAAAATCTTTGCGTAATAAAACCCAATGCGGAAATGAAAAATAACACGCAAGATTTTTACGTGGAAAACGCCAAAACCAGGAGTAAAAAACTACGGGACCGATAACACGGTGAAATCAACTAAGATTATAACATGTACAAAGGTGATATAACGCACTCACAGACGACTCATCCTTTTTCCATACGCTCCGAGTTGATCTTCTCCGCTCGGTCCGCAACGCGCCTCGAATCCACGATTTGCGTCCAACGCCGAATCCACGGCGTCCAACGTCGAGTCCACGACGTCTGACCGAATCCACGGTCTCCACCAAGTAGTACGTCTCGAATCTACGAACGTACCTCGCTCCGAATCCACGAGAGCGGTAGCACCTTGAGTCCACAAGGCCACGCGAATCCACGCGCCGATTTTGGGGAAAATCGTTGTTTTGTTGGTGGTGATGATCCGCCGAATACTTAGATCAAAGATAGATCGGAAATACCATCTAAGTATTCATTAATTTGATTCTACTCAAAATCTGAGTAAGATAACCTAGAATCAAATTAATCAATATAGATGAAGAAACATAGAATTAAATCTAGTTATTTTCTTTCTTCTCTATATGTGGATCTATAAGTTTTTCATCCGTTTATTTTCCTCGTTCATTTACGGAGATAAAAAACTTATTGTGGATTACCCTAAAAGATAGAATTAGGGTTTATTTATAGGTTAGAAACCATTGGAAGAGGATAAGAATAAAAAACCAACCTTATCTAGAAATTTTCGGGTCGACGGTCCGGACTGGAATAATGCGATCCGGACTGTCGTCATTAAACAGAATTTTTTCAGAAAAACCACGTTCGGGGTCCGAACTGAAATCCCACGGTCCGGACTGTTCATGCAATTTCTGTCACGCCCCGGGTGTAATCCAGAACCCGGGCTCGTCCACAGATCCGCCGTGCACCCGGAATTTTCCGTGTACACGAAGCGCTGGTAACCTGCTCAGATACAAAGATATAATAAAGGAGCATAAAAACAGAGCTAAACTAAAACTAGTACATCTCAGACAAATACTAGAAAAGAAAGTACAAAATAGCTCTCATAAATATACATGTGTCTCTCACAGCTCACAAAATAAATACATCCAGCTGGCCAAAGCCAGACCCAAAATAAAAGAAAAATACAACCGTCTGAGTGTACAGGGGATACATCGATACTACTGAACTCTGGATCAGGGAAGCAGCTAACTAGTCAACGATCCTCTTACCTTGGTCCTGGGAAGAGGGTCCCGCAGCTCCTGCAGAGGACTCTGCAAAACAAAGGGGAAAAGAAGAGGGAAAAACAGTGGGGGTGAGAACTACTATAAAGACAGTAGCCTCCCCTAGTGGCTAAACCTCAACTCAGACATGCCCACTAGGACTACCAGAGGCGAAAAAGAATAAAGGTGGTAAACTATGAGTATAACTACTGATAAAAAGCTACCACTAATATGACTCTACATGCCCAGCTAAAAAGATAGCTAAATATATGCATCAGAATATCAAAGCCTGCCTGACTAAATCCAATCTATACTCCAGTAAACACTGGTACTGCCTGCGATGCTTGCCAAATTGGGTACGCCAGCCTACGCATAACACCGATAGGGGATGGGAGTCTCAAGGACTCAAGTCTGCATATCGCGCACTCCGGAGTGGCACTAGAGTTAGAGTCCTTGTCACATGCATTAGAGGTGCGGATTCCCGATCATATTTTGCATGTCGAGGAGCATTGTGTGGCATGCCCGGTACAGTTGGGGCCTTGGATATTGCTTGCAGACTTGCTTGTCTTGCAGCAGCTCCATGATTTTGACTTGGTGTTGGGGATGGATTGGCTATCACGGTACTCCGCCACTATCGACTGCAGAGAGAGGACGGTGACTCTTCGCGAGCCAGGACAGGAGGAGTTCATCTTCAGAGGCTGCCAGAGCACGCTATTCGCAGCGACCATTTCCTCGGCGAGGGCTAGGAGGATGTTGAGCAGAGGTTGTACTGCCTTTTTGGCCACGGTTGTGGAGGTGCCTACGGCGGCACTGGGACTCGAGGATATCCCTATTGTCCGAGAGTTCCCAGATGTGTTTCCCCCAGAGCTGACGACGATGCCGCCGGAGAGGGAGATTGAGTTCGTGATTGATGTGGTCCCTGGGACTGCACCAATCTCAAAGGCACCCTATAGGATGGCGCCAGCCGAGTTAAGGGAGTTGAAAGCCCAGCTTCAGGATCTTTTGGATAGGGGCTTCGTCCGACCCAGTGTTTCTCCGTGGGGAGCGCCTGTGTTGTTTGTTAAGAAGAAGGATGGGTCACTCCGATTGTGCGTGGATTATAGGGAATTGAACAAAGTGACCATCCGAAACAAGTATCCCCTCCCTCGGATAGATGATTTGTTTGATCAGTTACAGGGAGCATCTGTGTTCTCGAAGATTGATCTGCAGTCCGGTTACCACCAGCTTAGAGTGAGGGCCGAGGACATCTCCAAGACGGCTTTCAGATCGCGGTACGGGCATTATGAGTTCACGGTAATGCCTTTTGGGCTGACTAATGCCCCTGCCGCATTCATGGACTTGATGAACAGGATTTTTCAGCCATTTTTGGATCGGTTTGTGGTGGTGTTCATTGATGATATTTTGATCTACTCCCGGAGTGATCTGGAACACGAGGAGCACTTGAGGACCGTGCTACAGCTTCTGCGAGAGAAGAAGCTGTATGCTAAGTTCAAAAAATGCGAGTTTTGGCTCCGGGAGGTTGCCTTTCTGGGTCATGTGGTTTCAGCTGCTGGAGTGGCGGTGGATCCGGCCAAGGTGGATGCTATTAGAGATTGGCCGAGGCCGACGACTATCACCGAGGTGCGGAGCTTTCTTGGATTGGCGGGCTACTATCGGCGCTTTGTGGAAGGCTTTGCGAAGCTTTCCTCTCCCCTCACTCGTCTGACCAGAAAAGTGGTTAAGTTTGTTTGGAGCGAGACTTGCCAGAGCTGTTTTGAGGAGCTGAAGCAGAGGTTAATGACCGCTCCAATCCTTGCCCTCCCAGTTATGGGGGAAGGATTTGTGATCGACAGTGATGCCTCACATAGTGGTCTGGGGTGTGTGTTGATGCAGCATGGTAGGGTAATTGCCTATGCTTCGCGGCAATTGAAGGACTATGAAAAAAATTACCCTACTCATGATCTGGAGTTGGCAGCGGTGGTGTTTGCTCTGAAGCTGTGGCGGCATTATTTGTATGGAGAGCATTGCGAGATATATACTGATCACAAGAGCTTGAAATATCTGTTCACCCAAAAGGAGCTGAATTTGAGGCAACGCCGGTGGTTGGAGTTGTTAAAGGATTACGATCTGAGTATCCTTTACCATCCCGGCAAGGCCAATGTCGTGGCAGATGCTTTGAGTAGGAGGACGAGTCTGAGCTTATTGATCTCGCAGCAGGCGCCGTTGGTCGAGCAGATGAGGCGGTTACAGTTGGAGGTAGTATCCCCTGGGGTCTCTGCTAGACTCATGTCTATGGTCTTGCAGCCCACTCTGTTGGAGAGGATCAGGGACACTCAGAGTGAGGACCCCCACTTGATGAGGATCAGGACGCAGCTTCAGGAGGATCAGACAGGGGATTTTTCTGTGGATAGCTCGGGAGTACTGCGGTACAGGAACCGAGTGTGTGTGCCTTTGGATCAGGAGATTAGAGATCAGATTTTGAGGGAGGCCCATTTTACACCTTATACCATCCATCCTGGAGGTACTAAGATGTATAAGGACCTCAAGGCACAGTTTTGGTGGCCCGGGATGAAGCGGGACATTGGGAGATTCGTAGCTCATTGTTTAACTTGCCAGCAAGTGAAAGCAGAGCATCGCGTTCCTGCTGGTAAGTTGCAGAGTCTTCCAATTCCCGAGTGGAAATGGGACCACGTCACTATGGATTTCGTCGCTGGATTGCCGAGGGCGCAGAGCGGGGCTGATGCGATCTGGGTTATTGTTGACAGACTCACCAAGTCGGCGCACTTCTTACCGGTTCAGATGACCTGGTCACTGGAGCGTTTGGCACAGTTATATCTGGATGAGATAGTGAGGCTTCACGGCATACCTACTTCGATTGTGTCAGATCGAGACCCGAGATTCGTATCACGCTTTTGGGGGAGTTTGCATTCTGCATTGGGGACTCAGCTCAGGTTTAGCACCGCTTTCCACCCACAGACCGATGGACAGTCAGAACGCACCATACAGACCCTCGAGGATATGTTGAGAGCGTACGTTATGGATTTTGGAGGAGGGTGGTACCGGCACTTGTCGTTGGTTGAGTTCGCGTATAACAACAGCTATCAGGCGAGCATCCAGATGGCTCCGTTTGAGGCGTTGTATGGACGCAAGTGTCGGTCTCCCCTATTTTGGAGTGACGTGGGTGAGAGAAGGACTTTAGGACCGGATTTGCTTTTGGAGGCTGAGGAAAAGGTCAGAGTCATTCGCCGACACCTTGTGACAGCCCAGAGTCGTCAGAGGAGCTACGCCGACACTCGACGGCGAGACCTGGAGTTTCAGATTGGTGATCATGTCTTTTTGAAGGTCTCGCCCTCGAAAGGGGTCCGAAGATTTGGAGTACGGGGAAAGCTCAGTCCCCGCTTTATTGGACCCTTTGAGGTACTTGACAGAGTTGGTCCTGTGGCATACAGAGTTGCTTTACCCCCGCGCCTGGCCGGAGTTCATGATGTCTTCCATGTCTCAGCTCTGAGGAGATATGTTTTTGACCCGTCGCATGTGATTGACTTCACTCCTTTAGAGATCGGCGAGGACTTGGTCTACGAGGAGCGCCCGTTGCGAATTCTTGCTCGTGAGGTGAGGGAATTGCGCAATCGGGCCATTCCGTATGTGAAGATCCTGTGGAGCAATCACGAGGAGCGAGAGGCCACTTGGGAGCTGGAGACAGAGATGAGAGATGCCTACCCCTTTTTGTTCGAGACTTCCATTTGAGGTACGTCTCTTCTGTTTTCTTTGTTTCGGGGACGAAACTTTTTTTTTAGTGGGGGAGGATGTAGGGCCCCTAAACTCCTTACAGCTTTTTCCCATGAATCCACTGTGCAAACACCTGTTGATGGTGTATCTGGCCCATGGTGCATCAAAGTGATGCCACAGATGGACCCGGTGAGCTTTGGTTGGCTGTTTTGGCCTTCGGCTGCTTTTGCCGAATTTTAGAAAAAGGAATTTGGCCAAACAGAGGGTGGATTTGGATTCAGCGCGGAAAAAACGCTTGAGAATGGTTTTTTGTTTGCTTAATTCTGAGTCCGGATGCCCAAAAGCGGGCTCCCGGAAGTTTTGGCAGTTTTTGGTGTTTGCGGGAGCCTCCGGCAAATTTTGGAGGTGGATTTTGGCGAAATGGACGTCGTTTTTGGAATCAGCGCGCGAAAACGGTCAAGATGGGCTTTTTACTTGATGTTTTTGGGCTGCGGTTACTGTTCACGCCGGAACAGTGTTTCCGGCGATCGCCGGCGGCGGCGGGCAGCGCTGGCGGGCGGCGGCGCAGCCTCGGGCAGGCGGCAGGCGGCGGCACAGGGCGCGGGCAGGGCGCGGGCAGGCGCCCGGGAGCGCGGGCAGGCACGCGGTCCACCGCGGAGGTCGTGCGCCGGGGGCGGGCCACGTGGCGCTTTCCGGTTGGCCGGCGCTGCAGACGCGGTCCACGGAATTTGGTCCGGGTGCACGGTGGACCGGGTGGACACGTGGCGTGAGGTGATTGGTCCGGTGTTGTGCTCCCGATCCACGCGATTGGTGGAGTCGGTGACCGGGGCAGGTGGCCGTACGGCAGGGCAGGTGGCCGTACGGCCCGGGTCAGCCGCGACGTGCGCGGTGCACGGGGCCACGTGCGCGGTGCACGGGTTGCCGGGGCCACGTGGCGAGACGCCATTGGCTGGCGCAGGTGCGCCGGGTGCAGCGGGGCCCGGGGAAGCACAGTGCTGGGCTACGTGGCGGGCCCGAGTGGTTTCGGGCTTGCACAGTAATGGGCCGGGCCCATTACTGTAGCAGCCCGAAACCCCCCCAGCGCCCGGAAGTGGGGACACATAGGGTATTTCTGCAATTGTTTTCTTCAGCCTATTTAAAGGCAACCCGAGCCCCCTTCCTTTGCCTTTTTCTCTCAACCCTCTCACTCTCTGCCCGAGCCCCCTCAAGCAAAGTTGTTCACCTCTTCACCCTCGATCTTCCTACCAAGTTTCAAGATTTTTGGAGGCTCGAATCCCGAGGTTCCCCATTTTACGGCGCGGCGCGACGTTGCATTCCTGGGTTCTTCTTCGGCGCAGCGACAGTGTTTTAGCTCCCCTGGGCTACCCCGAGATCATTTTGCTGTGATTCTTGCGCCGGCAGACTCCTAAGAGGTAGGACTTCATCTTTCATTTTGGTCGCGCTTTCTCGTTTCGAGGTTTTGGCACGGATCCCGAGGCAAACAGTGACCCCTTTTTCTGTGTGGACTTCCTTGACAGCAGCGGGGTATTTTGGCCATATCTTCGCGCACGAGCATCAGACGGAAACGAGCTTATACAACTTTTTCATCTACGGATCGCAAGGAACACGCTCGTATTTTTCTTGGATTTTCCTGAGGTTTATTTCGAGGTGAAAATTACTGTTTTCTCAGTGAACAGTGCACAGTTTTTAGCACAGATTTTTGTATGAGTGTACCCCCTTGCCGAATTTTTATCTTGACTTACCGAACTCGGATTTGGGCGTGCAAGGTACCGTTGCGAAGCTATCGACGCGAGGATCGCTGTGGTATTTTTCTTGGAATTTTCTGGGCACTTTCGGCAGGTGATAATTTAACAGTTTTGAATCCGAGGTTGTAGGTGGTTATAAGAGCAATAATTGGGAGCCTAAGTGTAATTAGTGAGCTTTGTATTGTACCAGGAATATTTCGGGTGTGTTAAAATTGTGGGAGCAAGGATTTGGAGTTTTGGTATTTTCTTGCTGTACGGATCCGGACAGTTAGCACTTCAGGTGGGTGGTTGTTGTACTCCTCTCCTTTGGTATGCCCACTAGGAACATCAGAGTGTTCCCTCATTTTTGAGGCCCAAAGTATTATTAGTAACCTTGCATGCTCTAGGGAATTAATTATGGGTTGATTGATCGTTGATAAATTGTTATTTGATCCATGTGGAAATTGTTGGACTGCATGTATAGGGTTAAAATAATAGTTGAGGATTATAAAATTGCTAAATATTCCATGAGACTGTCACTTCAGCTTATGTCACTCTGAACTGATTACTCTTGGAAAATGGACAACATATTGAGACAATGCATGATTAAACGGGTCACTTAAATATTGACATCTTTTATTGCTACACTATCTTTTGGGACTTGACTTAGGAGAAACTATGCATTTATTCTTTTCTTCTCCTAGTATTGATAGACTTGCGGCATAGTCGCTCGGGTTCGAGCGGGTGTTGGACAGTGTAGCCAGGTATTGGGGATTTGGGACAGGTTGGGCTTTTGACAGGGTGTTGCGGCGACCACGGATCTTGGGTGGTTGACCGGGTTGTTACTGTTGCATCAGATTGGGGGTTTTGGGGATCGGGCTTTCTTTAGTGGATGGAGTTTTCCACTTTGATCATATTCATGATCCAGTCCTGCTATTATGAGACAGTGGTTACAGAGATGCTTGTTACAGTGATTTCCTTACTCGTGTGGGTCGCTCCCCTCGAGGGCCACTCCGGAGTGTGCGACCGGACGGATCGAGGCCGGTCTGTTATTACTTTAGAGCTTGATCGGACGGGCCGAGGCCGATCTGTTACTTACGTTGGGGACATGACCGTATCAGGCAGTAGTCGGTCAGTATCCCCACAGATGAGATTAGCAGGCAGTGCCAGTGTCCACTGGCGTTAGATTGGGTCGTTTTGACAGGCTTCTTGATACTGATGCATACTTTCCCATACTTATTGGTTTATCATGTAGAGGCATATTAGGGGTAGCACTTCATCAGTTGTCATTCATAGCTTCACCCCCCTTTCTCTTCTTCCCCTTTTGCCTCTGATTACCTGGTGGGCATATTTGAGCTGAGGCTTTACCCACTAGGGGAGGCTACTGTTTATAGTAGTACTTACCCCCATTGTCTTTTCTTGTTTCTTTCTTCCCCTTTGTTTTGCAGAGTCCTCTGCGGGAGTTGCTGGGCCGTCAGCAACTGATCGAGGTAAGCGGATTGCAGACTAGATAGAAAGCCATCCGAGGGTTGTAGCACGTAGCTGGAGCTTTTGGGTACCTGGTCTTCTCAGACAGCTTTTGTTTATTTCTTTTTGGGTCTGGCTTTTGCCAGCTGTTTGTATTTAGTGGTGAGCTGGGAGAGACATCTGTATTTTATTCCACTGTTGTACTCTTTTACTTCCAGCTTCTGTCTGAGATACAGTAGTTTTAGTTTAGCTCTGATTATTATGCTCTTTTATTATTATTTCTTATCTGAGCAGGTTACCGACGCTTCGTGTATGTGGGAAATACCGCATGCACGGCGGATCTGTAGACGGGCCCGGGTTCTGGTTTACACCCGGGGCGTGACAACGATGCCAGAATCCGCACGCAAAACAGTGCACGGCGTCGGGGACCGCACACAAAACGGTGCACGGTGCCGGAGTCCGCACGCAAAACGGAGTCCGCACACAAAACGGTGCACGGTGCCGGAATCCGCACGCAAAACGGAGCACGGTGCCAGAATCCGCATGCAAAACGGAGTCCGCACGCAAAACGGTGCACGACGTCGGGGACCGCACGCAAAACGGTGCAGTAAAACACGGTCCCTAACACAGATAAGAGCAAGAGGGTCAATTCACTGTCCAAAAGATCGCTCCAAAACTGTGCCAAAAATACCGTAAAAACAAATGCGGGACCGTACCTCGACGCGTCGCGCCGTCCAACCGCCCCGTTGGAAAACCCCGCGCGCTCCACGAGGCCCACGACGCACCGCCGCACCACCCACAAATCCCCTCCTCACTCCCTCTCTCGTTCGGTTGAAGAAGGAAGAAAAGAAAATGGAGGAGAAAAGGCTTGCGGGGGAGAAGGAAGAAGAAGAAGAAAAAGAGGAGGAGGGAGTGGTCCACGGCCTCGGGTCCACCGTGGACCAGCCAATGGGGGCCCCTCAATCCCGGTCCACAGGAAATGGGCGCGCGCGCCGGGTCCACGCGCGCGCCCACTGCGCCACGTGGCGCGCGGTAACGCGCCCGCCACACGGGCGCGTTACACCGCTCCCGTGCCAGGCGCGGGACACGCGCGCGCCACACGGCCGCGTGCCCCCGCGCCTGCGCGGCCGCCAACGGGGGCCCGCCACGTGGCGGCCCCCGCGCGACCCGCGCGGAAGGCGCGTCTCCCAGCGCGCCTGCCGCGCCCTCGACTCGCGTGCCGCTGCCTCGATTTCCGCGCCATCGAGCCACGCCTCGAGATTCGTGCCGCGTTGCCTCGAAAAACGCGCACTTCATCCGGGCTCCAAAACTAACAAATAAATAGTCGATTCTTAGCGATTTCGCGCGCTGAATCCAAAAACGATGTCCGTTTTTCCAAATTCTCGATCGAAAATTTGCCGAATGCCCACTCGATCCGATTTTCGCGCCGGGTCCATTCCTGAAGTCCGATTTGCCAAATTCCAACTCTAAAAAAATTCCCGAAGGCGACCGGAGAGGTAATATTTTATCCAAACTTCGCCCGGAGTCCAATTTTGACATCTGAATCGCGCGAAACCACTTCTAAACACCCGACGGGTCCTCCAAATTCCCACGGGATCTCCTTTTAAGCCCAAAGTCCAACACTTGAGTCCAAAATGCGTGCAACCACTACCGTCACACCACGCAGGCCTCCAGTGATGCAACTAAAACCCAAATTGCACCACAAATCCAATTTTCGGGCCCGACACGCGCACAAACACTCCCAAAGGCCACTAAACCGACAAAAAAACTCTTAAGTGGGAATTCGGGTCCTCACATCCTCCCCCACTAAAAGAAAGTTTCGTCCTCGAAACTAAATCAAGTCCATCAGGAGTCACAAATACCACGGGTAGGTTTCCATCAATACGCCTCCAGCTCCCGAAACACCACTCACTCCCCGTGATTACTCCGCAATAATGACAACAACAAGTACGGTATGGCCCGATGTGCAATTCTCTCATCTCTCGAGCCAGAAATTGCAACGGGCGTCCCTCGTACTCCAACAATCATAGATCTCAAAGGGGCAAGTAAATCACGGGCGAGGAAAAACACATCACTCCTGAGCTGAGACGTGAAATACCCAAGGGGCTCCAAAAAAAGGCTGGGGGAAAACGGAAATAACCACTAGTGCAACACGCACCAAACCACATCATGGTGCCAACCTCAACAAGGCGACCCGAAGCATACCCACACATTCATCCAATAAGGAAAGGAATCCAATAAGTTGGGGTCTTCACTCGGTTACTTCCCGATCTAAAACCACCCGAGTGGACTACTCAACTGCAGGCTACCCTCAAAAGGGATCCTCAAGAGACACAAACTCATGCCACAGTTGGTCTCTCAACATGCTATCATAACCCCAACGGACCCACGGGTCGAAGTCGATCCCTCCACTAATAAAGAACACCCTGACGGGGACCAAACCGTCGGTGAACGGGACTGAAAACTGGCTCGCAAGGCGATCATAAAGCTGATGCCCAAACTCACGGTCAAAAGTCTGAAGCATCCCAAAAACTCTCACCGTTGTGTACCTACAACGTGGCATCACTGCCGTGCACCAACAGCGTGGCATCACCACCGTGTATCAACGGTGTGGCATCACCACCGTGTATCAACAGTGTGGCATCACCATCGTGTGTCAACGGTGTGGCAACACCACCGTGTATCAACGGTGTGGCATCACCACCGTGTATCAACGGTGTGGCATCAACACCGTGTATCAACGGTGTGGCATCACTCGAGCATTAAGGTCTCAGATCCTCACAGTCAGATACCCAACACTACCTCGAAATCCCGGAGCTGAGGAAGGGCCAAAAGATCAACAGGCAAAAACCAGGGCCCTAACTGCACTGGGCAGGACCAACAACACTCATCTATGTGCAACATGTGATCAGGTATCTGAACCTCACGAGCACAAGCTAAGGGTCCTATCTCTAGCCCATACAACAATGCAAATGCCCTACAGAAGAAATGAATGCGATGCTCCGGTAACAAATAACGCTCAAGTGCGTGCAGGGGAGATAAGATTAATACCTGCCACCACGTGGCTAGCTGCCCCGAATCCTCATCCTGTGCGACATAGACGCTCCCGCTCGGGGGTGGTCGTCCGTCGGGCTGCCGCGAAGAAGTGGCCCTAACTATCTGGCCATAAACTGTCGAAGCTCCGCCTGTCTGGAAGAGCGGAGGAGGAGGAACCAAAGCTGCCCAAGCGACTGATGACCCCGCTTTAGGACAAGACCATGATCTGTTCCCTGCCTGTGGTCACACTGCGGCGCAAAATGCGGCCTACCACAAAGGACACAGTCATCCCGCTGCTACTGCTGATACATCGGCTGCGGAGAACCTCCTGGTCTCTGTCTCCTCTGAGACTCACGACCCTCAGACTGGAATCATGGCGGCCCCGGGGTCTCGATCTACTCGACTGTCCAAACTCAGGCGGCACTGGATGCCTCTCCCCGGAGCTGGTCCCTGGCGCTCCGTCTATCTCTGACATGATCACTGATCCTCGGTCAACCCGCTAAGCATGCTCAATCGCTGCATCTAACATCGGCACCCGCCGAGAATACACCAAGTGATAGATATTCCGATGCAGTCCTTTCTCAACTAGCTCAACCTCCTGGGCCTCATCCAGGCGACATGGGGTACACGGCTCAACAATCGTAAAACTCGCGAACATACTCCAAAAGAGGCCAACTCCCCTGCTGCAGGAGTCTAAGATCCCCTTCCAGTTTCTGCTTACACTGTCAGGAAAGAAGGCCCTGAGCCGCAAAGCACGAAACTGGTTCCAAGTCAACAACTGCGCTCCAGGTAGTCCAACAGGATGAACTCGACGCCACCAAATCTCACTAAAGCAACCACCTGATAACTCGGCCAGGGTATGTACCCACCTGGTAACTCGACCAGGGGTATGTACCTATCTGGTAGCTCGGCTAGTGGAATGTATCCTCCTGGTAACTCGGCCAGGGCAAAGTGTCCTCCTGGTAACTCGGCCAGGGCATGTGCCCACCTGGTAACTCGGCCAGGGGCAATGTATCCATCTGGTAGCTCGGCCAGTGGAATGTATCCTCCTGGTAACTCGGCTAGGGCAAAGTGTCCTCCTGGTAACTCGGCCAGGGCATGTGCCCACCTGGTAACTCGGCCAGGGGCAATGTATCCATTTGGTAGCTCGGCTAGTGGAATGTATCCTCCTGGTAACTCGGCCAGGGCAAAGTGTCCTCCTGGTAACTCGGCCAGGGCATGTGCCCACCTGGTAACTCGGCCAGGGGCAATGTATCCATCTGGTAGCTCGGCCAGTGGAATGTATCCTCCTGGTAACTCGGCTAGGGCAAAGTGTCCTCCTGGTAACTCGGCCAGGGCATGTGCCCACCTGGTAACTCGGCCAGGGGCAATGTATCCATTTGGTAGCTCGGCCAGTGGAAAGTATCCTCCTGGTAAATCGGCTAGGGCAAAGTGTCCTCCTGGTAACTCGGCCAGGGCATGTGCCGACCTGGTAACTCGGCCAGGGGCAATGTGTCCTCCTGGTAACTCGGCCAGGGCATGTGCCCACCTGGTAACTCGGCCAGGAGCAATGTATCCATCTGGTAGCTCGGCCAGTGGAAAGTATCCTCCTGGTAACTCGCCCAGGGCAAAGTGTCCTCCTGGTAACTCGGCCAGGGCATGTGCCCATATGGTAACTCGGCCAGGAGCAATGTATCCATCTGGTAGCTCGGCCAGTGGAAAGTATCCTCCTGGTAACTCGGCCAGGGCAAAGTATCCTCCTGGTAACTCAGCCAGGGCATGTGCCCACCTGGTAACTCAGCCAGGGGCAAAGTGTCCTCCTGGTAACTCGGCCAGGGCATATGCCCACCTGGTAACTCGGCCAGTGGAAAGCATCTACACAGCTGGAACCGCCGTCACTCCAAACGGCTCCCACTACAACACCCCACTCATAGGCGAGAAGAACCGACTGACGTGGCAAGAATCCGAAAATCTCGATAGACCGGTGCCTAGAACCCCAATCAAACAAGAACAGACTCTAGGCTCAGCCTATCGGAGTTCTCGATCCCTTACCGTTCAGGGATTCGGCCCCTCTCGGTTAAAGTGGGAAACTATCTCAACACACAAACTCTTGAGTCTCGCTCTGCTCTGAAAGCTCTGCCTCCCGCTGCTCGGGTACTCATCAGGTGCGGGGTGTGTCCTCTTCACAACACGACGTCTCAGGGGTAACCCAAACCACTGCACAATAACAAACATCAGGACACAACAACCATACGACCCAATCCAGCGAAAGTCTAAGACATGTCATCCATTCCATAACATTATGTTGTCTGCAGCCAACACAATCGCTTAGGAGAATAAACATGCCAAACACTCATCCCGTCTCTTGGGAGAGGTAAAAACTCAATCAAGACTCTCGCTAAAAGTCACGACTCTCACGTAGTCATCCTAATGTCCAACCACAAGCCTAGGGTTTCTAAGTCCACCACGACCTACAACCTAGGCTCCGATACCACTCTAATCTGTCACGCCCCGGGGTCGAAACTGCGACCCGGGCTCGCTAACAGATCCGCCATCTGTACGGAAACTGCCGTACAGACGAAGCGTCTAACCTGCAAAAAGAATCAACTACAGTATACAGATGTCAGAGCTGAAAGTAACTACTAAAAACTAAAAATAATACAATATCCATCTCCCAAATACGATCGTATAAAAAAGTCCTCTGATACAAAACTCAAAAGGGAGATATCTCCAATAAAATACATCGGTGTACAAGCTCTCAAATACAAAAGTATCCTCACTACATCAGTCTCTCAAACTGTAAAATAAAGTACAACTCTATACCTCACAACAAAGGTCTCTCAGCAGAGGAAAAAGAAGTAAACTAATCTACTGAAGCTCTCCTCTGAAGGGGTACCGCTACACTCCAACGACGGGTAGGGAACTAGCTCGCGACTCCCTCGCCTCGGTCAGAAGGATCAGCAACTGGAGCAACAGGAACAGGAGAAGAAGTTCCTGGGGAAAAAGACACCACGACGGGTGTGAGAACTACTTCCCACAGTAGTTCTCAGTGGGTGCCGCCAACAAGCCCAACGGTCTGCCCACTAAGTCTACTAGAGGTAAAAGATAACAGTGCAATGAAATCTGAACAAGAAAAGCTGGAGCTACTCTACAGCTACCATGCCTCTATCTAGATACTCAAAAAGTGGAACAGATGAAAGTAAAAGAGACCACTCGCACCCAAGGTGCTCAATAGACCCAATCGAACTGACTGCCTCATAGGGTCCAGTCAAGCCTGCGTCTGTCGACTAGGAACGCGCCTGCCCACTACCACACATCCACATGAGGACGGGATTTATGTGGGGCGTCCTGCCCGACTAACTCACCCCTCGAGCAAAACTGCCTCAACAGGTCCATCGTTGCATCCACTGCGGAAAACTGCCTCAACAGGCCAACCATCGTATCCACAGCGGCATCTCAGGGACGCGACTCCAATTGAGGAAAACGGCGCGGCATAGAGTATCACAAATTGGCATAAGCAGGCTATAGTAAAAAACCACGCTCACTCCCAGAATGGTAGGACTCAAGATCCCCAAATATCTCGCACAACAGTCGGAGCACTCTCGACGACTCAGCTGATCAGCTCACACGAAACACGAGACACCAGCCTCTCCAACAGCTCGCAGCACAAAGCACACTGGCTGGAGGTACTCCACAGCCAGGAACGACCCACAACTCAGGCTAACAGTACTGGTCGGACAACACTCAACGACCTGGGACCACCGTTAATCCCAACGGTTCCCAACATCACTGACCGGAAGATACTCGACGGCCCGGGACCACCGTCTGCTCAACGGCTCCCTCCCACGACAGCACAACAGGGATACAAGACCTCCCGGGACTACCATTTACCCAAACGGCTCCCGGCACAGATAAGCAACCCACTACACTACCAGACTCCACTCTGCTCCCAAGCACGAGTGCAAATGCATCCCACACTAAAAGAAAGTCCCGACCTCTCGGCCCACTACCCGGGCGAGGATAACACTATGTCTAGGAATAGAAAAACAGTGTGGGTGTCTAAACATAAATAACCCTAGCCCAAGTGAGGGTTTTCTAAAGGTCTGGTTACACATGCAACATATGCCGGGGGTGCTAGGTAAAGTTCCAAGATAACTATATTAACAGATGATAAAAGGAATAACAATTCCTACAATCTAGCATGCTACACAAGTAAATAAAATATCATGCATAGTCCTACATCAGTAGAATTACTGTACAGTCCATAAAACTTGGAGATAAGGCCACCCACCTCGATGTGCCACCAATTGCTCGTAGACACTTGCAATTGGCCTCCACGCGATCCGCACGCAAAACGGAGCAGCAGTCGGAGTCCGCACGCAAAACGGAGCACGCCGCCGGAGTCCGCACGCAAAACGATGCATGGTGCCGGAGTCCGCACGCAAAACGGAGTCCGCACGCAAAACGGTGCACGGTGCCGGAATCCGCACGCAAAACGGAGCACGATGCCAGAATCCGCACGCAAAACGGAGTCCGCACGTAAAACGGTGCACGGCGTCGGGGACCGCACGCAAAACGGTGCACGATGCCGGAGTCCGCATGCAAAACGGAGTCCGCATGCAAAACGGTGCACGGTGCCGGAATCCGCACGCAAAACGGAGCACGGTGCCAGAATCCGCACGCAAAACGGAGTCCGCACGCAAAAGGGTGCACGGCGTCGGGGACCGCACGCAAAACGGTGCAGTAAAACACGGTCCTAACACAGATAAGAGCAAGAGGGTCAATTCACTGTCCAAAAGATCGCTCCAAAATTGTGCCAAAAATACCGTAAAAATAAATGCGGGACCGTACCTCGACGCGTCGCGCCGTCCAACCGCCCCGTTGGAAAACCCCGCGCGCTCCACGAGGCCCACGACGCACCGCCACACCACCCACAAATCCCCTCCTCACTCCCTCTCTCGTTCGGTTGAAGAAGGAAGAAAAGAAAATGGAGGAGAAAAGGCTTGCGGGGGAGAAGGAAGAAGAAGAAGAAAAAGAGGAGGAGGGAGTGGTCCACGGCCTCGGGTCCACCGTGGACCAGCCAATGGGGGCCCCTCAATCCTGGTCCATAGGAAATGGGCGTGCGCGCCGGGTCCACGCGCGCGCCCACTGCGCCACGTGGCGCGCGGTAACGCGCCCGCCACACGGGCGCGTTACACCGCGCCCGTGCCAGGCGCGGGACACGCGCGCGCCACACGGGCGCGTGCCCCCGCGCCTGCGCGGCCGCCAACGGGGGCCCGCCACGTGGCGGCCCCCGCGCGACCCGCGCGGAAGGCGCGTCTCCCAGCGCGCCTGCCGCGCCCTCGACTCGCGTGCCGCTACCTCGATTTCGGCGCCATCGAGCCACGCCTCGAGATTCGTGCCGCGTTGCCTCAAAAAACGCGCACTTCATCCGGGCTCCAAAACTAACAAATAAATAGTCCATTCTTAGCGATTTCGCGCGCTGAATCCAAAAACGATGTCCGTTTTTCCAAATTCTCGACCGAAAATTTGCCGAATGCCCACTCGATCCGATTTTCGCGCCGGGTCCATTCCTGAAGTCCGATTTGCCAAATTCCAACTCTAAAAAAATTTCCGAAGGCGACCGGAGAGGTAATATTTTATCCAAACTTCGCCCGGAGTCCAATTTTGACATCTGAATCGCGCGAAACCACTTCTAAACACCCGACGGGTCCTCCAAATTCCCACGGGATTTCCTTTTAAGCCCAAAGTCCAACACTTGAGTCCAAAATGCACGCAACCACTACCGACACACCACGCAGGCCTCCAGTGATGCAACTAAAACCCAAATTGCACCACAAATCTAATTCTCAGGCCCGACACGCGCACAAACACTCCCAAAGGCCACTAAATCGACAAAAAAACTCTTAAGTGGGAATTCGGGTCCTCACACCATTCAAGCATGCAAAAGTCCTTTACTTAACGATATAATTTTCAGGTATTCCAGTTCTTGCAAAATTTAGAGCATACTATATCATGAATACTAATTGTAACAAGTTGCCACAAGCCGGTCTCTATATACATGCATAAGATGTCCCAAGATACATATCACATGAAATAGTTTAGCAAATTATTCCCAGCGAGTTTAGACAATATATTCTTTGCAAGAGTTAACATTCAATTCATTTTCAGTCCTCTAAAGATGTAAGAGCTACCCATAAGTCCAATTATGCAAACTATATCCAAATCCGCGAGTATACTAGCATTATAACATAGGACTAGCTCCAATATGCCTAGTGGGTTATCACAAGTAAGAGGTTAACAACGGTACCCACCTCGAGCGCTAAAATTCTTGTCCCAAATGCGAAACCCGCGCTTGATCCCAACAGTCACCACAACACTGCACAACATACCCAACAAGAACATACATAGTTTAAACTTACAATGTTCTCAAAATCTGTCCCAAAATTTATCAGTCCAAAGTTTTCCGATTTTCACCTGCGAAAATTGCTCGGAAAAATCCAAGAAAAATACTGTCACGATCCTCACGACGAACCGGTCGAAACGAGTACCTGCACGTCCAAAACCGAGCGGTGCGGTTGCCCTAGGGCTTTGCGGCGGCGGCGACGACGACGGTACGGGTAACAAGAACGGCAAACCAAAACAAAACTCGAAACTAAACTGAAAGAAACATCGCTTACCGTGATTCGTCGGAGAAGGTGATCCGTTTACGCTCCCGGCTCCGGCACCTCGTCGGGGATGATCGGGTCCCTCCGCTTTCTCCTTCTTTCTTCCTTTTCTCTTCCGGTTAGGGTTTCGCTTTTTCCTCTTTCTTTCTTTTTTTTTTTTCGGGAGAATTAAATTCTGTTTCTTGGTACGTGCCGTCGAAATCCACATCGGGTATTTAAATCTTTAATTAACTAATTATTTATTTATTTATTTATTCCGTAGAGATAATTTCTTATCTCCTCGAAAAGCGTGCACGATCACTTGCACGGATTTCGATGCACGTCCCGGTTACCGCGATCCTAACAACCCCTTTCTGGGGGATCCGTAAGTCTGAATCCGGATCCGGTCGCACCGCCGTTCACCGTTTTTCGAGCTCTATCACAGAAAAATACCCGCACCTCAGGATTATCGACTTAAGTAAACCCGTTAATTCAATTTTCCATAACCTAACTTTATTAGCGGGAGGGTAAAACGTTACATGAAAAACTGTGATATTACTCCACACACCCCTTAAAAGAAGTTTTGTCCCCGAAACTTGACCTCAACCCTCGCTAAATAACTCAGGGAAACACTCTCTCATTTTCGTCTCAAGTTCCCAAGTTGCCTCGCGCTCCTCATGGTTACTCCATTGCACCTTTACGTAAGGGATCGTCTAGTTGCGAAGTTTCTTTTCCTCTCATGCCAATATCCGTATCGGCGTTTCCTCGAAGCTCAAGTCCTCACGCAACTCGACGGCAGAGGCATCGAGGACGTGAGACGGGTCGGGAAGGTACTTTCGGAGCATCGAGACGTGAAACACATTGTGTACCCGTTCGAGGTTTGGCAGTAAGGCCAATCGATATGCCACCAGGCCCACGCGCTCCAAAATCTCGAACGGTCCCACATACCGTGGGCTCAGCTTCCATCGTATGCCAAACCGTCTTGTCCCCTTAGACGGTGATACACGAAGCAACACGTGTTCCCCCACCATAAATTTCAATTCCCCTCGTATGCTCTTCTGCCGGCTCTGGGCGGTCAACAGCCGCTGCCTGATAAGGCGCACATTTGCCTCCGTTTCCTCTACAAGGTCTGGCCCCAAATGCTTCCGCTCCCCCAAGTCGTCCCAGCAAATAGGCGATCGACATCGGCGCCCGTACAAGGCTTCGTACGGCGCCATCTGAAAACTAGCATGGTAGCTATTATTGTAGGCAAATTTCACGAGGGGTAGGTAACGCGACCATCCCTCACCCAGATCTAGCACACAAGCTCGAAGCATATCTTCGAGAATCTGGATCACCCGTTCCGATTGCCCGCCCGTCTGTGGGTGGAAGGCCGCGCTGAACTGCAGTTTGGTCCCCAGTGCCTGCTGCAGGCTCCACCAGAAATTTGACACAAAGTGTGTGTCCCTATCAGAAGTTATCGACGATGATACTCCGTGCAATCTTACCATCTCGTCGATGTAGGTTTGCGCTAGCCGATCTCGGGTCCACGTCGTGTGGATAGGCAGAAAGTGGGCCGATTTCATCAGACGGTCCACTATGACCCATATCACGTCATGTCTGTGTTGCGATTGCGGAAAATCAGTTACGAAGTCCATGGTAATCCATTCCCATTTCCACTCTGGTATGGGCAATGGTTGTAGTTTTCCTGCCGGTCGCTGATGTTCCGTTTTCACCTGTTGGCACACCAAACAGTGCGCCATGAATTGTGCCACATCACCCTTCAATTTGGGCCACCAGAAGGTCTGCCTCAGGTCTTTGTACATCTTTGTACCACCGGGATGCGCAGTGTAGGGGGCATTATGCGCTTTCGTTAGAATTTCTTTCCTCAATTCTGGCACATCGGGCATGCAAATTCGTTCCCGGAACCTTAACACATTATCAGTGCTAATCGTAAAATCCCCACTTTGTTCCGAGGATATTTTGTCCCGCACCAGTTGTAGTTGCGTGTCCGTTGTTTGGCCTTCCAAGATCCTCTCTATCAGCGTAGGCCTCATCACCAAGGACAGAAGTTTCGCAATCGCACCTGCTGGCACTACCTCCAGCCTCAATTGCGAGAACTCTGCAATTAGACGATCCTATTGGGTAAGGGCGCTCAGTGTTGTTTCCCCCGTCTGTCCTTTCCGACTCAAGGCGTCTGCCACCACATTCGCCTTCCCGGGGTGGTAGTGGATGGACAAATCGTAGTCCTTTAGTAGTTCCAGCCATCACCTTTGCCGTAAATTCAGTTCCTTCTGAGTAAATAGGTATTTGAGGCTCTGGTGATCAGAAAACACGTTACAGTGCTCCCCGTAGAGATAGTGTCTCCAGAGCTTCAAGGCAAACACGACTGCCACGAGTTCCAAGTCGTGTGTAGGGTAGTTCTGCTCGTAATCCTTGAGCTGTCTTGATGCGCATGCTATGACCTTCCCTTGTTGCATTAATACACTTCCAAAACCGCTTCGAGATGCATCATAATAGATCTTGTAGTCCTCACCGGGCTTCGGCAATGTAAGTACTGGCACCCGTGTGAGTCTGTCTTTGAGTTTCTCGAAGCTCTTCTGGCACTGGGCCGTCCAGACGAACTTCTCTCCTTTCCGGGTTAGTCGATTCAGGGGAGTGGCTATCTTTGAGAAGCCTTCCACGAAGCGTCTGTAGTATCCCGCCAGTCCTAAGAAGCTTCGGATTTCTGTTACCGTTGTCGGCCGAGCCCAGTTGGTCACGGATTCTATCTTCCTTGGGTCCACCGCAATTCCCGACGCTGAAACAATGTGTCCTAGAAAGTCGACCTCGCGGAGCAAAAACTCACACTTTTTGAGTTTGGCATACAATTTTTGATCCCGTAGGGTCTGGAGGATCACTCGCAGGTGGTCCTCATGCTCTTTATCTGTGCGAGAGTAGATGAGGATATCGTCGATAAAGACCACCACGAATTGATCTAGGAACGGTTTAAGGATCCTGTTTATCATATCCATAAACACCGCCGGGGCGTTGGTAAGCCCAAACGGCATTACCGTATTGGAGGTGTTTGTGCACGATTGGACACAAGGGTTAGACTCAGGGATTAAAATGGATCACGAGGGTAATCGATTGACCCTGTCGGATGCTTAGAAGTGGTTTTGCGCGAAACGGATATCAAAAATGGACTCGGTGCAAAATTTGGGTTAAAAACACTTGTCTAGATGCATTCGGCAAAATTTGGAATTAGAATTTGGCAAATCGGACACTGGATTTGGACTCAGCGCGCGAAAACGGTGAAAATGGACTACTTACATGTAATTTTCGGAGCCCGGATGCCAAAACACGGATTTCGAGGCATTTGGGCGTTGTTCCTGCCGGCGGGCAGCGCCGGCGGCGGCGGAGCGCGGCGGCGCGGCCGTGGGCAGTGCGGCAGGCAGAGGCGCGGGCCGCCCGGTGCACGGGCCGGGCGTTAACTGGGGCGGAGGGGCAGGTGGAGCCTTCCGGTTGGACGGCGCAGGGGGCGCGGTCCACGGGGGGCTCGGCCGGGTGCGTGGACCGGGGTGGGGCCACGTGGCGGCCGGTGGTTCGCCGGTCTACGTGCGCTCGGTCCACGCGGGCGAGCGGGGCTGGCGGCCGTACGTGGCAGGTGGCCGTACGCGGCAGGTGGCGCGGCAGGGCACGCGCGGCGGGGCACGCGCGCCGCACGTGGGCGAGGTTCCCGAGGCGTTGACGCGCGGGGGGCAGGACCGCGGGAGGCGCCACGTGTCGCGTTGCGGGTGGCTGGGGCGGCTGTCCGCTGTTTGCGGGCAGCTGGTGGACACGTGGCGCAATCTGGTGGTTCCGGGCGTTGGTACGGACGGCCCGGATTGGCCCGGATCGGGCCACTGTAGTCGCCCGAAAAGTTTCGGGCGCCCGGATTTTGGGACACAATGGGGATTAATGGAATTGTTTTTCCCAGCCTATATAAAGGCCGAGAACAATTGCAGAGAGCTCCTTTCCTGCCCATTTTCTCACAGTGCAACCTTCACAAGAATCCCTACTCTCCCTGAGGTGGTTCCATCTGCAGATTCCTGGATTTTTTCGCGGCACGCATCCCGAGGTTTCCATTTTTACGGCGCGGCACGACGCTAGTTCATTTGTGGTCTCCTTCGTCGCGGTTTGGGTGCGAGGACTCCCCCGGCTTACTCCGACCACCGATTTCGACGATTTTTCCGCCGATGTATTCCTGAGAGGTAGGGCTTCATTTCTCGTATTGATCGCGCTCTCCCCTTTTTGGTTTTTGGCATAGTTTCTGGGGCGCCTTTGTGACCACTTTTTCTGTGTGATTTTTGCGACAACACTTGAGTATTTTGTAGATATCTTTGTGCACAGGCGTCGGATTGAGGCGTGCCAGGAGGCGTTTTTCATATACACATCGCAATAAATGTCCCTGTATTTTTCTTGTATTTTTCTAAATTTCCCGAATGTGAGAAATCCCTGTTTTTCCAGAGTTAAGTGCTACAGTTTTTTTTGGGGGATTCTTTTGAGATGGTTACCTTGTCGAATTTATATCTTGACGTACGGAACTCGGATTTGAACGTACAGGTACTCGTTTCGACGGGCTCGTCGCGAGGATCACAACGGTATTTTTTTGGGAATTTTCTGTGCTGAGATCGCTGGTGAAAATGGCACAACTTTGGACTGTTAACATTGGGACCGCGTGTTCTTGAGTTTAATTGTATGTTTTGGGGTAATTGTTGTGCAGTGCTTGTGGCGGTTGGCTTGTTTGGGCGAGAGCACCATTTGGACTTGGAATTAGCGATCGAGGTGGGTGGCTGTTGCATACCTCTACTTTTGACTTGCTCACTAAGTTTATTAGAGAAGCCCTCTATTGGACATATTGATTGATTACCATGCATGATTAAATGATATCAATGTGAGCCTATCATTTGAGATTAATTCTGTGGACATAGCATGTTGGGAATATTATCGGGATAATAGTGTTGTTGGAACATGTGTTACGGAATTTGAGTTGGCGTAATTTCATGAAAGGTTCAAGTCTTGAAGATTGAAGGTGAAGAAGGTTGGATCATTTAACTCAATCTCAAGAAAGAAGAATTCAAAAGGATCAGGTATGTTTAACTAAAGATTTTTGGTGATCCGAATACTTCTTGTAGTGTAGAAACACCTGGAAGAATTTTTCATTGCATAAAAATCAAAAACTGGACATGGGACATGTTCAGGATCCGGATCAGACATTTCGATCCGGATCCCGAAGGGTGTTCGTTCATACACTGGTTCAATCCGGATCGCAGCATCTCATGATCCGGATCCCGAACACTAGTTTTACCTTTTTACTTGCACGATCCGGATCAGGATTTGCAATCCGGATCCCGAACGTTGATGTTTGGTGAAACTGTATGAACGATCCGGATCAGCCATTTCGATCCGGATCCCGAACCATCATTTTTCTGGAAACCGTCTTTCTTGCTACTGCAATCCGGATCGCCGAAATCCGATCCGGATCGCTGTCCGTAAAATTTCCAGAAATGGTAGGTTTTTGATTCTTATCTCCTTCCTAGGATTTCTAACCTATAAATAGACCCTATGATTCATTTTTCTAGGGGAAGCCGATAAAAAGAAAAATAGCCGTCATATTCAAATATCATCTTATACGGCCTAAGATCCACATATAGAGAAGAAAGGAAATCATTAGATATTACTCTATGTTTCTTCATCTATATTGATTAGTTTGATTCTAGGTTTTCATACTCACATCTTGAGTTGAATCAAACTAATGAATACTTAGATGGTATTTCCTATCTATCTTTGATCTAAGTATTCGGCGGATCATCACCACCCAAAAACAACGATTTCCCCAAAATCGGCGCGTGGACTCGCGTGTCCTTATGGATTCAAGGTTCAACCGCTCTCGAGGATTCGGAGCGAGGTACGTTCGTGGATTCGAAGCGTGCTACTGGGTGAAGACCGTGGATTCGGTCAGACGTCGTGGACTCGACGTTGGGCGCCGTGGATTCGGCGTTGGACGCAGATCGTAGATTCGAGACGCGTTGCGGAACGAGCGGAGAAGATCAACTAGGAGCGTATGGTAAAAGGTTGAGTCGTCTGTGAGTACGTTAAATCACCTTGTACGTGTTTCAATTCTAGTGGATTTCACCGTGTTATCGGTCCCGTGGTTTTTTTTACTCCGGTTTGGAGTTTTTCCACGTAAAAATCTTGCGTGTTCTTTTTTATTTCCGCATTGGATTTTATTGCGCAATAATTTTTTGAGTGTTTATTGTTTACACCTATTCACCCCCCTCTAGGTGTTTTTTCCCCTATTTAGATCTATATTTCATATAACCCAACAACATGATTATTGAAATATTTTGTTAGTGATAATTAACATGCCATGTTAGCACATAGATTTGATGAAAGTTGGTTAAATGGATTAATTATTGGGACATGATGACATATCTATGTGCGGGTACCACTTTGGCGATTTATGATGGATCAGGGATTATATACATGTGTAGTTAGCTGATGTTTTTAGCATGATGGTTATATCTATGCGGATTGATTATTCAATACACATGTGGAACTGTTATTTGATTCACTTTCTTTCATCTTGTCTGAGGACATTTGCATGCTTGTATGGACATCTAGATAGGCCACTATTTATTGCTACACTATCATATTGGGATTTGACTTAGGAGAAACCATGATTGTTTCCTTTCTCCTTCTCATTTAGACTTTTGAGTCTTGTTGCTCGGGTTTGAGCAGGGGTACGGGATAGTGTAGCCGGGACCTTGGGGTCGGGGACAGGTGGTATTTTGATTATGGGTTGTGGGGTATTGCGGCTACAGCGGATAGTAGGCGGTTGACCGGATACATATTATTTTACCCGGTTTTGGATTGGGGGTCATAGCGGCTACCGCGGATAGTAGGTGGTTCACCGGATGTCGGATGTGGGACATGACTGCGATTGTGGGTTATTTCGGCGACCGCGGATATTGGGCGGTCGACCGGATGGTTACTTATGCATCAGATTGGGGATCGGGGTTCTTTAGTGGAGGGTTTCGTTCCACTTGAGTATAGTTGTGATCCGGTCCTGATTTTATGATACTTGTGACACGGCTATTTTCCTCGTGTGGGTAGCTCCCCTCGAGTGCCACTCCGGAGCGCGCGGGGCACCAGCTAGGTGCCGGACAGGCATTGAGTCTTTGCTATCACATCGGCGCGGCTTATTTGCCCGATGATGAGGGCGACACAGATTGGGTTTATTTGGGTCCTTTGGTTGTTGATGCATACGGTTACTCCATTTTTGGGATTACATTTAGAGGCATAGTAGTGGTAATTTCCCCTTTTTAGCAGTTTCATTACTTACCACTCTTCTTTCCCCTTTTGCCTCTGGTAGACCTAGTGGGCACGTCGGAGTTTGAGGCTTTACCCACTAGGGGAGGCTACTGGTTTACTAGTAGTTCTCACCCCCATTCTTTTTTTTCTTTTTCTTCTCCTTTGTTTTGCAGAGCCTTCTGCGGGTGCTGCTGGATGTGCAGCGGCTGGTCGAGGAGAGAGGACGGACGAGTAGCTAGACAGTGGGCCTGACAGTGAGTTAGCTAGACTTGTACCTCTTATGTATCTTATCTCAGACGGTCGTAAGTTTACTGTTGGGGTCTGGTTTTAGCCAGCTGGTTGTATATTTGTGGTGAGCTGGGAGAGGGACTTGTACTTTATTTTACAACCATTTTGTATTTTTACTTCCAGTTGAGTCTGAGATGTATTATATTCAGTTCAGCCCTGTTTTTATTGCTCTATTATTGTATCTCTTATATCTGAGCAGGTTACCAGCGCTTCGTGTTCGCAAAAAATTCCGTGTGCACGGCGGATCTGTAGACGGGCCCGGGTTCTGGTTTACCCCCGGGGCGTGACAGATTAGGTGGTATCAGAGTTTAGGGATAGGTCAGTTGGGACTTAGGAAACCCTAGGCTTTTGGTTAGCCCTTGGATGATAGGGCGTGAGGGAAGTGACATTTTGCGAAAGTCGGTGATTTAGTTTTGACTCTTCCAGTGAGTGAAGAGGGATCGACATATCCTATTTCTGTGGGACAGTTATGTTGGCTGCGGACAACATAAAGTTACAGAAATAGGGGGATGTCCTTGACTTTCGCTAGATTGGGTCGTGTGTGGTTGTGTGGCTGACTTGTGGTTTCTTGTGGCAGATGCCTCCCCGACGTCGGACTCCTACCTGGGGTGCCCCTACACCCCCTGTTGATCCAGGACAGGCTGGACCTTCTGAGATTACTGAGTTGAGGGCCTTGGTGGCCCAATTGGTTGAGAGCAACCGCCGGCAGGAGCAGCGGATTGAGCAGCTACTGGCGCAGAGAGAGGCGTCGCCTCCGACAGTTTTAGAGGCCCCGGCACCACCTGTGGTACCATTTGTGCCGACGGCGCCATCATCGAGTAGCGAGGCTCAGGGAGTGGCCCAGCCTTTGACCCTAGCCGAGGAGCAGGATATCGCTGACAAACTTGACAAGTTTTGTCAGCACGGACCGCCTAGATTCTCGGGGCGGGATATGCAGCCGTGGGAGGTTGGGACATGGAGAAGATTTTCAGGGATTTCTTCATCGACCCGAGGTACAGAGTTCATATGGCGGTACACTTCCTAGATGGAGATGCAGATACTTGGTGGCGTCGGGTGGAGCCACGGGAGTTTCAGATTTCTCGACAGTTACCCTGGTTTGAGTTTCGGCGTATGGTATTGGATACCTATTTTCCGACCAGCGTGAAGAGGAAACTGGAGGATGATTTGAAGAACCTTCAACAGGGCGACAGGCCGGTTCAGGATTACCATCAGGAGTTCATGCAGTTGCTTAACTGCGTGCCCTATGTGGCCTGTGATGGGCCACATCAGGTCGAGTTATTCGAGGCAGGCCTCCGCAACGAGATTTATACCCTAGTGCATGCACAACGACTCCAGACTCTTAAGGAGGCCGTCGAGCATGCCGAATGGGTGGAGAGAGGCGACACAGTGGTGGCGAGGCGAGGGGGGATGGTCGCACAGAGTTCCGTTAGGAAACGACCAGTACCCGAGGACGAGGGACAGGCTAGCTCGTGGAGACCGCCGCGACCTCAGTTACCTAGCCGTGGGCGTGTGGAGCAGCGAGAGCCTAGTGGATTTCAGAGGCCATCGCAGTAGCAGCCGGAGTCTCAGCATCAGACACAGAGACAGCATCAGCCGGGACAGCCACGGCTTCGCGACAGAGACAGATGTATATTCTGCGGGGGACCTCATTTGTCGCACACCTGTGATCAGAGGTGGGGTCATTGTTACAAGTGTGGACAGCCAGGCCATATTCGAGCTTCGTGCCCCTTTTCGACTTCAGCGGCACCTTCATCAGCATCGCCTCCTTTTCCGCCTCAGCAGCAGTTGTCAGCTCAGCGGCTTCATGCTCCAGCGAGCGGATCACCTTCTTTTTACCCTGCGGATCATCGGCTGCCGGCTCAGAGCGGTCGGGTCTACGCCGCTCAGGTGGAGGACTTTACAGCAGCCGACCTTGTGGCGACAGGTATTATTTTATTTTATTGACCGGCATTAGGTTTTGCTTTGTATTGCACTTGAGCATCCTAGTCATTTGTTAGGAGTGCATGTACTTCTTTGCTTGGGTTAGGGGTAGGACGGATACCTGGTGTTCGGGAGGTTCATATTCCCGATCCTCGGCACGTAGGGGAGTGTTGTTGGTCCTGCCCGGTGCAGTTGAGTCCTTGATAGTACCGGTAGACCTGATGGTCTTAACCTAGTTATGGGTCTTGGATTTGGTACTTAGGACGGTTTGGCTGGTTCGGTTTTCTTCTTTTCGCGGTGATTGATTGTGCCACGAGGACGGTCCTCTTAGGAGGGGCTAGGCCAGGAGTAGATGGTGTGCTGGGGTTGCTTGGGGGCTATCTTTGCCTCTTTGGTTTCGACTTTGCGTGTGGGGCGGGTGTTCCGCCGTGAGTGTGCAGCCTCTTTGGCTAGCATGGTGGTGGGATACCCCGGGAGCGCTGAGGTACTCGCGTTGAGCTTTTATGCCTTTGAACTTGGTGGTTGGATTATCGGGGCCCTGGGAGGGGCGGATGCTTGTACCGATGCAGACTACTTGGTAGCTCAAGCGATTAGCCCTGCTGTACTTGGTTGAGGTGGTGCAGTTTCTGGAGTGCCCGCCTCCATTTTGTTCTAGTCAGAGACCCGAGGATTGTATCGCGTCTCTGGAGGAGGTATTAGACAGCCTTGGGAGCTTGAGTGGTGGATGGTTGGATATTTACCCCCCTACTTGGTTGAGGTTCCGGGTTGAGGAATGACTTTAGTTTCAAGGACAAAACTTTCTTTTAGTGGGGGAGGATGTGAGGATCCGAATTTCCGCAAGAGGATTACTGTTGGATCAGCAGAGCTTTTGTAGTGTGTTTGGCAGTTTCTGGGGGGCCTGTACTGTGTATTGGAGGTGTTTGTGCACGATTGGACACAAGTGTTAGACTCAGGGATTAAAATGGATCACGAGGGTAATCGATTGACCCTGTCGGATGTTTAGAAGTGGTTTTGCACGAAACGGATATAAAAAATGGACTCGGTGCAAAATTTGGGTTAAAAACACTTGTCTGGATGCATTCGGCAAATTTTGGAATTAGAATTTGGCAAATCGGACACCGGATTTGGACTCAGCGCTCGAAAAAGGTGAAAATGGACTACTTACATGTATTTTTCGAAGCCCGGATGCCAAAACACGGATTTTGAGGCATTTGGGCGTTGTTCCGGCCGGCGGGCAGCGCCGGCGGCGGCGGAACGCGGCGGCGCGGCCGCGGGCAGTGCGGCGGGCAGAGGCGCGGGCTGCCCGGTGCACGGGCCGGGCGTTAACCAGGGCGGAGGGGCACGTGGAGCCTTTCGGTTGGACGGCGCAGGGGGCGCGGTCCACGGGGGGCTCGGCCGGGTGCGTGGATCGGGGTGGGGCCACGTGGCGGCCGGTGGTTGGCCGGTCTACGAGCGCTCGGTCCACGCGGGCGAGCGGGGCTGGCGGCCGTACGCGGCAGGTGGCCGTACGCGGCAGGTGGCGCGGTAGGCACGCGCGGCGGGGCATGCGCGCCGCACGTGGGCGCGGTTCCCGAGGCGTTGATGCGCGGGGGGTAGGAGCGCGGGAGGCGCCACGTGTCGCGCTGCAGGTGGCTGGGGCGGCTGTCCGCTGTTTGCGGGCAGCTGGTGGACACGTGGCGCAATCTGGTGGTTCCGGGCGCTGGTACGGACGGCCCGGATTGGCCCGGATCGGGCCACTGTAGTCACCCGAAAAGTTTCGGGCGCCCAGATTTTGGGACACAATGGGGATTAATGGAATTGTTTTTCCCAGCCTATATAAAGGCCGAGAACAACTGCAGAGAGCTCCTATCCTGCCCAATTTCTCACAGTGCAACCCTCACAAGAATCCCTCCTCTCCCTGAGGTGGTTCCATCTGCAGATTCCTAGATTTTTCTGCGGCACGCATCCCGTGGTTTCCATTTTTACGGCGCGGCGCGACGCTAGTTCCTTTGTGGTCTCCTTCGTCGCGGTTTGGGTGCGAGGACTCCCCCGGCTTATTCCCACCACCGATTTCGATGATTTTTGTACCGATGTATTCCTGAGAGGTATGGCTTCATTTCTCGTATTGATCACACTCTCCTGTTTTGGGTTTTTGGCACAGTTCCCGAGGCGCCTTTGTGACCCCTTTTTCTGTGTGATTTTTGAGATAACACTTGAGTATTTTGTGGATATCTTTGCACACAGGCGTCAGATTGAGGCGTGCCAAGAGGCGTTTTTCATCTACACATCGCAAGGAACGTCCCCGTATTTTACTTGGATTTTTCTGAATTTCCCGAATGTGAGAAATCCCTATTTTTCCAGAGTTAAGTGCTACAGTTTTTTTTGGGGGATTCTTTTGAGATGGTTAAATTGTCGAATTTATATCTTGACGTACGGAACTCGGATTTGAACATGCAGGTACTCGTTTCGACGGGCTCGTCGCGAGGATCGCGATGGTATTTTTTTGGGAATTTTTTTGGGAATTTTTTTGGGAATTTTTTTGGTATTTTTTTGAAAATGGCACAACTTTGGACTGTTAACATTGGGACCGCGTGTTCTTGAGTTTAATTGTATGTTTTGGGGTAATTGTTGTGCAGTGCTTGTGGCGGTTGGCTTATTTGGGCGAGAGCACCATTTGGACTTGGAATTAGCGATCGAGGTGGGTGGTTATTGCATACCTCTACTTTTGACTTGCTCACTAAGTTTATTAGAGAAGCCCTCTATTGGACATATTGATTGATTACCATGCATGATTAAATGATATCAATGTGAGCCTATCATTTGAGATTAATTCTGTGGACATAGCATGTTGGGAATATTATCGGGATAATAGTGTTGTTGTGTCACGCCCCGGGGGTTTCATTCAGCGGAAACAATCAACGAAAAAGGGATTTGTTTGGCGTATAAATTTTTTTTGAAAATCCTTCTTCCCCGGCGCGTGTCCAGACCCGCCGCATACACAGATTCACTCTGCAAACGGACAGAGTCTCCTCTGTATATGCACGGCGTCGCGGCTAATACAATATCCAATCACAGTCGTTTATTTAATCACAACAGTTTCTGAACAAACATGCACATACAGCACTGAACAATTCTCAAGGCCGATCAACTAGAAAGGATAAATCCACAGTGTTTTTAAAACAATGCCCACACGACACTCAGGTTTTGAAATCCGTTTGCGAAATCCATAAATCCACAAGGTTTTGAAAGCGGTGCCCACACGACACCCAGATTTTGAAAACGATTTTCTCAATTCTTTTTCTTTGTTTTTCTTTTTCCTTTTGAAAACGACCGACCAGAGATAGAAATGAAAACTCAACATCCTCATATCTAGAAAGTACAGCACCGACATCCACACTGACCCCACGAGGATATCGAGAACCACACAGTAGCCTACAATCTCAAATGAAATACGAAGGAAACGAGAAAATACAGTCTAGGGTCCCCATGGACCAAAAGCTCCCGCCTCAGCCTCACCGTTGCCTAGCCCTCACCCCTGAAGGAACCTGTCACGGAGTGGGAAGTCAGCGACAGGATAATAATAAGGAAAGCAGGAAAAGTGATAAAGTCCAACCGAAAAACTATCCGGAGCAACCACCCTCCCAAGAGGGAACAATAAAAACACGACCCCATGCATAACCAAATCCGGGCACCTGCATAACCAAATCAGGGCACCTGCCCCGGCACCCCAACCGAGCACCTACCTCGGTAACCTGCATAACCAAATCCGAGCACCTGCCCCGGCACCCCAACCGAGCACCTACCTCGGTAAACCACGTGAGCACCTACCCCGACGGGTCGCACCGCTCACACCTTGGCGCCTCAAACCCCCCACCTACGGGGGCCCCCACTACGTCACCTCGTGGGTTTACACGGGTCATAGACCACTTTTCCGGAAAAGCGCACCCTTTGCGGTGGCCAAACCGCGGGTGCGCGTGCTGCAGCCTCGAGCATAGTAACCAAGTACACCAGATAAAACCGATAGTAATGAACCACAAAGATCACCAAATATGCCAAGTATAACTCAATAGAAAGGACCATAAAGACTATCCACGTTAGCATAGTTAAACATATAATCAGAAGTAGTTGCAACCGTCGGAAGCCCGACGCTAAGTCTCAAAATAAAAACCCACCTCGAAGTCAGTCGAACGAGCACCCTGAATGTAGGCCGATCCCGAACTCCCGCTAGACTAGACTGGTGCTGAACCGCTGGGCCCTGAACATAATCTGTGATCAGAACTAGACTCACTCATACCCATCCCGACAACACTACAATAATATGTCGCTAATACGGGGAACTTAGCCGAAACTAGGCTTAAACCGAAATTCCCGAAAATCCACTGACCCTCCAATCCTGACCCGCCAACGGTCTAAAAATATCCAAATATCGTCCAACTACACCTGCTGTCCCTAAACATCATAATTTTGATGTTCGGGCAGACAGGGACCAAATCAAAATTTCCTCTATCGAAATATTGCTATAAATACACCTTTAAAACCGTTGTTTTCACTCGTTCTTCCAAACCAGGAAGCTTTAGAAAGCGCCGTAAGTTTCAGCGCGAAGGTTTCGACGCGACAAAGCTCGTGCTCACAGGCTTGGGCCAGCACAAGGCCCATTTACAAAGTTGGACCATAAACTACTTTGGCTCAAATTGCGACTATGCTATAACTTAACATTTACATGACCAAATACGAAACCAACTGGAGCATGGCATTAAACGAGGACAGAGAACAGTGGTGCTCACCTGTGGCGCGCCGGAGGGTGGCCGGAGAAGTCGCCGGAGCAACACCACAACTGGCTAGAGGCTCGGTTTGGCCAAGCTCCCGTGCAACTCCAGCTCTGACTGCAACAAGGGTGAGCATCGGTTAGATATGGGTCTCAGACGCAGGTTGGTCCATGCTGGGTCAGGCGGCGGCGGCCGGAGGCGGCGGCGGCCGGGAACAAAGCCCGAGTTGGATAAATCAGGTGCAACAAAAGAGCTCAGTTACAGGGGTCCCTTGGCCCAAAACAAAATGCTGGGAAACTCAGAAAAGGTATTTAGATCCTACCTGTGTAGATGGCCGGAGCCCGAGGCGCCGGAGGTGGTGCTCGGGTGGCACAAGGGTGCAACTACAGAGATTATCAATCCGACGTCAAAAACCCCATGCAACTCTACAAAAAGCCTCCAAAAGATCAACTGAGCTTACCTGAGTCACAACGCGACGGCTGGGTGCGGCGGTGATCGCCGGCGGCCAACCCAATCCGAGCTCGGGAAACTTGAAGGTGCTCTAATGGTGGATTCCTCTCCGAAGCTCAAGAGGCCTTCTAACTTGGATCAGATGGTCCCTCTCGGGTCTGTGAGGCTTGCCAGGGGTGTGGCCGGCGGCGTCGGGCAGCGGCGGCGCCGGGCGGTGAGGCGCGGCCAAGGAAGAAGAAGGTCGAAGCTAGGGCTGGCTCGCGCGGCTTGGATTCTGCACTGATCTCCACCAGACCTTGGAGGTAGGTTTCAGTTGATGAGGAGAAGAGGATCGGCGGCCCTGATCAGAATTTCAACGGTGGGATGAAGCCGGCGCCCAAGATCGGCCAAAAATGATCACTCCGCCGACTGGGAGCTCCCGCCGGCGATCGAGATGACGGCAACCACCCCCACTTCACAGAAAGAGTCTACGCCATGTCAGGAACTCATTGGAGTTGTCCTTGGGCCACTCAAAAACAAAAACTCCCAAGAACTCACCTCGCCGAAAAAATGAAGGAGGAAGGATGCTCCCGCGGCGGCGCACGGCGGCGGCTGACGTCGGCGTCACTCGGGCTCGGTCTCTCTGTCACAGAGGAGTCTTCAGCTGAAGCTCGGAGCCACCAAGGTCCTCTAGAAGAAAACTCCACCCTCCCAACCGAGGTGAAGGAGACTTCTTGCTTCTCCTTCTTCTCCGGCGACGAGGCGGCGGCGGTCGGTACGCTACCACCGAGGAGTGCGGCAGAGGGAGTGGATGCAGTTGGAGCCGGCGGCTGCTGGGCTGAGGCTACGCGGTTTAAGAGAACCCTAGCCGAGTTTGGATGCATTTAAATAATGCATGTACATAATTGCATTTTAGTCCCTCAAACTTTGCTATTTTGAGCCCAGTCCTTTGAAGCACACTTGTTTCACACTTAGGTCCCTCTCCAAAGAGCAGCACGCAAAACGAGGCATAAAATATAGGGTGTATTGCGCAAAAAGCCGCATTTTTCACTGTATTTCATGCTTTTCGAGGCATTCGAATCGCCAAACGGAAAAACGGACTTCACCTCGACGTCCGGCTCGACGAAACCTATCAGGTAGCAATTTTTGTTCGTCGACTAAAAAATCCTGATAAATCGCAGATCCACAAAATACTACGATATCTATAGTTCAGCACGCTTTTCGAGGCTCTAGGGTCATCAAACGTAGCTTTCGTCCACGCCGTTGCGCTTGGATCGACAACGCCATTTCAATCGACTACCTGGATCGTCAGATTCGGATTCCAGACAGTGGATCGGCGACGTTGGCCAACGCGGGAAACAAAACCAAGGTGTTACTATTCAAACACTATTCACTTAAGTCGCGGGCCCCACTAGTTTTCTTGCTGATTTCCGGACGATCCGACTGTCGGATCAGCAAATAGTCTATACCATTTCCACTCGATTCGATGAGACGGTCGCACTGGCGACCTCAGATTTTCGAGATCAGACTCGGATCGGAATGGCGGAATTTGTGTATCGGAAACTGTGCAATTCGTGCACCGGTATGCAAATCACTAAGGTTTAGATCTGCTTCCTCGCCCGCAAACACACTTGAATTTCTCGAGTGCTACATCACTCACACCTTAAAAGAAGTTTCATCCCCGAAACTTAAATACGCCAGGAATCCAATAAATGGGGAGAGTGGCCAAACGTGTACGACTTGCACTTCCCATTGGCCTTGCGCCCCTCGTGATCTTCTCATTTCTCGCTGGCACTAGGAGAGATTACAGTTTTCCCGCCGGGCGCTAATGTTCGGCCTTTATTCGATGACCAACCCCAAAAGCGAGCCACGAGTTGTGCTACCTCCCTTGTCAATTTAAGCCACCAAAAGTCTGCTGTTGATCCGTCCAGCTGCGTAATCGCGGTTACTGGTATGTCTCCCGTCTGACCCTTACCGCTCCAGGCGTCGACTGCTCCACTTGTCTTTCCGGAGTGATCTTGATTGGACGCATCGTTTCCGTGAGTTGCCTGGTCATAAAGGCCTTAACTCTTGCGTTCTTCGAAGCTCTCCGGATGTTTGGCCGTCCCAAAAGCTCACCCCGCGATGCCCAAACTCACACCTTTGGAGTTTGGCCTACCCTCTCTGTTCCCTGAGGGTCTATAAGGTCACCCGAAGACGCTCCTCATTCGTACGCAAGTTGACCCAAGAAGGGTCTGGAAACTTTGATCATCACACCCCCGAACACCGTTGGGGCGCTCAATAGTCCATCCCCGAAGCGATGACATGCGAAACACCATATATCTCTGGGCGAAACTCGGTAGTAACCCTGACCGAAAAACTACCGGACTGAACCGCCCTAAGATTTTAGGCGGACGACGGCTCGACCCGCCTGGCAACCCTACCGTCCCGTCTCTCTTGATCGAAACTAACCCGAATAAGCCTGCTCCTCGACTTGGAGTTCCCCGTTATGACGCCACCGGTTCGCAGACCACCTCTGACGGTGCTGAGCAGTCAGCAACCAAAGTCTCGCGATGCGTCGAGGTACCCCAGTCCTACCACCAAACCCGGACCGACAACTCTTAAATGTTCAAAATAACCCGACAACAAAGGGGGAAGCCACACTAGTACTCTCACAAAACTCCAGGATGTGCCAAACCAACTAGTCGGGTCACCGCCTACAAGTAATCCTCAATTGAAAACGACGAACCCACCCGTCACTAACACGGACTACTTCCACCCGTCACAAACACGGGCCACTAGCTCGGAGCATAACCACCATCCCGGGTTGTCCGCTCCGACTGTCCGTTCTACCGAGGCGACGGTCAAAACTAAAGCTAGGTTTCAGCTCTAAGACCTACCACAAGGTCTACCCCCCAGAGAAAGCTGAAAGCAGGGCATCCTAGCCAAAAGTAACCAATGCCAGGGCGCCATGTAGTCAACAACCCCCCGCTGACCTATACTGCTTCGCAATCAATAGTCTCGCAACCCAAAATCCTCCCGTTTATGCCTTGGTCATGGGAAGCTGGCGACAACAACCAAGCAATACGGTCCTACTTCCGTCTTGGTACCGAAGGTGTGCGACACTCTGGTTAACCCCTACCGTTCGGTCCCAATCTATTGTCCCTCCAAGCACCGTGCACTGAACCGAGCTGTATGTCCCCAGACCAAACGATCATACTCCCAACTAGGAGTATTCTAGGCTCGAGGCCCGCTTAACCAAAACCGAGCTCATACGAACAAGATTTGCTAGCTCCGGGGGTCTCCTTTCTCAACCCAAAGGAGAACCCCAAGACCCCATGTCGACGATTTCTACCACCATCGCAGTGTCCACAGAAAAAAAAAACTGAATTAGGGGTAACAACCGTAGGGGAGGAATCCTCATTCCCACCCATACCTTGTCCAAGATGCAAAAGAATCGGCCGACTATCTGCTGTAACCTAAAACCAGTAGACCTAGAAGGTACAAAATTAGACAAGAGGCTACCTAGTTACTCACGGCCGACAAAACGACCGACTCACTAACAAACACCGGCGGATTACTCTACCACCAGTCGTCGTTACTAACGTCGACCAGAACGTCGGCAGAGGGAGGGGTTCGAAAAACAACACCCGGCGCAACGATCTGCTGTGATAACAGCCGCACCAAGTGCATGAACACCGTCAGCAGGTCCACCGTGTCCCGTGTTGGTTGCTTAATCCATTGATTCCTAGCAACCATCAATACCCCGGTGGCAGCCGGTCTCGACCCCAGCCTCCATAACAACACTACTACACGAGCCAAACAACACGACTACACAAGCACGACAACCGAGCTAAACCGGGAACGAAACTTAACCCGTACACACACACAACACAAGTCAGTTCTAGACTCCGCTAGCATAGCACTCAACCAACTATCAAAAAAAAAAAGGGACCTGTACTTTCCCCCCGCTCCCCCGATCACTCGCGTTCTACGCTTCTATGCCTTATTCATTTCATTCATTTGTAGCTAAGTGTGGTATCTCCGCGGATGTCGGACACTGACTGTTGTGATTAAAGAATTGTCTCTGATACCATCTTAATCTGTCACGCCTCGGGGGTTTCATTCAGCGGAAACAATCAACGAAAAAGGGATTTGTTTGGCGTATAAATTTTTTTTTGAAAGTCCTTCTTCCCCGGCGCGTGTCCAGACCCACCGCATACACAGATTCACTCTGCAAACGTACAGAGTCTCCTCTGTATATGCACGGCGTCGCGGCTAATACAATATCCAATCACAGTCGTTTATTTAATCACAACAGTTTCTGAACAAACATGCACATATAGCACTGAACAATTCTCAAGGCCGATCAACTAGAAAGGATAAATCCACTGTTTTTAAAACAATGCCCACACGACACTCAGGTTTTGAAATCCGTTTGCGAAATCCATAAATCCACAAGGTTTTGAAAGCGATGCCCACACGACACCCAGATTTTGAAAACGATTTTCGCAATTCTTTTTCTTTGTTTTTCTTTTTCCTTTTGAAAACGGCCGACCAGAAATAGAAATCAAAATTCAACATCCTCATATCTAGAAAGTACAGCACCGACATCCACACCGACCCCACGAGGGTATCGAGAACCACACAGTAGCCTACAATCTCAAATGAAATGCGAAGGAAACGAGAAAATACAGTCTAGGGTCCCCATGGACCCAAAGCTCCCGCCTCGGCCTCACCGTCGCCTAGCCCTCACCCCTGAAGGAACCTGTCACAGAGTGGGAAGTCAGCGACTCGATAATAATAAGGAAAGCAGGAAAAGTGATAAAGTCCAACCGTAAAACTATCCGGAGCAACCACCATCCCAAAAGGGAACAATAAAAACTCGGCCCCCTGCATAACCAAATCCGGGCACCTGCATAACCAAATCCGGGCCCGGCACCCCAACCGAGCACCTACCTCGGTAACCTGCATAACCAAATCCGAGCACCTGCCCCGGCACCCCAACCGAGCACCTACCTCGGTAAACCACGTGAGCACCTATCCCGACGGGTCGCACCGCTCACACCTTGGCGCCTCAAACCCCCCACCTACGGGGGCCCCCACTACGTCACCTCGTGGGTTTACACGGGTCATAGACCACTTTTTCGGAAAAGCGCACCCTTTGCGGTGGCCAAACCGCGGGTGCGCGTGCTGCATCCTCGAGCATAGTAACCAAGTACACCAGATAAAACCGATAGTAATGAACCACAAAGATCACCAAATATGCCAAGTATAACTCAATAGAAAGGACCATAAAGACTATCCACGTTAGCATAGTTAAACATATAATCAGAAGTAGTTGCAACCGTCGGAAGCCCGACGCTAAGTCTCAAAATAAAAACCCACCTCGAAGTCAGTCGAACGAGCACCCTGAATGTAGGCCGATCCCGAACTCCCGCTAGACTAGACTGGTGCTGAACCGCTGGGCCCTGAACAGAATCTGTGATCAGAACTAGACTCACTCATACCCATCCCGACAACACTACAATAATATGTCGCTAATACGGGGAACTTAGCCGAAACTAGGCTTAAACCGAAATTCCCGAAAATCCACTGACCCTCCAATCCTGACCCGCCAACGGTCTAAAAATATCCAAATATCGTCCAACTACACCTGCTGTCCCTAAACATCATAATTTTGATGTTCGGGCAGACAGGGACCAAATCAAAATTTCCTCTATCGAAATATTGCTATAAATACACCTTTAAAACCGTTGTTTTCACTCGTTCTTCCAAACCAGGAAGCTTTAGACAGCGCCGTAAATTTCAGCGCGAAGGTTTCGACGCGACAAAGCCCGTGCTCACAGGCTTGGGCCAGCACAAGGCCCATTTACAAAGTTGGACCATAAACTACTTTGGCTCAAATTGCGACTATGCTATAACTTAACATTTACATGACCAAATACGAAACCAACTGGAGCATGGCATTAATCGAGGACAGAGAACAGTGGTGCTCACCTGTGGCGCGCCGGAGGGTGGCTGGAGAAGTCGTCGGAGCAACACCACAACTGGCTAGAGGCTCGGTTTGGCCAAGCTCCCGTGCAACTCCAGCTCTGACTGTAACAAGGGTGAGCATCGGTTAGATATGGGTCTCAGACGCAGGTTGGTCCATGCTGGGTTAGGCGGCGGCGGCCGGGAACAACGCCCGAGTTGGATAAATCGGGTGCAACAAAAGACCTCAGTTACAGGGGTCCCTCGGCCCAAAACAAAATACTGGGAAACTCAGAAAAGGTATTTAGATCCTACCTGGGTAGATGGCCGGAGCCCGAGGAGCCGGAGGTGACCGGAGGTGGTGCTCGGGTGGCACAAGGGTGCAACTATAGAGATTATCAACCCGACGTCAAAAACTCCATGCAACTCTACAAAAAGCCTCCAAAAGATCAACTGAGCTTACCTGAGTCACAACGCGACGGCTGGGTGCGGCGGCGATCGTCGGCGGCCAACCCAATCCGAGCTCGGGAAACTTGAAGGTGCTCTAATGGTGGATTCCTCTCCGAAGCTCGAGAGGCCTTCTAACTTGGATCAGATGGTCCCTCTCGGGTCTGTGCGGCTTGCCAGGGGTGTGGCCGGCGGCGTCGGGCAGCGGCGGCGCCGGGCGGTGAGGCGCGGCCAAGGAAGAAGAAGGCCGAAGCTAGGGCTGGCTCGCGCGGCTTGGATTCTGCACCAATCTCCACCAGACCTTCGAGGTAGGTTTCAGTTGATGAGGAGAAGAGGATTGATGGCCCTGATCGGAATTTCAACGGTCGGATGAAGGCGGCACCCAAGATCGGCCAAAAATGATCACTCCGCCGACTGGGAGCTCCCGCCGACGATCGGGACGACGGCGACCACCCCCACTTCACAGAAAGAGTCTACGCCATGTCAGGAACTCATTGGAGTGGTCCTCGGGCCACTCAAAAACAAAAACTCCCAAGAACTCACCTCGCCGAAAAAATGAAGGAGGAAGGATGCTCCCGCGGCGGCGGCTGACGTCGGCGTCACTCGGGCTCGGTCTCTCTGTCACAGAGGAGTCTCCAGCTGAAGCTCGGAGCCACCAAGGTCCTCTGGAAGAAAACTCCACCCTCCCAACCGAGGTGAAGGAGACTTCTTGCTTCTCCTTCTTCTCCGGCGACGAGGCAGCGGCGGCCGGTGCGCTACCACCGAGGAGTGCGGCAGAGGGAGTGGATGCAGTTGGAGCTGGCGGCTGCTGGGCTGAGGCTACGCGGTTTAAGAGAACCCTAGCCGAGTTTGGATGCATTTAAATAATGCATGTACACAATTGCATTTTAGTCCCTCAAACTTTGCTATTTTGAGCCCAGTCCTTTGTAGCACACTTGTTTCACACTTAGGTCCCTCTCCAAAGAGCAGCACGCAAAACGAGGCATAAAATATAGGGTGTATTACGCAAAAAGCCGCATTTTTCACCGTATTTCACGCTTTTCGAGGCATTCGAATCGCCAAACGGAAAAACGGACTTCACCTCGACGTCCGGCTCGACGAAACCTATCAAGAAGTAACCTAATCTACTGAAGTTCTCAGTGGGTGCCGTCAACAAGCCCAACGGTCTGCCCACCAAGTCTACTAGAGGCATAAAGTAATAACGCAATACTGAATGAAAGAGCTGGAAAGGAAAAACTCTACAACTACTATGCCCCTATCTAGATGCTCAAAAAGTGGAACAGATGGAAACATGATGCATCTACTGACACTCAAGTATAGTCACCCAATCTACACTGACTGCCTCCTCGGGTCCAGTCAAACCTGCGCCTACCTACTGCCGTTACATCCACGTAGGACCGGACGCCACGTAGGATCGGACTAACGTAGGGCGTCCTTGACTGCCAAAACTGGCCCAGCCAGAGGGACTGCGTCGACAAGTCGCGATACAAAAGTAACAAAACCACCCCGGGCGTGGCTCTCGAGGGGCGCGACCCCACCGAGGAAAAGGTATCCGCGCACTCTGTCGCTCAGGTGGCACTGCAGGCTATAGTCCAAAATCCACGCTTACGCTCTGAACGGAAAGACTCAGAATCCTCAATCATCTCGCACAACGGTCGAAGCACTCTCGATGACTCAGCTGATCAGCTCTCACGAACACGAGACACTAGCCTCTCCAATAACTCACAGCACAAATCACACTGGCTGGAGATACTCCACAGCCAGGAACGACCCACAACTCAGGGCTAACAAAACTGGTCGGACAACACTCAACGACCAGAGACCACCGTCAACCCCAAAGGCTCCCACAACAGAACACCAACCACACCGATAACTCAGGAAGGGCCGACACCATAAGGGTTTGGAAAACCCGATAGGTCGGTGCAAAGAACCCTATCAAACAAGAACAGACTCTAGGCTCCGCCTATCGAAGTTCTCGGCCCCCTTACAGTTCGGGAACACGACAACCCCGGTACAACACGCAGAAGATATCAGCTAGGGCCCGGAAGTTCCGGGAGACCAACACCTACAACCCTATCAAACAAGAATAGGTTCCAGGCTCGGCCCCCGTGGCTTTCGTCCCGACAAAGGGATGGCACCTAGAACCCAGACCACTCGAATCCTTACGAGTGGGGAAATTTACAAGAAAATGGGTGACATTTGTTTCTGAAAACCATTTTCACTCGACCCACGCGGGTGAGGACTAAAAGTAGTTCCTTTCTTGAAGAACCATTTTAATTTGAGGAGAAACCCATTTTTAATGATTTTTAGTTCTTTTTAGGAAAATAGTTAGAAAACAAGTGTTTATCCAAACCCCGAAGGGCTGATGCCTTTGTCCAATCAAACAAGAACAGACTTCAGCGGCCCTTCGATGCTTGGAAGGAAACATCGATGACTAAAATCATGTGTATGTCAAAAGGGTTCTGGGTTCTAGGTCCAGCTAACACACAACTGCCACTATCACAGTGGCGACAGCACAAACAGGGATACAAGACCTCCCGGGACTACCGTTTACCCAAACGGCTCCCGGCACAAAAAAGCGACCCACTACAACTACCAGGCTCCACTCTGCTCCCAAGCACGAGTGCAAATGCATCCCTCACTAACAAAAAGTCCCGACCTCTCGGCCCACTACCCGGGCGAGGATAACACTAAGTCCAGGAATGAAAGAACAGTGTGGATGTCTAAACATAAATAACCCTAGCCCAAGTGAGGGTTTTCTACTGGTCTGGTTACACATGCAACATATGACGGGGGTTGTCACGCCCCGGGGGTTTTGTTTTTAGCGGAAACGATTCAAAGGAACGTCAGACATTTGACGTGTAAAATTTTTTTTTGTAAGAGCGAACCCCTCTTCCCCGGCGCATGCCCAGACCCGCCACACATACAGGATCACTCTGCAAACGGACAGAGTCTCCCCTGTATGTGCACGGCGTAGCATTCAGTACATGTTCAAACATACACAACCTTTCAATCAAAACAATTATTAACATACAACCAGCATTCTAACTTATTTAAAACGTATGGCCGATCAGTTTGTAAAGGATAAATCCACAGTTTTAAAAAGAGCGCCTACCCGGCGCTTACGTTTTGAAAGCGAGTTTCGAAATCAGCATAAAACCACAAGGTTTTGAAAACGGTGCCCACCCGACACCAAGTTTTGAAATCCCTTTTTGAAATCCATAAATCCACAGGGTTTTGAAACCAGTGCCCACACGACACTTCTATTTTAAAAACGGTTTTCGTAATCTTTTCTTTTTCTTCTGCCTTTTTCATTTTCAAATGGCCAATAAAATTTAAAAGGGAGAGTAACGCATAAGAGGATAACTAAATACAACTCATACCGACATCCACGCCGACCCCACGAGGGTATCGAGAACCTCTCACATAACTACAATGTAAATGAAATGCAAGAAAGAAAAGGAAATACAGTCCAGGGTCCCCGGCGACCCAGCTGCTCCTGTCCCGTCCTCACCACCGCCTACGTCTCCCCCCGTCTGAACCCTGTCACCAAGTGGGAAGTCAGTGACGTAAAAGTAGTAGAGCAGGAGAATATAATAAAACAAACCGTGAAGACAACCGGAGCAACCACCCTCTCAAGGGAGGAAGGCAACCTGTACACCTGTATCCTGTAATACCCGGCCACGTCGGACAACTAAACCGACGGCCCATACCGTACCTGCAGAAACCTGACCACGTCGGACAACTAAACCGACGGGTCGCACCGCTCGCACCTCGGCGCCTCAACCCCACCACTAATAAGGGGCCCCACTACGTCACCTCGTGGGTATACACGGGTCATAGACCACTTTTCCGAAAAAGCGCACCCTTTGCGGTGGCCAAACCGCGGGTGCGCGTGCTGCAGCCTCGAGCCAAGTAACCATAACCACCATCATGTCAGCATCATAATATAAATAACAAGAGTAATGCGGTAAAGTGTATAATCAAAAGCAAGGTAATAATACGCGCACTCGAAGGTGGCCCGCCAACATGTAGTTATTAAAAAGAGAGCAACCGTCGGAAACCGACGCTAAACACTATGAAGAACCCACTAACATGCATACGCAATCACCCCTCACTGTTTAACCCCAGTACACTTAGAATAGACCCCGTCCGACATGATAGAGTTAGAGGCTAGGACAAAGTAAATACAACCCACCTGTCACTTGTAGCGATCAAGGTTCGGCTTTCCTCGCGTCCCGACACGCTCGTCCGGGCTCACACACCTGTCGAAAGGAAAAAATCAGCACCTAGACCCGAATAAAGAAAAGAACGCGACCCTCCGTCTATCCCGGTTCGCGGCACCCCGCCCGCACGCGGGACCGTGCGCGTGCCCAGCCCCGTGCGGGTCACCCCCGCACGCGGGGCTGGGCGCAGGCCCGGCCCCGTGCGGGTCACCCCCGCACCGTGCGGGTCACCCCCGCACCGTGCGGGTCACCCCCGCACGCGGGGGTTGGGCGTGAGCCCGGCCCCGTGCGGGTCACCCCCGCACCGTGCGGGTCACCCCCACGCGCGGGGCTGGGCGTGAGCCCGGCCCCGTGCGGGTCACCCACGCACCGTGCGGGTCACCCCCGCACGCGGGGTTGGGCGTGAGCCCGGCCCCGTGCGGGTCACCCCCGCACGCGGGGCTGGGCGTGAGCCCGGCCCCGTGCGGGTCACCCCCGCACCGTGCGGGTCAGCCCCCCCGCACAGTGCGGGTCACCCCCCCCCGCACCGTGCGGGTCACCCCCGCACGCGGGGTTGGGCGTGAGCCCGGCCCCGTGCGGGTCACCCCCGCACCGTGCGGGTCACCCCCGCACGCGGGGCTGGGCGTGAGCCCGGCCCCGTGCGGGTCACCCCCGCACCGTGCGGGTCACCGGAACGCCGGCTTGGGGGAAGGAGGTCTTCGCACATGCGGCGGATTCCGGAGAATCCATCGCCTGTGCCTTCCCCTTGCCGATCGGGACGATCAAGAACCCAAAGAAAACTAAAAGAAACCCTCCGTCTCACGTCGGTTACGATGACGATGGTTGGGGGATGAGGGATCGTCCGTTCTTGCGTGGCCGGTTCCGGGGAAGGGTTGGGCGGTGGTCTTTCCTTTCCTTGCTCGTTCCGCCGCGGTGCTCCACGCCGATCCACGCGAAGAGGAGGGTTTGGGAAAAACGCTCTTGTCCGTGCTCGGGGTATCGCGCGTTAAGGTAAGAGGAAAAGAAAAGGGGGTTCCTAAAACCTAATTCCCAAACGCCAATTAATTAGTTGATCTGGCACAGTCGGACTAAACCCAATTAGGGAAATAAAAAGATTGGGCGAATGTGAGCTGGGGTGGTTCAAACCCAAACCTCAAGCAAAGCGACAGGTTGATTTGGGGCGAACCAGGGTCCGGTCTGCCTCGGTACATGTGGAAGTCGCCTGAACCGTACAAAACTTCCGGAATTATTTCGGGAGATTCCGGAGTCGGAATCCAAAACCGATCGCGCCGCCGGTCTCCGTTTCGCGAGCTTTATTATCCAAAAATACCCGCGAGCCCCCGACGGTCTGCCCAGAACGAAGGAAAAAATAAATCACACCCCGTACCCCTTAGTCGGAAAACGGTTCAATAAAATTAAAGGAAGGACCAAAAAGGAAAATAAACTCGCGGTTATTACACCACTCACCTCTAAAAACGAGTTTCGTCCTCGAAACTCAAACCCGAGTGGTGGTGAAAAGGTCGGGGTAGTACTCCCTCATTCTTGATTCCAGCTCCCAAGTTGCTTCTCGCTCCTCGTGGTTGCTCCAGAGTACCTTCACGTAGGGGATAGCTCGATTTCGCAGCGATTTGGTCTCCCTTGCCAGGATCCTCATAGGGGTTTCTTCGAAGCTTAGGTCCTCCTTAAGTTCGAGTGTAGAAGCATCCAGGATGTGTGAGGGGTCGGAGAGGTACTTCCGGAGCATCGAGACGTGGAAGACGTCGTGGACTCGGTCGAGGTTTGGTGGTAGGGCAAGGCGGTAAGCAACCGGGCCGATTCGCTCCAAGATCTCGAACGGCCCCACGAACCGTGGGCTCAGCTTGCCCCTCAGCCGGAACCGCTTAACTCCTCTGGACGGCGAGACCCGCAAGAAAACATGCTCTCCCACTTGGAATTCCAGGTCGCGGCGCCTTTGGTCCGCGTAGCTCTTCTGGCGACTTTGGGCGGTCAGCAGGCGCTGTCGGATAAGGCGTACCTTCTCTTCCGTCTCCTCTACTAAATCGGGTCCCAAGAATTTTCGTTCTCCCAAATCGTCCCAACTAATCGGGGATCGGCAGCGCCTTCCATACAAGGCCTCGTAGGGCGCCATCTGGATGCTGGCCTGGTAGCTGTTGTTGTAGGCGAATTCCACGAGAGGTAGGTAGCGTGACCACCCGATCCCCCAGTCTAGTACACAGGCGCGAAGCAGGTCTTCGAGGGTTTGTATCACACGCTCCGACTGTCCGTCTGTCTGGGGGTGGAAGGCTGTGCTGAACTGTAGTTTGGTCCCCATGGCCCGCTGAAGGCTCTGCCAAAACTTCGAGACAAAGCGCGTGTCTCTGTCCGAGGTGATCGATGCCGGCACTCCATGTAATCTCACGATCTCGCTGATATAAGCTTGGGCTAACCGTTCTCGGGTCCAGGTCGTATGGATTGGCAGAAAGTGTGCTGACTTGGTTAACCGGTCGACTACGACCCAAATTGCGTCGTGGCCCTGTTGTGAGCGTGGGAAACCCGTGACAAAGTCCATGGTGATCTGATCCCACTTCCACTCTGGCACCGGTAGAGGCTGTAGCTTCCCTGCTGGTCGCTGATGCTCGGCCTTTACTTGTTGGCACACTAGGCAATGAGCTACGTGTCGGGTGACGTCCCCCTTCATTTTGGGCCACCAGTAGATCTGTTTGAGGTCCCGGTACATCTTCGTGCCCCCTGGATGTGCCGCATAAGGGGCCCGGTGTGCCTCTGTCAAAATTTCCTCCTTCAACTTCGACGAATCCGGCACGCAGATCCGTCTGCGGAACCGTAGGGTGCCGTCGTCTTCCACTGCAAAGTCGCTCTCTTGGTCCAGGGAAAATTTGTCTCGTACACGCTGTAAGTGCGGGTCGGTCTGCTGTCCCTCCCGGATCTTCTCAAGTAACGTCGGCTTGACCACCAAGGTTAGGAGTTGCATAACCGTGCCTGTCGGTACCACCTCCAACTGCATTCGTGCGAACTCCGCTATCAAGTGGTTCTGCTCCGTTATCGCGCTCCTTGACGCCCCTTCTTGGCGCCCTTTCCTGCTCAAGGCGTCCGCCACCACGTTGGCCTTTCCGGGATGGTATTGAATCGTCAAGTCGTAATCCTTCAACAACTCCAGCCACCGCCTCTGCCGCAAGTTTAATTCTTTTTGGGTAAAGATGTACTTAAGACTTTGATGATCCGAGAAGACGTTACAGTGGACTCCAAAGAGATAGTGCCTCTATAGTTTTAAAACGAAGACTACTGCGGCCAGCTCCAAGTCATGTATCGGGTAGTTCTTTTCGTAGTCCTTCAGTTGCCTGGACGCGTAGGCAATCACTTTCCCCTGTTGCATCAGAACACCGCCCATGCCGATCCTCGATGCGTCGCAGTACACCTCGTAATCCTCTCCGGGTGTCGGTAGCACAAGAATTGGTGCCCTGGTTAACCTCCTTTTGAGTTCCTCAAAACTCTCCGGGCATTTGGCCATCCATATGAACTTCTCCCCCTTTCTGGTTAACCGATTTAAGGGGGTAGCAATCTTCGCGAAACCCTCTACGAAACGCCTGTAATATCCTGCCAATCCTAGGAAACTGCGGACCTCTGTCACCGTCGTCGGCGGCTGCCAGTCGACCACGGATTCCACCTTCTTCGGATCCACGGCGATTCCCCGCGCCGAGATCACATGTCCTAGGAAGTCGACCTCGCGTAGCCAGAACTCACACTTCTTGAGTTTAGCGAACAGCTCCTGTTCTCTGAGAGTTTGAAGGATCGTTTGCAAGTGGTCCTCGTGCTCCTCGTCGGTAGTGGAATAAACCAGGATGTCGTCGATGAAAACCACCACGAACCGATCCAGGAAGGGTCTGAAGATCCGGTTCATCATGTCCATGAAGACTGCGGGGGCGTTTGTGAGCCCGAAAGGCATGACCGTGAACTCGTAGTGGCCATACCGGGTCCGGAAAGCAGTCTTCGGGATGTCCTTGTCCCGAACCCGGAGTTGGTGGTAGCCCGATTGCAGATCGATTTTGGAGAAGACCGTCGCCCCTCTCAGCTGGTCGAAGAGGTCATCTATTCTGGGCAGGGGGTACTTATTTTTCACTGTGACTTTGTTTATTCCTCTGTAATCAATGCAGAGACGTAGACTTCCGTCTTTCTTCCGCACAAAGAGTACCGGTGCGCCCCAGGGTGACACACTCGGTCTTATGAACCCTTTATCCAAGAGGTCTTCCAGTTGTGCTTTAAGCTCCTTTAGTTCTGCGAAGGCCATTCGGTAAGGTGCCTTCGAAATAGGCTGCGTGCCCGGTAGTAGTTCGATAGGGAACCCCACCTCCCGTTCAGGGGGCATCCCAGGCAATTCCGTGGGAAAAACATCGGGGAAGTCCCTCACCACTGGGATATCGGCGAGCGTCGTCGGGGGTCGGGTAGCCAAATCCACCGATGCTAAGTAGGCCACGCAACCACCCTCCACCAGTCTTTTGGCCCGTGCCGCTGAGATAATCGCCGGGAAGGAGATAATCTTGCCCATCATGTACACATGGTTAGGGAAACCCGGTTCTTGTAAACGCAGCTGTCGCTTGTCGCAGTCGATGAGTACCTGGTACCTCGTGAGCCAGTTCATGCCCAGCACCACGTCGTACTCCTTCAGGGGGATTACCACCAGATCCCAAGGGCATGCCAGCCGCCCTAGCTTAATCGGGCAGGCGGTCACAACGCTGACCGCCTCCAAGGTCCCTCCCGCCGTTTGCACCGTCAAGGAAATTTGGAGGGGTGTCTCCTCGAGACCATACAAAAACACGAAGTCACGGGAAATAAAAGAGTGTGTTGCTCCGGTGTCGAAAAGAGTTCTAGCACGGGAATTTGAAACGGAAGTAGTACCTGCAAGTGTGTCCTCCGGCGGATCTGCCTCTTGGCGGGTCATTGAGAAGACTCTCCCGCCTGGTTGTGGCCGCCTGTCCTCCTCGTGCCGTGGTGCAGGGGGTCTAGACGTCGACGTCATAGGAGCCTTCCCCCGCCCAGAGAGCTGTGGCGCGGGCGTGGAAGCTGCAGAGGACGCAGATCCCCCGCCTAAGGGGCAGTTGCGGCGGAAGTGCCCCCGTTTGCCGCATCTGAAGCAGTGGTCGCCTCTTTGGGGGCACTCTCCCGGAATGTGCCCTCCCCCGCATATGACACAAGGCCTATTCCCCGGCCTCTGCCCTCCAGCTGGCGCGCTCCGGGACCCCGCCTGTGGTCTCCACCGTTTGGGGGCCCCGCCCCCACTCCAAGAGCCTCCCCCCGAGTTCTGGTGTTGCCGCTTCCGATCCTCCAGTCGCGTCGAGTTCTCTCTTCTGGCGCGGGTGACCGCGAAGCCACGCTCCACCGTAGTGGCTCTGTCGACCACTTTCTGGAAGGTGTGCAGTTCAGCTGCTTGCACCACCTCGAAGATATTGCTCCGCAGGCCATCCACAAAAAGTTGCGCCTTGTGAGCCTCGTCCCTTATGACGAACGGGACGCAGTTTGCTAGTCGGACGAACTCCCGCTGATACTCCATGACCGTCCGGTTCCCCTGCTGGATGTGGTTCAAGTCATCCTCCAGCTTCTTCTTGACACTGTTGGTGAAGAAAGCCCCGAACAGCTCCTGCTTGAAGGTTGTCCAGGATGGAAGTGCGGTACCCTTAGCAGGATCGGGGCGTACCGTCTTCCACCACAAGCGGGCGTTCCCCTCCAAGCAGTGGACTGCTAGGGGAACCCGCTCGTCATCCTCCATGAGTAGGTCTTCGAACAGTTTCTCCATCGACCCCACCCATTTCTCGACGACCCACGGATCGGTCGTGTCCCCTTCGAACGTGGGTGGGTCGTATTTCTTGAAGTCTTTCAGGTTGGCCCGCACCCGATCCCGCTCGGTCATCACAACCGTCCCCTCCGTCGCGGCGGCGGCAGCCACGGTAGGGGCAGGTGTGACTACAGTCTCCTCCAGAGTAACCCTGCTGGTTGTCCCCGGCGCCGGTCCCGTAGCCGCCACCGGCGGTGGTGCTGTCGGTGGTGCCGCGGCCGGTGCTGTCGACCCCTGTGGGGGAACCGGGGTGACCGTCACCGTTGCGGCCTGCTGCTGTTGCGTCAACTGACGCACGTGCTCAGTGAGGTTGGCCAGATTCCCTGCCATCTCCCGCAATTGCTGCCGCAGGAGCTGGTTCTCCGCGGCCGTCGACGTCGCCGCGTCCGCTTCTGCGTCCCCGGCCGATGATCTAGTACGGGCCATGTCTGTCACAAATCACAACAGTCAACTTTAGGCTACCCTACTAACAACAACCATAAAGTGAGAGAAAGGACTCAACATTTTCCCTCCCCCCCCCTCGGTCACTCACGTTCTACAGTCCTATGCCCTACCCATTTCATTCATGTGTAGGTAAGTGAGGTGTTCCCACGGATGTCGGCATTAACTGTTGTGATTGAAAGAACTCTCTGATACCATTTAATCTGTCACGCCCCGGGGGTTTTGTTTTTAGCGGAAACGATTCAAAGGAACGTCAGACATTTGACGTGTAAAATTTTTTTTTGTAAGAGCGAACCCCTCTTCCCCGGCGCATGCCCAGACCCGCCACACATACAGGATCACTCTGCAAACGGACAGAGTCTCCCCTGTATGTGCACGGCGTAGCATTCAGTACATGTTCAAACATACACAACCTTTCAATCAAAACAATTATTAACATACAACCAGCATTCTAACTTATTTAAAACGTATGGCCGATCAGTTTGGAAAGGATAAATCCACAGTTTTAAAAAGAGCGCCTACCCGGCGCTTACGTTTTGAAAGCGAGTTTCGAAATCAGCATAAAACCACAAGGTTTTGAAAACGGTGCCCACCCGACACCAAGTTTTGAAATCCCTTTTTGAAATCCATAAATCCACAGGGTTTTGAAACTAGTGCCCACACGACACTTCTATTTTAAAAACGGTTTTCGCAATCTTTTCTTTTTCTTCTGCCTTTTTCATTTTCAAATGGCCAATAAAATTTAAAAGGGAGAGTAACGCATAAGAGGATAACTAAATACAACTCATACCGACATCCACGCCGACCCCACGAGGGTATCGAGAACCTCTCACATAACTACAATGTAAATGAAATGCAAGAAAGAAAAGGAAATACAGTCCAGGGTCCCCAGCGACCCAGCTGCTCCTGTCCCGTCCTCACCACCGCCTACGTCTCCCCCCGTCTGAACCCTGTCACCAAGTGGGAAGTCAGTGACGTAAAAGTAGTAGAGCAGGAGAATATAATAAAACAAACCGTGAAGACAACCGGAGCAACCACCCTCTCAAGGGAGGAAGGCAACCTGTACACCTGTATCCTGTAATACCCGGCCACGTCGGACAACTAAACCGACGGCCCATACCGTACCTGCAGAAACCTGACCACGTCGGACAACTAAACCGACGGGTCGCACCGCTCGCACCTCGGCGCCTCAACCCCACCACTAATAAGGGGCCCCACTACGTCACCTCGTGGGTATACACGGGTCATAGACCACTTTTCCGGAAAAGCGCACCCTTTGCGGTGGCCAAACCGCGGGTGCGCGTGCTGCAGCCTCGAGCCAAGTAACCATAACCACCATCATGTCAGCATCATAATATAAATAACAAGAGTAATGCGGTGAAGTGTATAATCAAAAGCAAGGTAATAATACGCGCACTCGAAGGTGGCCCGCCAACATGTAGTTATTAAAAAGAGAGCAACCGTCGGAAACCGACGCTAAACACTATGAAGAACCCACTAACATGCATACGCTATCACCCCTCACTGTTTAACCCCAGTACACTTAGAATAGACCCCGTCCGACATGATAGAGTTAGAGGCTAGGACAAAGTAAATACAACCCACCTGTCACTTGTAGCGATCAAGGTTCGGCTTTCCTCGCGTCCCGACACGCTTGTCCGGGCTCACACACCTGTCGCAAGGAAAAAATCAGCACCTAGACCCGAATAAAGAAAAGAACGCGACCCTCCGTCTATCCCGGTTCGCGGCACCCCGCCCGCACGCGGGACCGTGCGCGTGCCCAGCCCCGTGCGGGTCACCCCCGCACGCGGGGCTGGGCGCAGGCCCGGCCCCGTGCGGGTCACCCCCGCACCGTGCGGGGGCGTGAGCCCGGCCCCGTGCGGGTCACCCCCGCACCGTGCGGGTCACCCCCGCACGCGGGGCTGGGCGTGAGCCCGGCCTCGTGCGGGTCACCCCCGCACCGTGCGGGTCACCCCCGCACGCGGGGTTGGGCGTGAGCCCGGCCCCGTGCGGGTCACCCCCGCACCGTGCGGGTCACCCCCGCACGCGGGGCTGGGCGTGAGCCCGGCCCCGTGCGGGTCACCCCCGCACCGTGCGGGTCAGCCCCCCCGCACCGTGCGGGTCACCCCCGCACGCGGGGCTGGGCGTGAGCCCGGCCCCGTGCGGGTCACCCCCGCACCGTGCGGGTCACCGGAACGCCGGCTTGGGGGAAGGAGGTCTTCGCACATGCGGCGGATTCCGGAGAATCCATCGCCTGTGCCTTCCCCTTGCCGATCGGGACGATCAAGAACCCAAAGAAAACTAAAAGAAACCCTCCGTCTCACCTCGGTTACGATGACGATGGTTGGGGGATGAGGGATCGTCCGTTCTTGCGTGGCCGGTTCCGGGGAAGGGTTGGGCGGTGGTCTTTCCTTTCCTTGCTCGTTCCGCCGCGGTGCTCCACGCCGATCCACGCGAAGAGGAGGGTTTGGGAAAAACGCTCTTGTCCGTGCTCGGGGTATCGCGCGTTAAGGTAAGAGGAAAAGAAAAGGGGGTTCCTAAAACCTAATTCCCAAACGCCAATTAATTAGTTGATCTGGCACAGTCGGACTAAACCCAATTAGGGAAATAAAAAGATTGGGCGAATGTGAGCTGGGGTGGTTCAAACCCAAACCTCAAGCAAAGCGACAGGTTGATTTGGGGCGAACCAGGGTCCGGTCTGCCTCGGTACATGTGGAAGTCACCTGAACCGTACAAAACTTCCAGAATTATTTCGGGAGATTCCGGAGTCGGAATCCAAAACCGATCGCGCCGCCGGTCTCCGTTTCGCGAGCTTTATTATCCAAAAATACCCGCGAGCCCCCGACGGTCTGCCCAGAACGAAGGAAAAAATAAATCACACCCCCCCTTAGTCGGAAAACGGTTCAATAAAATTAAAGGAAGGACCAAAAAGGAAAATAAACTCGCGGTTATTACAGGGGTGCTAGGTCAAGTTCCAAGATAACTATAATTTAACAGGTGGTAGGAAGCAAAAGGGATCATAAGATCCTCAGATAAATATAAGGAATAACAGTTCCTACATTGTAGCATGCTACACAAGAGTTCACTATCATGCATAGTCCTGCTATAGCAGATTTAATGTTCAGTCCATTAAACTTGAAGATAAGGCCACCCACCTCGGTTTGCCACCAATTGCTCGTAGACACTTGCAATTGGCCTCCACGCGAATACCTTGCCTCCACTAGAGTCCGCACGCAAAACGGAGCACGATGCCGGAGTCCTCACGCAAAACGGTGCACGCTGTCGGAGTCCGCACGCAAAACGGTGCGCGCCGCCGGAGTCCGCACGCAAAACAGAGGCCGGTGCCGAAATCCGCACGCAAAACGGATTCCGCACGCAAGACGGTGCACGCTGCCGGAGTCCGCACGCAAAATGGTGCAGTAAAACACGGTCCCTAACACACATAAGAGTAAGGGGTCAAATCCAATATCGAAAAGAACGCCCCAAAACTGTGCTAAAAACACCGTAAAATTAACGCGCGGGACCTACCTCGACTGCGTCGCGCTGCCCAACCGACCCCTTGAAACACCTCGCGCGCTCCACGAGGTCCACGACGTACCGCCGCACCTCACAAAATCCCCTCCCTCTCACTCTCTCTCGCTTGGTTGGAGAAGAAGAAGAAAAAGGGGAGAAGAAATGGTGTGCGGGGAGGAGAAGAAAGAAGAGAAAAAGAAGAAAGAGGAGGGGAGGTCTCCCATGGACCGGGTCCACGGTGCACCGCCCAAGGGGGCCCGCTGCCAGGCAGTCCACCGCACAGGGGAGCGCGCACCAGGCATAGCGCGCGCCCCACTACGCCACGTGGCGCGCGCCACCGCGCGCCACGCGGGCGCGGCATCCCGCGCGCCACACGGGCGCGTTACACCGCGCCACACGCAGGCGCGGGACACCCCGGGCGCCACACGAGCGCGCGTCCCCCCCCCGCCCGCGCGGGCGCCAACGGGGGCCCGCCACGTGGCGGACCCTGCGCGACCCGCGCAGGAAAGGCGCCAATCCCAGCGCGCAAGCTGCGCCTTGCGCAGCACGCCCCGCACCTGGGGAATCGCGCGCCGTCTCGAGATTCGCGCACGAACCTCGAAAAACGCGCGCAACAACTGGGCTCCGAAAAAAGTAAGTAAATAGTCCATTCTCAACGATTTCGCGCGCTGAATCCAAATCCGATGTCCGTTTCTCCAAATTCTCACCCAAAATTTTGCCGAAAGCCCCCGGAAAGACCACTTGATCCGATTTTCTCGCCGAGTCCATTTCTAAAATCCATTTTGCCAAAATCCAACTCTAAAAATTCCCGAAGGCATCCGCAGAGGTGATCTTTTATCCAAACTTCGCCCTGAGTCCAAATTTGACATCCGTGTCGCGCGAAACCACATCTAAACACTCGACGGGTCCTCTAATTCCCACGTGATCTCTTTTTAAGCCCGAAGTCCAACACTTGTGTCCAAAATCACGCACAAACACCACCGACACACCACGCAGGCCTCTAGTGATGCAAACTAAATCCCAAATTGCACCATAAATCCATTTTTTGGGCCCGACACGCGCACTAACACTCCCAAAGGCCACTAATCCATCAGTAATCTCCTAAGTGGGGATTCGGGTCCTCACATCCTCCCCCACTAAAAGAAAGTTTCGTCCACAAAACTAACACGGCTCAAAAGGGGAGTTCCAAAGCCAAAGGTAAGTATCCATCAACACCATCTCCAGCTCCCCAGTCGCTACGCACACTCTGCGAAACGAGTCCACACGGCTAGGTGTCCAAAAGCTGGAAAAACCTCACGAATTCCAAAGAACAGAGGACACGGAAGAACGACCAACTCTACTCGTCCAAAACTACACGAAATACGCCAACACAACCAACAAGAAGGGTAAAGGCCCCACAAGCAGGAAAGTCGTCAACCCCAACTCTCAATTTAGAAAACGGCTAAAATTAACGAAAAGTCCGAAAATTCCGAAAGGACCAGTGCCTTTGCCCCAATCAAACAAGAACAGGTTCGGGCACTGTCTCCATTTCTGGAGCAGTCTTTCAAAGTTTTCGTCCTGTTCGAAAATTTCAGCACACATGCGAGAAAAAGGGAGAGAAGTGTTGAAGTCGTTCCTGCCGTGGCTACAAAACGGAAGCTACGATCTAACCGTGACCCCTAAGGACACAACCTCTAGTCCTAATCGTCACCAACGATCCAAAAGTAGCACCAAGCCCCAACCGCTGAAGCCACAGCTACAGGAAGGATACCCCGGTGATCTGTAAAAATGAACTCCTCTAGTCCAACTCGCGGAAGGGTAACTAATCTCATTCCACAATCAGCCGTTGCACAATACCGCACCAACTGGTCCATCCTGTGTGCTCAATCTGAGTCGTGGAGCTGCCACTAAACCATAACACCTGCCGGTATAATTCCAAGTCTCAACTGTACTGGACACGATCCACAAGGCTCCCCCACATGCACAACACCAACAGGAATGGTACCTCTAGTGCACGTGATAACAACTCTACCTCCAGTCCAGACAGGAAAGCCCAAAAACACTCAACTCAAACTACTGTAAAGAAATCATGCCCTCGACAACCTGGTCCACTGCCGTAGCGCCCTCCAACCGGGCGGTAGAGACTCATCTGCTCAATGTAGGTGGTCGTCGTTCAGTCTGCTCCGACGTCGTGGCCCTATCTGCCTGGCGGTAAATCGGAGGAGCTCCTTCATCCCGAAGAGGTAGCGGGGGTGCCATCGCAAGCGGTAATGCCGTAAGCACTGCTCGAGGGCATGCTGCCTGAAAATGTCATGACTGTCCACACGAAAAACATCGCCACTGCCTGTGGTCACACTGCGGCGCAGAATGCGACCCACCACAAATGACACAGTCATCCCGCTGATGCTGCTAATACATCGGCTGTAGAGAACCTCCTGGTCTCTGTCTCCTCTGAAACTCACGACCCTCAGACTGGGATCGTGGCGGCCCCGGGGGTCGCGATCTACTCGACTGTCCAAACTCAGGCGTCACTTGATGCCTCTCCCCGGAGCTGGTCCCTGGCGCTCCGTCTCTCTCTGACATGATCACTGATCCTCAGTCAACCCACCGAGCATGCTCAATCGCTGCATCTGACGTCGGCGATCGCCGAGAATGCACCAAGTGATAAATATCCTGATGCAGTCCTCTCTCAACTAGCTCAACCTTCTGGGCCTCATCCCGGGTGACATGGGGTACACTGCTCAACAATCGCAAAAACTAGCGAACATACTCCTGAAGAGGTCGACTCCCCTGCTGCAGGCGTCTAAGATCCCCTTCCAGTTTCTGCTTACACTGTCAGGAAAGAAGGCCCTGAGCAGCAAAGCACGAAACTCGCTCCAAGTCAACAACTGCGCTCCCGGTGGTCCAACAGGACGAACTCGACGCCACCAAATCTAGACGTCCTTTTCCAAAAAGTGCGCAGCCAAGTGCACCTGATGCTTCTCCATTGCTGCTATCCAGTTTTCAGCCTCCCACGGCTCCAAGCTCAATCCTGCCAATTGGGGTGGATCAGACTGCCGGGACTGGCTCAATCGCCCGATGGTGTCCCAAAGTTCATCTGCTATCCGCCATCCACCCTACCTCGGTGCCTCGGCACTACTCGTCGACACGGAGGGGGCTGCTCGCTCCATCGGTGCCACTGGTACAACCGAATATGCCACTGCATAGGAAGAAAGTTCTGGAGGACTCTCCGGCGGTACTGCAACTGGCTGTGCTCTCTGCTCCAACAGGCGCATCAAACGTTCCATGGTCTCCTCCTGGCATCGAACAGCCTCCGACAACTGTGCCATCTGGATCCATAATTCCTGGGTCTCGCTCTGCTCTGATAGCCCTGCCTCCCGCTGCTCGGGTACTCATCAGATGCGGGGTGTGCCATCTTCACAACACGACGTCTTAGGGGTATCGTAGTCCACTGCACAATAACAAACATCAGGACACAACAACCATACGACCCAATCCAGCGAAAGTCTAAGACATGCCATCCATTCCATAGCATTATGTTGTCTGCAGCCAACATAATCGCTTAGGAGAATAAACATGCCAATCACTCTTCCCGTCTCTTGGGAGAGGTATAATACTCAATCAGGACTCTCGCTAAAAGTCACGACTCTCACGTCGTCATCCTAATGTCCAACCACAAGCCTAGGGTTTCTAAGTCCACAATGACCTACAACCTAGGCTCTGAAACCACTCTAATTTGTCACGCCCCGGCGTCAAAACTGCGACCCGGGCTCGCCAACAGATCCGCCGCCCATACGGAAACCCCGTATAGACGAAGCGTCTAACCTGCAAAAAGAATCAACTACAGTATACAGATATCAGAGCTGAAAGTAAACTACTGAAAAACTGAAGTCCAAGTACTGTACAACTGAAAATAAAACAATATCCAACTCCCAAATACGATCGTATAAAAAGTCCTCTGATACAAAACTCAAAAGGGAGATATCTCCAATAAATACGTCAGTGTACAAGCTCTCAATACAAAAATATCCTCACTACATCAGTCTCTCAAACTGTAAGATAAAAATACAACTCTATACCTCACAACAAAGGTCTCTCAACAGAGGGAAAAGAAGTAACCTAATCTACTGAAGCTCTTCTCTGAAGGGGTACCGCTACACTCCGACGACGGGTAGGGAACTAGCTCGCGACTCCTTCGCCTCGGTCAGAAGGATCAAGAACTGGAGCAACAGGAACAGGAGAAGAAGTCCCTGGGGAAAAGACACCACGACGGGTGTGAGAACTACTTCCCACAGTAGTTCTCAGTGGGTGCCGTCAACAAGCCCAACGGTTTGCCCACGAAGTCTACTAGAGGCATAAAGTAATAACGTAATAATGAATGAAAGAGCTGGAAAGGAAAAACTCTACAACTACTATGCCCCTATCTAGATGCTCAAAAAGTGGAACAGATGGAAACATGATGCATCTACTAACCCTCAAGTATAGTCACCCAATCTACACTGACTGCCTCCTCGGGTCCAGTCAAACCTGCGCCTACCTACTGCCGTTACATCCACGTAGGACCGGACTGACGTAGGGCGTCCGTGACTGCCAAAACTGGCCCAGCCAGAGGGACTGCGTCGACAAGTCGCGATACAAAAGTAACAAATCCACCCCGGGCGTGGCTCTTGAGGGGCGCGACCCCACCGAGGAAAAGGTATCCGCGCACTCTGTCGCTCAGGTGGCACTGCAGGCTATAGTCCAAAATCCACGCTCACGCTCTGAACGGAAAGACTCAGAATCCTCAATCATCTCGCACAACGGTCGGAGCACTCTCGACGACTCAGCTGATCAGCTCTCACGAACACGAGACACTAGCCTCTCCAATAACTCACAGCACAAAACACACTGGATGGAGATACTCCACAGCCAGGAACGACCCACAACTCAGGGCTAACAAAACTGGTCGGACAACACTCAACGACCCGAGACCACCGTCAACCGCAACGGCTCCCACAACAGAACACCAACCACACCGATAACTCAGGAAGGGCCGACACCATAAGGGTTTGGAAAACCCGATAGGTCGGTGCAAAGAACCCTATCAAACAAGAACAGACTCTAGGCTCCGCCTATTGAAGTTCCCGGCCCCCTTACAGTTCGGGAACACGACAACCCCGGTACAACACGCAGAAGATATCAGCTAGGGCTCGGAAGTTCCGGGAGACCAACACCTACAACCCTATCAAACAAGAATAGGTTCCAGGCTCGGCCCCCGTGGTTTTCGTCCCGACAAAGGGATGGCCCCTAGAACCCAGACCACTCGAATCCTTACGAGTGGGGAAATTTACAGGAAAAAGGGTGACATTTGTTTCTGAAAACCATTTTCACTCGACCCACGCGGGTGAGGACTAAAAGTAGTTCCTTTTTTGAAGAACCATCTTAATTTGAGGAGAAACCCATTTTTAATGATTTTTAGTTTTTTTAGGAAAACAGTTAGAAAACAAGTGTTTATCCAAACCCCGAAGGGCTGATGCCTTTGTCCAATCAAACAAGAAAAGACTTCAGCGGCCCTTCGATGCTTGGAAGGAAACATCGATGACTAAAATCATGTGTATGTCAAAAGGGTTTTGGGTTCTAGGTCCAGCTAACACACAACTGCCACTATCACAGTGGCGACAGCACAAACAGGGATACAAGACCTGCCGGGACTACCGTTTACCCAAACGGCTCCCGGCACAGAAAAGCGACCCACTACAACTACCAGGCTCCACTCGTCTCCCAAGCACGAGTGCAAATGCATCCCACACTAACAGAAAGTCCCGACCTCTCGGCCCACTACCCGGGCGAGGATAACACTAAGTCCAGGAATGAAAGAACAGTGTGGATGTCTAAACACAAATAACCCTAGCCCAAAACTGCGCTAAAAACTCCGTAAAATTAACGCGCGGGACCTACCTCGACTGCGTCGCGCCGCCCTACCGACCCCTTGAAACACCTCGCGCGCTCCGCGAGGTCCACGACGCACCGTCGCACCTCACAAAAAACCCCTCCCTCTCACTCACTCTCGCTCGGTTGGAGAAGAAGAAGAAAAATGGGAGACGAAATGGTGTGCGGGGAGGAGAAGAAAGAAGAGAAAAAGAAGAAAGAGGATTGGAGGTCTCCCATGGACCGGGTCCACGGTGCACCGCCCAAGGGGGCCCGCTGCCAGGCGGTCCACCGTACAGGGGCGCGAGCACCAGGCACAACGCGCGCCCCCCTGCGCCACGTGGCGCGCGTCACCGCGCGCCACGCGGGCGCGGCATCCCGCGCGCCACACGGGCGCGTTACACCGCGCCACACGCAGGCGCGGGACACCCCGGGCGCCACACGGGCGCGCGTCCCCCCCCCCGCCCGCGCGGGCGCCAACCGGGGCCCGCCCCGTGGCGGCCCCTGCGCGACCTGCGCAGGAAAGGCGCCAATCCTAGCGCGCCAGCTGCGCCTTGCGCAGCACGCCCCGCACCTCGAGCCGCGCGCTGCACCTCGGGAATCGCGCGCCATCTCGAGATTCGCGCACGCACCTCGAAAAACGTGCGCAATAATCGGGCTCCGAAAAAAGTAAGTAAATAGTCCATTCTCAACGATTTCGCGCGTTAAATCCAAATCCGATGTCCGTTTCTCCAAATTCTCACCCGAAATTTTGTCGAAAGCCCCCGGAAAGCCCACTTGATTCGATTTTCTCGCCGAGTCCATTTCTAAGATCCGTTTTGCCAAAATCCAACTCTAAAAATTCCCGAAGGCATCCGCAGAGGTGATCTTTTATCCAAACTTCGCCCGGAGTCCAAATTTGACTTCCGTGTCGTGCGAAACCACATCTAAACACTCGACGGGTCCTCCAATTCCCACGTGATCTCTTTTTAAGCCCGAAGTCCAACACTTGTGTCCAAAATCACGCACAAACACCACCGACACACCACGCAGGCCTCTAGTGATGCAAACTAAATCCCAAATTGCACCATAAATCCATTTTTTGGGCCCGACACGCGCACTAACACTCCCAGAGGCCACTAGTCCATCAGTAATCTCCTAAGTGGGGATTCGGGTCCTCACATCCTCTCCCACTAAAAGAAAGTTTCGTCCTCAAAACTAACACGGCTCAAAAGGGAGTTCCAAAGCCAAAGGTAAGTATCCATCAACACCGTCTCCAGCTCCCCAGTCGCTACGCACACTCCGCGAAGCGAGTCCACACGGCTAGGTGTCCAAAAGCTGGAAAAACCTCACGAATTCCAAAGAACAGAGGACACGGAAGAACGACCAACTCTACTCGTCCAAAACTACACGAAATACGCCAACACAACCAACAAGAAGGGTAAAGGCCCCACCAGTAGGAAAGTCGTCAACCCCAACTCTCAATTTAGAAAACGGCTGAAATTAACGAAAAGTCCGAAAATTCCGAAAGGACCAGTGCCTTTGCCCCAATCAAACAAGAACAGGTTCGGGCACTGTCTCCATTTCTGGAGCAGTCTTTCGAAGTTTTCGTCCTGTTCGAAAATTTCAGCACACATGCGAGAAAACGGGAGAGAAGTGTTGAAGTCGTTCCTGCCGTGGCTACAAAACGGAAGCTACGATCTAACCGTGACCCCTAAGGACACAACCTCTAGTCCTAATCGTCACCAACGATCCAAAAGTAGCACCAAGCCCCAACCGCTGAAGCCACAGCTGCAGGAAGGATACCCCGGTGATCTGTGAAAATAAACTCCTATAGTCCAACTCGCGGAAGGGTAACTGATCTCATTCCACAATCAGCCGTTGCACAATACCGCACCAACTAGTCCATCCTGTGTGCTCAATCTGAGTCGTGGAGCTGCCACTAAACCATAACACCTGCCGGTATAATTCCAAGTCTCAACTGTACTGGACACGATCCACAAGGCTCCCCCACATGCACAACACCAACAGGAATGGTACCTCTAGTGCACGTGATAACAACTCTACCTCCAGTCCAGACAGGAAAGCCCAAAAACACTCAACTCAAACTGCTGTAAAGAAATCATGCCCGCGACAACCTGGTCCACTGCCGTAGCGCCCTCCAACCGGGCGGTAGAGACTCTTCTGCTCAATGTAGGTGGTCGTCGTTCAGTCTGCTACGACGTCATGGCCCTATCTGCCTGGCGGTAAATCGGAGGAGCTCCTTCATCCCGAAGAGGTAGCGGGGGTGCCGTCGCAAGCGGTAATGCCGTAAGCACTGCTCGAGGGCATGCTGCCTGAAAATGTCCTGACTGTCCACACGAAAAACATCGCCCCTGCCTGTGGTCACACTGCGGCGCAGAATGCGGCCCACCACAAATGACACAGTCATCCCGCTGCTGCTGCTGATACATCAGCTGTAGAGAACCTCCTAGTCTCTGTCTCCTCTGAGACTCACGACCCTCAGACTGGGATCGTGGCGGCCCCGGGGGTCTCGATCTACTCGACTATCCAAACTCAGGCGGCACTTGATGCCTCTCCCCGGAGCTGGTCCCTGGCGCTCCGTCTCTCTCTGACATGATCACTGATCCTCGGTCAACCCACCGAGCATGCTCAATCGCTGCATCTGACGTCGGCGCTCGCCGAGAATGCACCAAGTGATAAATATCCTGATGCAGTCCTCTCTCAACTAGCTCAACCTTCTGGGCCTCATCCCGGGCGACATGGGGTACACTGCTCAACAATCGCAAAAACTAGAGAACATACTCCTGAAGAGGTCGACTCCCCTGCTGCAGGCGTCTAAGATCCCCTTCCAGTTTCTGCTTACACTGTCAGGAAAGAAGGCCCTGAGCAGCAAAGCACGAAACTCGCTCCAAGTCAACAACTGCGCTCCCGGTGGTCCAACAGGACGAACTCGACGCCACCAAATCTCGGCGTCCTTTTCCAAAAAGTGCGCAGCCAAGTGCACCTGATGCTTCTCCATTGCTGCTATCCAGTTTTCAGCCTCCCACGACTCCAAGCTCAATCCTGCCAATTGGGGTGGATCAGGCTGCCGGGACTGGCTCAATCACCCGATGATGTCCCAAAGTTCATCTGCTATCCGCCATCCACCCTACCTCGGTGCCTCGGCACTACTCGTCGACACGGAGGGGGTTGCTCGCTCCATCGGTGCCACTGGTACAACCGAATATGCCACTGCATAGGAAGAAAGTTCTGGAGGACTCTCAAGCGGTACTGCAACTGGCTGTGCTCTCTGCTCCAACAGGCGCATCAAACGTTCCATGGTCTCCTCCTGGCATCGAACAGCCTCCGACAACTGTGCCATTTGGATCCATAATTCCTGGGTCTCGCTCTGCTCTGATAGCCCTGCCTCCCGCTGCTCGGGTACTCATCAGATGCGGGGTGTGCCATCTTCACAACACGACATCTCAGGGGTATCGTAGTCCACTGCACAATAACAAACATCAGGACACAACAACCATACGACCCAATCCAGCGAAAGTCTAAGACATGCCATCCATTCCATAGCATTATGTCGTCTGCAGCCAACATAATCGCTTAGGAGAATAAACATGCCAATCACTCTTCCCGTCTCTTGGGAGAGGTATAAAACTCAATCAGGACTCTCGCTAAAAGTCACGACTGTTACGTAGTCATCCTAATGTCCAACCACAAGCCTAGGGTTTCTAAGTCCACAATGACCTACTACCTAGGCTCTGATACCACTCTAATCTGTCACGCCCCGGCGTCGAAACTACGACCCGGGCTCGCCAACAGATCCGCCGCCCATACGGAAACCCCGTATAGACGAAGCGTCTGACCTGCAAAAAGAATCAACTACAGTATACAGATATCAGAGCTGAAAGTAAACTACTGAAAAACTAAAGTCCAAATGCTGTACAACTGAAAATAAAACAATATCCATCTCCCAAATACGATCGTATAAAAAGTCCTCTGATACAAAACTCAAAAGGGAGATATCTCCAATAAATATGTCAGTGTACAAGCTCTCAATACAAAAATATCCTCACTACATCAGTCTCTCAAACTGTAAGATAAAAATACAACTCTATACCTCACAACAAAGGTCTCTCAACAGAGGGAAAAGAAGTAACCTAATCTACTGAAGCTCTTCTCTGAAGGGGTACCGCTACACTCCGACGACGGGTAGGGAACTAGCTCGCGACTCCTTCGCCTCGGTCAGAAGGATCAAGAACTGGAGCAACAGGAACAGGAGAAGAAGTCCCTGGGAAAAGACACCACGACGGGTGTGAGAACTACTTCCCACAGTAGTTCTCAGTGGGTGCCGTCAACAAGCCCAACGGTTTGCCCACGAAGTCTACTAGAGGCATAAAGTAATAACGTAATACTGAATGAAAGAGCTGGAAAGGAAAAACTCTACAACTACTATGCCCCTATCTAGATGCTCAAAAAGTGGAACAGATGGAAACATGATGCATCTACTAACCCTCAAGTATAGTCACCCAATCTACACTGACTGCCTCCTCGGGTCCAGTCAAACCTGCGCCTACCTACTGCCGTTACATCCACGTAGGACCGGACTGACGTAGGGCGTCCGTGACTGCCAAAACTGGCCCAGCCAGAGGGACTGCGTCGACAAGTCGCGATACAAAAGTAACAAATCCACCCCGGGCGTGGCTCTTGAGGGGCGCGACCCCACCGAGGAAAAGGTATCCGCGCACTCTGTCGCTCAGGTGGCACTGCAGGCTATAGTCCAAAATCCACGCTCACGCTCTGAACGGAAAGACTCAGAATCCTCAATCATCTCGCACAACGGTCGGAGCACTCTCGACGACTCAGCTGATCAGCTCTCACGAACACGAGACACTAGCCTCTCCAATAACTCACAGCACAAAACACACTGGCTGGAGATACTCCACAGCCAGGAACGACCCACAACTCAGGGCTAACAAAACTGGTCGGACAACACTCAACGACCCGAGACCACCGTCAACCCCAACGGCTCCCACAACAAAACACCAACCACACCGATAACTCAGGAAGGGCCGACACCATAAGGGTTTGGAAAACCCGATAGGTCGGTGCAAAGAACCCTATCAAACAAGAACAGACTCTAGGCTCCGCCTATCGAAGTTCCCGGCCCCCTTACAGTTCGGGAACACGACAACCCCGGTACAACACGCCGAAGATATCAGCTAGGGCCCGGAAGTTCCGGGAGACCAACACCTACAACCCTATCAAACAAGAATAGGTTCCAGGCTCGGCCCCCGTGGTTTTCGTCCCGACAAAGGGATGGCCCCTAGAACCCAGACCACTCGAATCCTTACGAGTTGGAAAATTTACAGGAAAAAGGGTGACATTTGTTTCTGAAAACCATTTTCACTCGACCCACGCGGGTGAGGACTAAAAGTAGTTCTTTTTTTGAAGAACCATCTTAATTTGAGGAGAAACCCATTTTTAATGATTTTTAGTTCTTTTTAGGAAAACAGTTAGAAAACAAGTGTTTATCCAAACCCCGAAGGGCTGATGCCTTTGTCCAATAAAACAAGAACAGACTTCAGCGGCCCTTCGATGCTTGGAAGGAAACATCGATGACTAAAATCATGTGTATGTCAAAAGGGTTTTGGGTTCTAGGTCCAGCTAACACACAACTGCCACTCTCACAGTGGCGATAGCACAAACAGGGATACAAGACCTCCCGGGACTACCGTTTACCCAAACGGCTCCCGGCACAGAAAAGCGACCCACTACAACTACCAGACTCCACTCTGCTCCCAAGCACGAGTGCAAATGCATCCCTCACTAACAGAAAGTCCCGACCTCTTGGCCCACTACCCGGGCGAGGATAACGCTAAGTCCAGGAATGAAAGAACAGTGTGGATGTCTAAACATAAATAACCCTAGCCCAAGTGAGGGTTTTCTACTGGTCTGGTTACAGATGCAACATATGACGGGGGTGCTGGGTCATATTCCAAGATAACTACAATTTAACAGGTGGTAGGAAGCAAAGGGGATCATAAGATCCTCAGATAAATATAAGGAATAACAGTTCCTACATTCTAGCATGCTACACATGAGTTCACTATCATGCATAGTCCTACTATAGCAGATTTAATGTTCAGTCCATTAAACTTGAAGATAAGGCCACCCACCTCGGTTTGCCACCAATTGCTCGTAGACAATTGCAATTGGCCTCCACGCGAATACCTTACCTCCACCGGAGTCCGCACGCAAAACGGAGCACGATGCCGGAGTTCGCACGCAAAACGGAGCACGATGCCGGAGTCCGCACGCAAAACAGAGTCCGCACGCAAAACGGTGCACGCCGCTGGAGTCCGCACGCAAAACGGAGTCCGGTGCCAAAATTCGCACGCAAAACAGATTCTGCATGCAAAACGGTCCACGCTGCCGAAGTCCGCACGCAAAATGGTGCAGTAAAACACGGTCCCTAACACACATAAGAGTAAGGGGTCAAATCCAATATCCAAAAGAACGCCCCAAAACTGTGCTAAAAACACCGTAAAATTAACGCGCGGGACCTACCTCGACTGCGTCGCGCCGCCCAACCGACCCCTTGAAACACCTCGCGCGCTCCGCGAGGTCCACGACGCACCGCCGCACCTCACAAAATCCCCTCCCTCTCACTCTCTCTCACCCGGTTGGAGAAGAAGAAGAAAAAGGGGAGAAGAAATGGTGTGCGGGGAGGAGAAGAAAGAAGAGAAAAAGAAGAAAGAGGATGGGAGGTCTCCCATGGACCGGGTCCACGGTGCACTGCCCAAGGGGGCCCGCTGCCAGGCGGTCCACCGTACAGGGGCGCGCGCACCAGGCACAGCGCGCTCCCCCCTGCGCCACGTGGTGCGCGTCACCGCGCGCCACGCGGGCGTGACATCCCGCGCGCCACACGGGCGCGTTACACCGCGCCACACGCAGGCGCGGGACACCCCGGGCGCCACAACGGGCGCGCGTCCCCCCCCCCCCCCCCCCCCCCCCCCCCCCCCCCCACCCGCCCGCGCGGGCGCCAACGGTGGCCCGCCACGTGGCGGCCCCTGCGCGACGCGCGCAGGGAAGGCGCGATTCCCAGCGCGCCAGCTTCGCCTTGCGCAGCACGCCCCGCACCTCGAGCCGCGCCCCGCACCTCGGGAATCGCGCGCTGTCTCGAGATTCGCGCACGCACCTCGAAAAACGCGCGCAACAATCGGTCTCCGAAAAATGTAAGTAAATAGTCCATTCTCAACGATTTCGTGCGCTGAATCCAAATCCGATGTCCGTTTCTCCAAATTCTCACCCGAAATTTTGCCGATAGCCCCCGGAAAGCCCACTTGATCCGATTTTCGCGTCGAGTCCATTTCTAAAATCCGTTTTGCCAAAATCCAACTCTAAAAATTCTCGAAGGCATCCGGAGAGGTGATCTTTTATCCAAACTTCGCCCTGAGTCCAAATTTGACATCCGTGTCGCGCGAAACCACATCTAAACACTCGACAGGTCCTCCAATTCCCACGTGATCTCTTTTTAAGCCCGAAGTCCAAAACTTGTGTCCAAAATCACGCACAAACACCACCGACACACCACGCAGGCCTCTAGTGATGCAAACTAAGTCCCAAATTGCACCATAAATCCATTTTTTGGGCCCGACACGCGCACTAACACTCCCAAAGGCCACTAATCCATCAGTAATCTCCTAAGTGGGGATTCGGGTCCTCACAATACCATTTCCACTCGATTCGATGAGACGGTCGCACTGGCGACCTCAGATTTCCGAGATCAGACTCGGATCGGAAGGGCGGAATTTGTCCATCGGAAACTGTGCATTTCGCGCACCGGTATGGAAATCACTAAGGTTTAGATCTGCTTCCTCGCCCGCAAACACACTTGAATTTCTCGAGTGCTACATGTTGGAACATGATTATTGAAATATTTTGTTAGTGATAATTAACATGCCATGTTAGCACATAGATTTGATGAAAGTTGGTTAAATGGATTAATTATTGGGACATGATGACATATCTATGTGCGGGTACCACTTTGGTGATTTATGATGGATCAGGGATTATATACATGTGTAGTTAGCTGATGTTTTTAGCATGATGGTTATATCTATGCGGATTGATTATTCGATACACATGTGGAACTATTATTTGATTCACTTTCTTTCATCTTGTCTGAGGACATTTGCATGCTTGTATGGACATCTAGATAGGCCACTATTTATTGCTACACTATCATATTGGGATTTGACTTAGGAGAAACCATGATTGTTTCCTTTCTCCTTCTCATTTATACTTTTGAGTCTTGTTGCTCGGGTTTGAGCAGGGGTACGAGATAGTGTAGCCGGGACCTTGGGGTCGGGGACAGGTGGTATTTTGATTATGGGTTGTGGGGTATTGCGGCTACCGCGGATAGTAGGCGGTTGACCGGATACATATTATCTTACCCGGTTTTGGATTGGGGGTCATAGCGGCTACCGCGGATAGTAGGTGGTTCACCGGATGTCGGATGTGGGGCATGACTGCGATTGTGGGTTATTTCGGCGACCGCGGATATTGCGCGGTCGACCGGATGGTTACTTATGCATCAGATTGGGGATCGGGGTTCTTTAGTGGAGGGTTTCGTTCCACTTGAGTATAGTTGTGATCCGGTCCTGCTTTTATGATACTTGTGACACGGCTATTTTCCTCGTGTGGGTAGCTCCCCTCGAGTGCCACTCCGGAGCGCGCGGGGCACCAGCTAGGTGCCGGACAGGCATTGAGTTTTGCTATCACATCGGCGCGGCTTATTTGCCCGATGATGAGGGCGGCAGCAGGAGTCTTTGCTATCACATCGGTGCGGCTTATTTGCCCGATGATGAGGGCGACACAGATTGGGTTTATTTGGGTCCTTTGGTTGTTGATGCATACGGTTACTCCATTTTTGGGATTACATTTAGAGGCATAGTAGTGGTAATTTCCCCTTTTTAGCAGTTTCATTACTTACCGCTCTTCTTTCCCTTTTTGCCTCTGGTAGACCTAGTGGGCACGTCGGAGTTTGAGGCTTTACCCACTAGGGGAGGCTACTAGTTTACTAGTAGTTCTCACCCCCATTCTTCTTTTTCTTTTTCTTCTCCTTTGTTTTGCAGAGCCTTCTGCGGGTGCTGCTGGACGTGCAGCGGCGGGTCGAGGAGAGAGGACGGCTGAGTAGCTAGACAGTGGGCCTGACAGTGAGTTAGCTAGACTTGTACCTCTTATGTATCTTATCTCAGACGGTCGTACTTTTACTGTTGGGGTCTGGCTTTAGCCTGCTGGTTGTATATTTGTGGTGAGATGGGAGAGGGACTTGTACTTTATTTTACAGCTATTTTGTATTTTTACTTCCAGTTCAGTCTGAGATGTAGTATATTCAGTTCAGCTCTGTTTTTATTGCTCTATTATTGTATCTCTTATATCTGAGCAGGTTACCAGCGCTTCGTGTTCGCGGAAAATTTCGTGTGCACGTCGGATCTGTAGACGGGCCCGTGTTCTGGTTTACCCCCGGGGCGTGACAGCTCAGGTGTGATAGGTACTCCTAATCAAATATGAAACCAAAGCATTACCTGTTATTACTCTTTCCGGGACATCGCGTTCTCTATCGGGGCAGCTCGGGGAGCCCGACTGCAACTTTTGGGCCAACGACGCACGGCATGGCGGGGTAGAGACCTGGAATCGTCGTGATCCGCCATGTGCTGACTGCCGGGTAGGTCCTTCTGCGGGGCGGGGGCTGCAGCCTTTCCTCGTTCCTCCTGTTGCGGTGCTGCGGTGGTAGTGGTTTGCCCCTGGGGGCATGAGGCGCGGGTGTGCCCCGGCTTGCCACAACGGTAGCAGTGGTTGCACCTCCATGGACAACCCGTCACCTGGTGTGCCCTCCCACAGATGACGCAAAGCTTTCCTAGCGGTTCTGGTCCTCCCGTCGGTGCTTGTCCGGTTTCCTGTTCTGTCCTCGGGCGTTTGGTTACCCGGCCTCCCTAGAAGAGGTCCCCATCAAGATGGGGGTGGGGATATCTCTGGCCCTAATACAGTCCGGGATGCCCCTGCCGTGCGCGTGCGTCGGCGAGCTCCCGCTCTATCCATGTGGTCGTGTCCACCACCTCACGAAAGGTGGGAAATCACGTAGTTGGTATCACGCGAAGTGTGTCACCTCTGGAACTGTACTGATAATGGTCAGTACCCACTATGTCCTGTGTCAGTAAGCATAACCGCTCGGTAAGGGTAAGCAGTTGCCCAGCCACGTCGCGCAACTGGTTCCAAAGTAAGCGATTCGCCGCGACTGCTGAGTCCATCCTGTCCATTTCAGCGATAAATGATCACGTCTGGCTATTATCTGTGCATACAAAGTAACCGCGTTAGCCCTAAGTTTAAAATGGCCTAGCACCTTGACCTACGAACTCCGGGACTCTATCCCTTTTTCCCCACGCTCACGCTCGTACATTACACACCTACACCTTGGTTATCAGTTTGGTTAGTTACTTGTGGTATTACACTCTATGGATGTTGGTCACCGATCGCAGTGGTTAAAGTCGTTTTCTCTGATACCATATAATCTGTCACGCCCCGGAGGTTCTAAAAGAGCGAAAAACGTATCCATTTTTTTTTTTTTTTATTTTTTTTTTTTTAATGAACCTCGCCTCCGGTGCGCGCCAGACCCGCCACATATACAAATTCACTCCCTAAACGGGCGGAGCCTCATTTGTATATGTACGGCGTTCCGAGCACGACAAATACTTCAACCATGCAATCATTGAACGACAACAAGGGGAGATTACACTTAACCTTCAGTCACGTTTATCATATTGAAACTACAGCATAAACCCATAGGTTTGAAAGTCGGTGTCCACTCGACACCCGGTTTTACAAAACATTTTCGCAATCTCTTTTAAGCGGCCACCTTGCTTGAAAGGATAAACCCACGGGTTTTGAAATCAGTGCCCACACGACACTTGGTTTGAAAATACTTTTGAAACCATGTTTGCATTAGAAAATGAGCCGCATCCACACATCTCAAGATTCACAGATATAAGTAGATATTCCTACACTAAGTCCTCAATCCAACATCCACAAGAAACCATACACAAGTAATTCACAGGTAAACTAACCAAGCATTAAGGAGATAACCATAAACTGTAAAGTTTAATAGCCACCATGGCTAGGGTCCTCAAATCGATATCTCACCGTCGTCCCGGTTCCCACCCCTGCTCGGACCTGTCACAGCGTGGGTAGTCAGTGACTGATAAAGTAGATATAAATAAGTAAATGCAATACTGAAAAGACAAACCGATACACCGGAGCATTTACTTCCCCCTCATGTACCGCTAAATCCCTGTCACAAATCACACTGGGCCACTACCCCAGAATTAAAAACAAGTTGGGCCCCAACCCCAAATACCATGCTCAATTCTTGGTGCCACCAACCCCTCTACTGCCCAAGTAGCAGTCGCCTCCCCTTGAGGGGTCCCCATCGTCCCTAGTCGTGGGGTACACGGATAAACTTACCATCTTTCCGAAAAAATACACCCTGTGCGGTGGCCAAACCGCCGGTGTGCGTGTAAGCAATATGAGCATATAAACAATACTGCGACCTCAGCCGCCTTAGTTTGAATAGTAAACGGGATTTACATGCAATGGGGTTAGACAGTTTACCCAAACATCTACTTTAATCATAAAGAATACACGGGAACGACATTACACCGAAAATAACCAAAAGGTACCCACCTCGAATGCTGACCGGAACACTTGAGACCGAACGATGCTCACAATCGGCACTCGGACCTAAAAATAGTCCACAAAAGAACCGCGGTCAGATCAGAAACATAAACGGTAGATAAACCGAGTCCAAAAACCCAAAAACACTAACCACGACCTGGCACGGCGGTGGTGGCATCGCGCGATGGGCGACGCGGCCACCCTTCCGTCGTTGCATGCCATGCAGCCGCGCAGACACTGGCCCCGCGTCGTTGCATGCCGCGGCCGTGCCGGCGCCGGCCCCGCGCGGCGCATGCCGCGGCCGCGCGGGCCCCATGTAGAGTACGGGTTTTGTATTGAGCACCGACTCTGCAAGTGTTTACAGAAAAACTTGGAAATGCTTGTAGCATGTGTATTTTATATTTACAGCGGGGTTCAGGAGATTTCAGAGTGTTGCGGAAGTTCCGGGGCAAAAAGTGAGTTGGCGGGGGATGAAAACAGAAGTTGCTGCAGGTTGGAGCTTGAGGGCTGTTGAGTTCCGGAACAACTCACTGGGTTCCGGAACCAACACATTGAGTTCCGGAACTCAATGTGGTGTTCTGGAACTCAATGTGGTGTACCAGTACACAGCTCTCAGGGGAGCTTAATTAAGCTGCTCTCTTGGTTATTGAAGGGCACAAAGGTAATTTCACTTCACTATTGTGGTTGCCCTACGCATGGTCTATTTATACGAGCCTTTCACCCTGTTTCTTCTCCACCTTGACCTAAGGAAAGAAAAGAAGAAGAAACTAGGAGAAGAGATGAAGGAGAAGAAGTAGAGGAGTGCAACCTTGTTTCCTGCGGCTTGGAGAGGAGCTGAGCCGCACGCGCATCGAGTTTTTGGGAGGTAAGTTGACAGTCACTCTTTGTTGAGCTATTGGATTTTTATTTGGAGTTGGAGCAATTTATTGAGTTAATTGGATTTGTTCTTTCCTCTTTTCCCTGCTGGCTGTGAGAGCAGCTGGTGCTGCTTGGATTTTCTTGGGCTGTTACTGTGCGGGGCCGAGGTAGTATGCATGCATGCATGCACGTGCATGTGTTGCGGGTTGGCTGAGAGGGAGCTGAGTTGTGCAGGGAGTTTCTAGGGGATTCGAGGTTGCTGGGTGAGCTTCCGGAGAATTTTTTCGGGATGCGCGACAGTGTGCGCGCGCGCGGCGCAGTTTCAGATTTTTCGTCAGATCGTGGTTTCGGCACGTCCCCGACTTCGGCTTGCCTACGGAAAGCTTTCTAGGTGGGTTAAAATTCTTCCAAATTATATGGAATGCCTTCTAATGCTTCTGTATGCATTTTGATCATGTCTAGTGTATTATTTTTACTGTTGGTAAATCTAATAGTTGCCTAGGAAATTCCAGAAAATTCGATAAACCCCCAGATTATTTTTAGTATATTCCTGTTACGGCGAGACACTAGTTTGCATGGTTAGGAAGCTTTATTTTTGCACCGGGATCGAAATAAAAATCATAATGCCTGTTTTAAGGAAAAACCGGCATTTTAAAGGTAGTTTATGTAACTATGAGCTCGTCAGTGAGATGACATGATTCCAGGGTGCATGTGACCTCGTGCCTGGGGGCCGAGGGATTTTTGTTTGGTTCGTGGATGATTCTACTAGTGTCCTGGGGATTAGAGAGGGCTTATCAGATTGAGTCGAGAGGATTCACCGACCTAGACGTGAGTTGTGAAGTTGGCATTCGAGTTTCCGATCTGTTGATCGTGGATCTGAGCCTGTAGGCACTGCTTGTGACAGTTATGATATACTTGAGCTCGGTGGGGTCGCTCCCCTTGAGTACGCTCCGGATGCGTGAGATGGTCAGACTAGGACGCCCCACGTGGAGTGGGCAGGTGCGTCCCTAGTGGTCGGTAGGACGCCCCACGTGGAGTGGACAGGTGCGCACTTAGTAGTCAGTAGGACGCCCCACGTGGAGTGGGTAGGAGCGTTCCTAGACTTAGGCGTAGGCCTGACTGGACCCGATAGGGCAGTCATCGAGATTGGATGATTTGAGCGAGTGGTTGCATTATATGTTCATAGATGGTTTTCCTTTGAGCATCATATTTGAGGCATGTAGCGGTAGTTTATTTTTCCTGCTTGCATATTATCTATCTGTTGGGTTATGCTTATCATGGATCTAAATAGGGGAAAAACACACCTAGAGGGGGGTGAATAGGTGTAAACAATAAACACTCAAAAATCTTTGCGTAATAAAAATGTCACGCCCCGGGGTCGAAACTACGACCCGGGCTCGCCAACAGATCCGCCACCTATGCCAACCTGCATAGGCGAAGCGTCCTTCCTGCAAGAAAAGTACTACAGCTAAACAAAATATCAGAGCTATAAATAAAAGATCTGCTGTATACTAAAAATCAATCACTGTACAACTGGAAATAATATAATAAGTCTGTCTCCCAAAAATGATAATCATACAATATCCTCATGTACAAGCTCTGGACTCAACCGGGAGGTAACTCCAATAAATACAACGGTGTACAGTCTCACGGTACACAATGTCCTCACTACATCAGTCTCTCAAAAGAGGAAAAAGTAAAACAACTAATCTGCTATAGATCCCCTCTGAAGGGGTACCGCTACTCTCCAACGACGGGTAGGGATCTATCTCGCAACTCTCTTGCCTCGATCAACAGTCGCAGAATCAGCAACATCCACTAGGACTCTGCAAAACAGAGGAGAGGAAAGAAAATGAGGGGGAAAACGCCAGAGGGTGCGAGAACTACACCAAAAAGGGAGTTCTCAGTGGGTACCACCGCCAGACCCGACGGTCTGCCCACTAAGTCCTCAAAATACAAAAGCTAACCAAAACCGTAAAGACTGAAATAAGGAAGCTGGAGACCCTCAACAGCTACCAAGCCTCTAACTAAATGCCCAAAAGGGAAGGACCAAAGGGTGGTATGCAACCACCAGCACATGAGGTGCACAATCGACCCAATCGATAGACCAGTAATCACTGGCACTGCCTGCTATGCCTGCCATGCCTACTATGCCTGCCATGCCTGCCATGCCTGCCCTGCCTGCTATGCCTGCCATGCCTGCCTATGCCTGCCCTGCCTGCCTATGCTTGCTATGCCTGCCCTGCCTGCCTATGCCTGCTATGACTGCCATGCCTGCCTATGCCTGCTATGCCTGCCCTGCCTGCCTATGCCTGCTATGCCTGCCCTGCCTGCCTATGCCTGCTATGCCTGCCCTGCCTGCCTATGCCTGCTGTACCTGCCCTGCCTGCCTATGCCTGCTATGCCTGCCCTGCCTGCCTATACCTGCTATGCCTGCCCTGCCTGCCTATGCCTACTATGCCTGCCATGTTTGCCCTGCCTGCTATGCCTGCCCTGCCTGCTATACAATAGTCAACAACTCACAATGACCCTGGGACCACAGTATCCCCAAACGGTTCCCAACAACACTAGCACTAGTCTAAACACAGCTACTAGACTCCACTCGGTCCCCCTGACACGAGTGCAACTATAAAGCAACTGTCTGTAATAAACCCAATCTAATGCCACCAGTAAAACTGGTACTGCCTGTTGTGCCTGCCAAATCGAGTACGCCAGCCTACGCATAACACCGATAGGGGATGGGAGTCTCAAGGTCTCGAAATCTGTAAATTGCACACTCCGGAGTGGCACTCGAGGGGAGCGACCCACACGAGTAAAGTGTCTCAGTAACAAGTATCATAAATCAGCAGGACTGGATCATGACTCTGATCAAAGTGGGAAGGCCCAACCACTAAGGAAAGCCTCGGTCCTCAATCAGATGCAAAAATACTCAAATAGTAGGAAACTCCGTCCACTAGAGAAATCAGATACCCAATCTGGTGCAGAAATAAATGTCCGGTCAACCGCCCAATATCCGCGGTTGCCGCAAAGCCCCACAACTAATCCAACCTGTCCCAGACATCAAGTCCCGACTACACTACCCAGAACCCCTGCTCGAACCTGAGCAACACAGACCACCTGACTAACAAAGAAGGAGAAAAAGATAACATGGTTTCTCCTAAGTCAAGTTCCAAAAGTAGTGCAGCAGTAAAAGATGGCCTAACTACATGTCCATGCAAGCATGCTTTGTCCTCAGAAATAATAAAAGTGGGTGAAACATATATTAGTAAAGCACGCTGAAATATTCCTACTATGGTATACCAATCTCACCCAAGTAGGTCATTCCTTGCTTACCTCTCGCTCATATCGGTTGTACAACAATATGCCTGTTATCAATCATAGAGGGGTGATATCCCCACATGTGCACTTGCATTCACCATGATATAAGAACCTCATACAGTTACCAAATTAAGCTTACCCACCTGAAGTGTTCAATCCAAGGCAAACCTGGGGTCGGCGAAGAGTGTAGACGCTCTCAGTCCAAAATCTGCTAAAACTGCTCCCTCGGTATAAGTTGCGCGAGCCTCGGCTCCGAACAGCTAAAAACACCCAGAATTCACTATCTCCAATTTTCCCCAGTTCCAACAGGTTCAGAAACGGTCGCTAACCTTCCTGGGTACAACAATAAGGTTCAAGATTACATTTTTATTCCAAAATATCCAAGTACGTACAATTCTGTTGGAACAGTCCCAAAGATGCGGATTTTTCACCTGCAGTAAGAACCCAGAAAAATCCAACAAAAATAGTATCGTGTTCCTTGCGTCGATACCTTCGAAACGAGTACCTGTACGCCAAATTCTGAGCCCCGTAGGCCGAGTTATAAATTCCACAGTACAGGTGCGCAAACTCTCACATCCACATAACAGTAAGCTCTAGAACAGATAAGAAGAAAAAGGTATACCTCCGGGGAGGTCTTGGAAAAATCCAAGAAAAATATGGTGACGATCCTCGTGTCGAGTAGATGAAAAGTCTATAGGCACGTCTCCAACTGATCCCCGGTTGCGGAGATAAAAATCCGGCAAGGTGTCGCTGTCCAGAAATTCCATCAGAAAAAGGGGTCCTAGTAAGCATGGAAAAACTCCTCGAAAAGCGCGAAACGAGAAAACGCTGAAGAAACCAAAATCGTAGCCTTACCTGTCGCGGATCCAACAGCGAAGAAATCGCTCGAAAATATGGTCAGAGTAGGCCGGGGGAGCTCTCGCACCGAAACGCGATGAAGGGGAACACATATGGACGAGCGTCGTGCCGCTCCGTAAAAATGGAAACCTCGATAAGCGTGCCACCAAAAATCTCCAAACTCTGCAGATGGATGCAGCACAGGGTGTGGATCAACTTTGCTGAAGGCCTCAAGTTGGTTTGAAGCTCGGAAATGGTGGAAAAAGAGGAGAAGAAGCAGCTCGGGTCGCTTAAATAGGCCCAGAAAACAAATCCGAAAATGACGGCCATGTCCTATGTTCCGGGCGCCCGATTTCTTTCGGGCCGCTACAGTGTTGGGCCCGGCCCAACACTGTGCGGGCCCGAATTCTTATCGGGCTTCCACGTAGCCCGCCAAACACCGAACACCGAAGTCGCCCGCTAGAATCGCGCCACGTGGCCCGCCGAACACACAACACCAAAACCCGCCGCTAGCCTGCCGCCACATGGCCCGCCGTAGTGCCGACACGTGGCGCGCCCGAGCGCGGGAAAGGCCGACAGCGGCCATGTTCGCCCCTGCGCCGCCGCCTGCCGCCTCTGTGTTACGGAATTTAAGTTGGCATAGTTTCGTGAAAGTCTCAAGTCTTGAAGATTGAAGGTGAAGGAAGTTGGATCATTTAACTCAATCTCAAGAAAGAAGAATTCAAAAGGATCAGGTATGTTTAACTAAAGATTTTGTGTGATCCGAATACTTCTTGTAGTGTAGAAACACTTGGAAGAATCTTTCATTGAATAAACATCAAAAATTGGTGTTCGGACATGTTCAGGATCCGGATCAGAGCCAGCGATCCAGATCCCGAAGGTTGTTGTTTCATACATCACTTCAATCCGGATCGCAGCATCTCACGATCCGGATCCCGAACGTTGAGTTTTCTGAAATGTATGAACGATCAGGATCAGGCATTCCGATCCGGATCCCGAACGTGTGATTTTCTGGAAACCGTCTTTATTGCTACTGCAATCCGGATCGCCCAAATCCGATCCGGATCGCCGTCCGTCAAATTTCCAGAAATGTTAGGTTTTTGATTCTTATCTCCTTCCTAGGGTTTCTAACCTATAAATAGACCCTATGACTCTTTTTCTGGGGACAGTGAGAATCCAAAATAATCCACATAGCCGTCATTTTCATATATCATCTTATACGGCTCTAGATCCACATATAGAGAAGAAAGGAAATCATTAGAGAATACTCTATGTTTCTTCATCTATATTGATTAGTTTGATTCTAGGTTTTCATACTCACATCTTGAGTTGAATCAAACTAATGAATACTTAGATGGTATTTCCGATCTATCTTTGATCTAAGTATTCGGCGGATCATCACCACCAAAAACAACGATTTACCCCAAAAATCGGCGCGTGGATTCGCGTGTCCTTGTGGATTCAAGGTTCAACCGCTCTCATGGATTCGGAGCGAGGCACGTTCGTGGATTCGAAGGGTGCTATTGGGTGAAGACCGTGGATTCGGTCGGACGTCGTGGATTCGACGTTGGACGCCGTGGATTCGGCGTTGGGCGCAGATCGTGGATTCGAGAAGCGTCGTGGAGCGAGCGGAGAAGATCCTCTAGGAGCGTATGGAAAAGGTTGAGTCGTAAGTGTGTACGGTAAATCACCTTGTACGTGTTTTAATTCTAGTGGATTTCTGCCGTGTTATCGGTCCCGTGGTTTTTTACTCCGGTGATGGAGTTTTCCACGTAAAAATCTTGCGTATTATTTTTATTTCCGCATTGGGTTTTTATCGCAACGATTTTTGAGTGTTTATACGTTTACACCTATTCACCCCCCTCTAGGTGTTTTTTTTTTCCCCTATTTAGATCCTTATTACATATAACCCAACAAGTGGTATCAGAGCGGGAATAGGGTTGTAAACAATGGTTGAAGGTGGAAACATCAACCGACCCCCGTTCTTCGATGGAACAAATTATGCGTACTGGAAAGTGCGGATGAAAGCCTTTTTAATTTCCATCGACGAACGGGTGTGGCAATCAATTGAATTAGGATGGTCTAATCCAACTGAATTTATTGGTGATGTTCACACCTTAAAACCTAGGTCGAAATGGACAAAGGAAGAGTTAGATTCATCTTCTTACAATGGCAAGGGAATTAATGCTATTTTTAATGCCTTATCTCAAACTGAATTCTCTCGCGTCTCGGCATGTGAGACTGCGAAAGAAATCTGGGATGTTCTTCAGGTTACACATGAGGGAACTAACCTCGTGAAGATTCAGAAACTGCAAATGCTTACGAGCAAGTTTGACTCTATCTTGATGGCAGAAAATGAATCTTTCACGGACTACTATACACGATTGCAAGATATCGTAAACTCATGTGCTAACCTGGGAGAGAAGATTCCAGAATTTAAGATTGTAAGAAAGATCTTAAGAACTCTTCCTGAACGATTTCGCCCAAAGGTTACTACCATTGAAACTATTAAACACCCGGACGAAATACGTGTAGAAGAATTAGTTGGTTCATTACAAACTTATGAAATGACATTTACTACTAACAATTCTTCTGGAAAGGCATCCACTTCTAAGTCTTCAGGTTATGCGTTGAAAACAACTAAGGAAGAAGACGCGGATACATCCTCCTCAGACGATGACGAGAACCTTTCTATGGAGGAATTTGAGAAGCAGCTCGCTCTCTTGACAAGGAAGTTTCGCCGCAACTTTCGAAGGGGTAATTCAAGCAAATCTCCATCCTTCGGAAAGTCGAACAAAGGCAAGGGTACTTCAAGTTACAAGTCAAGAAAGCAAGAGAACTTCTCAAAGGATAAGAAAAGTTCAGAAGGACAACTACAATGCTTCAAATGTCGAGGCTACGACCACATTGCAACGGAGTGTCCCAACAAGTATCCGGCAAAGAAGAAGGCGATGCAAGTCGTCACTTGGGATGACAACTCAACGTCAAATGAGTCGTCTTCGAGTGATGAAGAAAAGAGCTCCACCGCATTCCACGCGTCCGTATCTTCACCCTTCATGTGCTTTATGGCAAGTACATCCGAGTCGTTGTCCAACTCCACTGTTGAAAAGAATGCAACGGACAATGAATCGGATGATTCGGAAGGTGAAGATTTTGCTCTAGCCTACCACAGACTTTTGAGGGATTCAAAGAAAGTGGCTAAGCAAAACAAGAGTTTGAGAGGGAGAGTGCATGATCTCGAAGAAGAAGCAAAAAGAGCGACTTCTCTCTCAAACGCTCTTGAAGTGGAAAGGGAAAACCTGATAAAAGCAAATGTTTCCCTTCAAGAGTCCAATGAGCAACTTGAGAAGGAACATACAAATCTGGTGGATAACGCCAATCACTTCTCAAAGCTCTACAACGAGGCTCGACAGGATAACCTGGAAATGACAAAGACCATTTTCCAACTCAAGAATGACTTACAGCGATTCTCTTCAGGAAGGAGTAAGTTGGATAGACTTCTTGGTCTTGGTCAATCAAATCGGTTCGGCCTCGGATACACTCAAACTGGAAACAGTCCAAGTTCGAGTGGGACAGTTTTTGTGCCTCAGTCGGTATCTCCTCCTCCGACACCGGAATTCAAGACAAACAACGACAACAAACCTACTTCATCCTCTTTGGGATCGTCAGGATCTAAGGTATGTTTTCGTTGTGGTGTTTCAGGGCACATAAGAAGATATTGCAAGACGGGAGTCGAACGCTCATCTCAAACACCTCTTGCAACAACTACCAAAAAGGCTCCTCCCCGGAAATCAAAGCAAAACTTTTCAAATGAAAAGAGACTTGGTAGTTCATCGCGCAAGACGATTTCATCAAGGAGCAACAATCGCTATAACAAGACGCTTTCACCGAGGCATATAACTTCACGACCATTACCGACGCACTCCAAAAAGGTTTGGGTGCGCAAAGGTGAAATTTTCCCTTGTCTTGTTTCCAATGTTTCCTTGCATGCATATGATAGTTCGTCTTGGTATCTGGATAGCGGGTGTTCCCGTCATATGACCGGTGACAAAAATAGTTTTCAAAATCTTGAGAAAATCTCCGGAGGACACGTTGTTTTCGGAGACGGTCGATCTTCCAAAATTGTTGGAAAAGGGACGGTAGCTATTCCAGATGGCCCGATTTTGAAAAACGTCTTATTTGTTGATGGCCTTAAGACTAACCTCATAAGCATAAGTCAACTTTGCGACAATGGTTTTTCAGTTAACTTTTCATCTGTTGAATGCGTTGTAACTGATAAGGACCATGTCTTCTTTTTAAAAGGGGTTAGATCTGAAAACAATTGTTATGTTGTTCCTAATAAATTTTCTGAAAATTGTAACTTAGCCGCTTTGAATAATGAAACTCTTTGGCATGAAAGGCTAGGTCACTTAAATTTTAAGGAACTTACTAGAATTTCAAACAAGGACGTGGTCAACGGGGTTCCAAAACTTTTATTTAAACAAAACGTTGTGTGTGGTGGTTGCCAAAAGGGTAAACAGTCTAGGACTGCACACAAGAACTTGAACCACGTTGATACAAAACGGCCCTTGGAACTTTTGCACATGGATTTAATGGGGCCGACCCGTCAACCATCCTTGGGAGGTAAATGGTACATTTTCTTATTGGTTGATGATTTTTCTAGGTTTTCTTGGGTAGCATTTTTAAAAGAGAAAGCTGATACGTTTGACTCTTTTCATAAGATTTGCCATCGTATTATGATTGAAAAGAATGAAAAGATCATTCGTGTTAGAAGTGATAGAGGTGGAGAATTCATAAATTCAAAATTCATTGATTTTTGCACTTCAAATGGCATTAAACATGAATTCTCGGCACCCTATACACCTCAGCAGAATGGTGTTGTTGAGCGCAAAAACAGGGTTGTACAAAAGATGGCGCGTGTGATGCTTCATAGCCGGAATTTACCGCTACATTTTTGGGCTGAAGCCGTGAACACCGCTGTCTATGTCATTAATAGAGTTTACTTGCGCCCAGGAACTTTAATGTGACACCCCGGAATTTGGATTAGTCCTCTATATAAATGATATAATAGGACTAAAATCTCTAACCCGGCTATAGCATTTTGGATGGTAGCAAGATCCAAGAGGAACATGAGAGTTAAGCGTGCTAGAGCTAGAGTAGTTCTAGGATGGGTGACCCCCTGGGAAGTGGGGCGTCACAGTTGGTATCAGAGCCATTCACCAGCCGGAAATGTGAGATGAGTCTCGGCTGAGCCAGGGTTATAGCGGGTAGAGCGAGGCTCCCCGGCTAATGACCGTTGTGAGTGGAGTGCAGCTCCTCACAAGGTCGGCTAAGGCTAGCGAGACGAGTCTCACATCGCCTGGTGCTTGTGAGTGTGCTTGAGCCTGACGTGGACGTCAGGGCTTAAAGGGGGGAAGAATGTGACACCCCGGAATTTGGATTAGTCCTCTATATAAATGATATAATAGGACTAAAATCTCTAACCCGGCTATAGCATTTTGGATGGTAGCAAGATCCAAGAGGAACATGAGAGTTAAGCGTGCTAGAGCTAGAGTAGTTCTAGGATGGGTGACCCCCTGGGAAGTGGGGCATCACATTTAAATACACCATATGAGCTGTGGTTTAGTAGAAAACCGGATATCAAATACTTTCGTATCTTCGGGAGTCGATGTTACATTTTACGTGACCGTGAAAATCTTGGAAAGTTCGACTCTCGAAGTGATGAAGGGATCTTTTTGGGTTATTCTACGAATAGCAGAGCATATCGAGTATTTAACATTGAATCTAAGACGATCGTAGAATCTATAAATGTTAAAGTAGATGAAGCTTTTCACTTTGGATCTGGAAAATCTACCCTCGATATCTCTCTAGATGATGATTCTCCTGTTAGTGCATCTTCTCATGATAATACTTCCAATATTAATGATGCATCTAATGGCTCTTCTAGTTTATCTGATGTGCAGGAATCATCTCATGTATCTCCGAGTACTCCGTTTCAACAAACGTTACGAATCTCCAAGGATCATCCGGAATCGAACATCATTGGAGATCCACAAGAAGGAGTTAGAACTCGGAAGCAGTTGGTTTGTGGATTCGCTTGCTACGTATCTTTAATCGAACCAAAGAACATAGATGAAGCTCTTCAGGATGACTACTGGATTAAAGCAATGCAGGAAGAGCTCCATCAATTTGAGCGAAACAAAGTCTGGGAATTAACGAAGCCTCCAAAGCAACATAATGTGATAGGTACCAAATGGATCTTCAAGAACAAGAAAAATGAGGATGGTACTATCATCAGGAACAAGGCACGATTAGTTGCTCAAGGTTATTCTCAAGTAGAAGGTATAGACTTTGACGAAACATTCGCCCCTGTAGCTAGACTCGAGTCCATTCGTATACTATTTGCTATTGCTTGTCATTTTAAAATCAAATTATTTCAAATGGACGTTAAGAGCGCATTTCTAAATGGTTTTTTAAATAAGGAAGTTTATGTGGCTCAACCGAAAGGTTTTGTAGATCATAAACAACCTAACCATGTTTTTCGTTTGAAAAAGGCTCTTTACGGTCTGAAACAAGCACCGCGAGCATGGTACGAAAGGTTAACAAAGCACCTTTTGGAGAAGGGCTATACTCGAGGGGGAGCTGATAGGACTCTCTTTGTGAAGCATTATCAAAGCAATTTCATTGTAGCACAAATCTATGTCGATGACATTGTATTTGGCGCAACAAGAGATAATGATGCTTCTAAATTCGCGGAGACCATGGAAAGCGAATTTGAGATGTCCATGATGGGCGAATTGACTTATTTTCTTGGATTGCAAATTAAACAAAATGATGAAGGTATTCACTTGAGTCAATCCAAGTATGCAATGGAGTTGGTCAAAAAGTTTGATCTAGAAAATTGTAAAGATTTTCCAACTCCAATGGGAACTAGCCACAAGGGACTTGGAAGTGAATCACATAGTGAGAATGTAGACGAGAAACTGTATAGAAGTATGATTGGAAGTCTACTTTACCTCACGGCTAGTCGCCCGGATATATCCTTTAGTGTTGGGATTTGCGCGAGATATCAATCAGCACCAAAGGAGGTTCACCTGAAAGCGGTGAAACGGATCATCCGGTACATCAAAGGATCAATTAATTTCGGAATTTGGTATCCTATGGGAACAAGTCTGGATATTGTTGGATACTCAGATGCCGATTGGGCAGGATCAGTGGATGATCGGAAAAGCACGAGTGGTGCATGCTTCTATCTTGGCCATTGCCTTGTTGCATGGCACAGTAAAAAGCAGAATTGCATAGCACTCTCGACTGCCGAAGCGGAATACATTTCAGCTGGAAGTTGCTCAACTCAACTCATTTGGATGAAAAGCGTATTGAGCGACTTCCGCATTTCAGCATCTTCGGTAACAATTCCTTGTGACAACACAAGTGCAATTAACATTTCTAAAAACCCTGTGTTGCACTCTAGAACAAAACATATTGAACTTAGATATCATTTTCTTAGAGAGCTAGTTGAATCAAATACTCTTCAACTTTCATATATTTCAACTGAGGATCAATTGGCTGACTTTTTAACAAAACCTTTGGATCAAAAACGTTTTATTCATTTACGAAAAGCAATTGGAATGCTTTCCTTGAAATAAACTTCTTTTTGAAACCTTTGCTTAGGATAGGTTTTGTATTTGTTTTTGTTTTGTTCATTATCTATGTTTGTACATAGGACATTAATTGAGCATAGATCATAATTGACTTTAATTGCATCTTTTCGCACATTTAGAAATTTATTATGCTTTTGCCATCATAATATTTCACTGTTGCAATGATCATTTATGTTAATTAAATCATCTTCTAAGTGATCAAAGTCAATTTCTCTCTCTCAATGATCTCTTGGTATAGTCATTATCTTATTTGACTGCTTAGTCGAGTATGAAATCGAGATCAATATTTGGTTGAATACTTTTTATCTTAAATAATTGATAGCCAATTGAGGGGGGAGTCATAGAAAAAGTAAAATGCTCAAAAGATGTGGAAAGAGTTACATCCCAATGAGGAGTGTGAAAACTACCACCACATGGAGGAAAGAGTTACCACCTCGGTCGTCCGAGTATTGTGTGCAGCTACCACATGTATACCAAGCATGGTTGTTCAAATTTTGATTAAGTAAAATACATGTTGAAATACTTGACTTCGTCAAATTTCAAGGTTGGTATAAGGTGGGTTTTTAAAGAAAGATGCTCAAAGAGCCACTCTCTTCAACAGATTGTCTAGATACGTTATCTACTATATTTGGGATTTCAAACATCTATTGATCTTTGTATTTCATTTTCTTTACTGAATTGATGATTTGATAAAGGCATTACTCATAAGATCAAGTTAGATGTAATTGAAGGTGTTCAACTTTAAGGGATTTAATTCTTGTAAATTCTCGTTTCATTTTTGGATATTATTGATAGATTTGGCATAATCTAATTCTTGTTGTATGAAACGATGATTTTTGTTTAAGGTTGATACACATTTGTGCTTACAATCTTTTTCTGGTTTTTCTTGAATTTCTCTGAAATTTTCTAAAGAAAAAGTTGGAGCCGATCCGGATCGGGCAAGATGATCCGGATCCCGAACGCAGGTATTCTTCTGCGGGCTGACGATCCGGATTGGACCTGCCGATCCGGATCCCGAACGCAGTTTCTCACTGCGGGCAGCCAATCCGGATCGCAATCATGAACTGATCCGGATCGCGGCTAGGTTTTATAAAGAACAAAAGGTTTTTGATTTCTTTTACTCCAATCTTTTGTTCCAAAGTTTCCAAGCCTCTCTCTCTAGATTTCATCCTTCCTGGAAGCTTTCAAACTCAAGTTCTTCAATCCAAGTAAGTTTTATTGATCAAAATCTCGGTTTTTCACCGTTTTTCTCTTTTTCCTCCTCAAACGTGATGAATTTCTTGGATCAACTTTGTTTGTGGATGTTTTTTGATCAAATTTCTTTTGAAATAAGAACTCTGGGTAGATTAGTTTTGATTATATGCTAGGTTTCTCCTGATTAACGATTTTTAGGCTTCGATTTCTAAAATTTCGGTTTTAGGGCATATAATAAGGATTTTCGAAAATCATGCAATTGATCTATTTTAAAAGTCCTTTTGCAAAACTAATTTGATTCTTAGTCTCTCTACATGATTATGATTGTTTGGGTACAATTTTTCAAATCTTTGAAAATTAACAATTTTTCTCATGTTTTCTTGAGTTGTTGCTCTCACAGGATTTTCTTCTCTTCTTAAGCACTTGATCAATGGATTCTCATGGATCATTCTTTAATTGGTCATATGGTGCACACTCGGGCCACAAACAAGTTAAAAAGCTAAGAACACCAACAAAAGGGTGAGTTTCCTGTGATCAGCGACACAGAAGTAGATTGTCACGAGGTAATTGGACTGAATTGACAGATGATGATGACCATGCCTGACCAAAGGCGTCCTGATGGTCAAAGGAAAAGCGTCCGATGCATCGAAAGAAAAATGCACCCTGGACAAAGGTAAAGCACCTATGACTGCACCAACCATCTCGGAAAAGAAACGACTCGCTCGACGGTTTGGATGAGCACGAGGTTTCATGTCTAACGAACCGATTATTCCGGATTCTCCACCTCGGGAGGAACAAGTGTTCGTTAATGCGGATCGCCTAAGGGCATTTGAGAATCGTGAATGCATTGGTGAGAGGCATGTCAATATTGAGTCTACGAGATCACTCTCCTGAGTTTGCGTTCTGATTGAAACCGCAAACCTTATTCAAGTTTGTCGATTTCCAGAAAGTGCTTGGTACTGTCTGCATCTTGTAAGGGCCTTCTATACAAATGCACGGCACCTTCGAGAAATTGAAAACGGTCCAATGGAATTTTACACGAACATCCAAGCACAAGATTCAAAATTACTCCACAATTGATTGGCGAGGTTTTGGAATGCCTGCCAGCAAGACAGGAGTTAATACTTGAAGGGAAAGGTTTGCGACGAACACTGTGTGGCAAATGGTTATAAAGGGAATTTGTTTGGAAGGAACGCATCAACGGAGAAATCGATCAGATCCAAGGACTTCGTCTTGAGTACCGATTTCTAAACTTCATCACTTGTTACAATATCCTTCCAATTTGCAGACGAAAGTCTTGAGATGGGATCGAATGCTATTTTTGTATCTCTTAGGACATCCGTCGAGGCAATGGGATTGAATATCAACATTCCATACATATTTGGAATAGAATGACAAGATATGTTGAGCACCCTCATCCCACAGAAAGAATTCCATTTCCACTGATTATAATGAGGATCTTGAAGAAATTTCAGGTTGACATTACCTCACCGACTTATCATCAATGTTTGGGTATGATCGATGAGTCCCACCTTGGTGAAGTCACTTCACAAATTGCCCATTCACTCCGTCCCTCCGACGGAACAAAACCTAGTAGCGCACTTCCGCGTCACATCACAACCAGCACCCACACCAGCGGATGAAGCATCAGTCTCATCCATCTACAAGAACAACAACGATTATCTGTTGAGAGCAACAGATTTCGAAGGCACAGACGAGAATCTCCAATGAGCTCAAGCTCATCACGGCAGCTCACTTACCAAACTAGAAGTTCAATTTCAATGAACAGCTGGGGAAAAAGTGTTTTTCCTAGATGGGGCTGCACGAGCTCTGAAGACTCCGAATCTGATGAACTGATTCCTTCTTTTTTATTCTTTTTGGCAGATTTTTAAGCCGTGTCTTTGTGCAGGTTTTTTCAGTTTTTCGGAGTACTCTTAGTTCAGTTAGAGTCGGAATTTCTGACATTTTCTTTGAATTTTTAACTCTCGTCTCCTTTACAATTTTTGGGTAATTTGCTTTGTGTGTGACAAAAGGGTTGAGAGAGTTTAGAGCAACTTAACATGAATTGTGAAAATTGTGTCTTGTATAACATCAAGTACAATGATGACATAATGAACTTGCATCAAGTACAATGATGAACAATGCTGCTGTGAAAATTTTGTATACATCACGGTAGTATCACTTCAACTTCAACTTTGGGTTTTATCTGGTGATTGTTTGCATGTCTCTACTAACTATTCGACCTAACTATTTGGGCATGTAATATGACTAACAATTGATGTTGGACTAACATTTTATGACATTTGGTTTTTGATTGCATGAAGATATGTTGCTTTTGGACTATGATTCTCTTACATATCTGAATCTCAAAATGTGTCATGATGATCAGATAAACTCTATCTCTGTACTAGGTTTTTGTATGCTAAATATTCTTGGTATCTAACGATCTCTTTTTGGTCAGAAATGATTTCCTTTGTAGCAGAGAGTACAAATGTACTAAAGTCTAGATGCTGTTTTAGGAGTTTTATACTCATGTTTTTAAATTTTCGGATCTCCATGTAAGTTTTTGGTGTATGGTGATAGCAACAAAAATATCTTTTTGAATTTTCCTTTAGTGGATCTTTTTTTGGTCCGAATCGGGCCAAGGGGGGAGATTGTGACGGAAGTTAAGGTTGGCTAGTTCGGGAAAGTCTCAAGTCCTGAGATTGAAGGTAGAGGAATTGGATCAGTAACTCAATCTCAAGAAAGAAAATCACAAGATCAGGTATGTTTAACCTAAAGATTTTGTGTGATCCGAAGACTTCTGGTTTTGTATGTAGAAGACACTTGGGAAGAATCTTTCATTGAATAAACATCAAAAACTGTGTTCGGACATGTTCAGGATCCGGATCAAGCCAGCGATCCGGATCCCTAAGGTTTGTTGTTTCCGACATCACTTCAATCCGGATCGCAAGCATCTCACGACCGGATCCCCAAACGTTGAGTTTTCTGCAATGTATGAACCGATCCGATCAGTCATTCCATCCGGATCCCGAACATGTGATTTTTCGGAGAACCGCTTTTTGCTCCTGATCATCCGATCGCCAAATCCGATCCGGATCGCCGTCCGTTCAAATTTCCATAAATGTTATAGGTTTTGATTTCTTAATTTCCTTCCTAGGGTTTCTACCTATAAATAGACCCTAGAACCTTTTTCTGGGACAGCGAGAATCCAAAATAATCCACATAGCCGGTCATTTTCAATATCATCTTATACTGCTCTAGATTCCACATATAGAGAAGAAGGAAATCAAGAGAATACTCTAT